>JAMXBD010001139.1:0-469133 GCA_024138025.1 Combretum micranthum | reverse complement strand
TTCTCATTCTCTCATTCTCTTATGTTTTGTTCATTGTTGGTTCATTTAAGCTGTGAATTGGAGAAATGGGCTGTTGCGAAGTTATGGAAATTGGAGGATGGAATTTGAATTGGGTTGGATTAGGTCTTTGGATGATTGATGTGTTGGGTTTAGTTTGTATTTCCAAGCATATTGATTTCGCTACTGTTGTGCATAAATTTGATCCAACTCGATTTCATGCATGAATATAGGGTTTGAAGTTTGCTCAATTAATTAAAAAATTGGGGCTTTTGTTTCTCGAAGGAACTTCATTGTCATAATATTTCTTATGTGTTCTTAAATTTAAGTAATTGTGCCCCCAAATTGTAATTGCTTATGGTTTGGTCGTACAAATGTTTTTTAGTTTCCTTGATTTGCAAAGGAATTCATTGTTCTTCATGCCTTAGCTTGATTTTAGATGCTATATGTTTTAAACTGTGATACAGACTAAATTTCTATTGAATTCCTTCCTGTGAAGTTTGAATAAATTGAACTTAAAGGTTAAATTATAAGTTGACATGCCTAGGCTGCCAGCTTTGAATCAAATTTTGCAGGTATATAACTTATGAAAGTGAACCCATGTATGTTCCTGATTAATTGATATGCTTAGGATACTAGATTCTTTAAATTCATGTTTTAACATGTTTTAGGCATAAATATTGAGTGCAATTCACCCAATTTGTCTCGAATTGCTTGGATTCAAATTGTGATGAACTATTTCTTATTGAAAGCCTTGTTCTTAAAAATTTCTTTATAATTCATTAAACTTAGGCTATAGCTCAATCACAATTCTAAAATTGATTTGAGTTGGTTGTGCATTCCTTTTGTGTTTAAATGGATATTTTTGTGCAGGAATGCCTCTAAAGAAACTCCAGCCCCAGTAAAAGAAGCAGAAGACTTGAGGAGACCCATCTGCTCCTTCTTCAGGCAACAACATAGGAATCCCTTGTTTAGTCAGGAGTATGCTAAGAAGAGGAAGAAGAGACTTTGAGATGGATTTCAAGAACAATCAACATATGGACTGGAAATTACTTGAAGAATATGGAATGTAAAACAATATCATGAATACAGTCTAAGACAGAAACATGGTTCAGATTGTTTGAGATGAAGGAACCTACATATAAGAATCTGACCATAGAGTTCCTTTCTACCTTGAAGCTAGACACTGACAGGGAGCAGACTACTCTAACCTTCTAGGTTTATGGAGAGGTTAGAGAGATTACACTAAAGAAGATGGGTCTACTGCTTGGTTGTATCAGATAGAGGAAGAATTGGTTAGATTGCCAAATGGATGGCTAAGAGATAAGACACTAGAGGTTTATTGGTTTCGGTTGTTAATTCATCCTAGAAGGATCCATTCTGTAAACCCTTAACTTTTAGGTAAATTTGAGCTTAAAACCCTAAACAGAAAGTTAATCGGAAACCTAAGTCAAACAAATTTCTAGGAAACCTAGCCGTCTAGATCGGGCAAGCCCGTGTTCTTAAGCTAAGAAGTCAAAATACGAGTGAGAGTGTAGTTTGGTTATAATAATATTATGAGTGCTTTAAAAATATTAGATTAGCGAATTTTCGACCTATTTCGAACTCGATCGGATACAAACTTTGAAAAGCAAGTCTCGTGTGCTCGAGATATAAATAAATATGTTATTAGTACCGTTAGACTTGTAATTTCATAAGATTTTCAAATATATCAGTTATAGAATTTTTTGGGTTATAAAGTTACAATTATAGTCTTTTATCATATTTTCATTACTATCGGTACTTTAATTGTTTAATTTACTTTTTGATTTCTAATCAACTATTCACAAGTACAACCATCCATACTCTATCTCTTGCATCCTTATAATCTATTCTTACAATTTCATCATTTTTCTTACATTTACTTTTCCAATACATTTCACTACATAATATATTTTAAAAAATTTGAATTTTATTACACAAATTATCACACACATCTCTCTCCCCTCTCCCTATTGAACTGGTGCCCCCTCTCTCTATCCTCTCTCTATTGTTTAATTTATTCATTTTATTTAACAAAAACCCTAATACACATTTCCATAAATAACCTTTTATGCCTTTACCATTTCACTTCTTTCTTTCTTCATTTTCACTTTTAGAAAACTTTTGTAAACCCTCTCTTCCTCTCCTCCTTTGTTGTGACACACCACACAATCACAAGTTTTTTTTTTTCCCTTCAAGTTTATCTAGCTCCACATATCTAATAGGTATAGATCTATACTTTACTATCTTAAAAACATGTAATGGCAGATCATTCATGTGTGATTCCACTCAAAATCCCCATGAGCTTTAAGCTAGGGATGTGGAAACACTTAAACATGAGAATCCTTGCCATTATAGATCTTGTTATTTAAGTTATTTTGCTATTACTTTGTTTTATTATTAAGTTATGTTGTTTTATTATGTTTGTGCATGTATTCATCATTTAACCATATCCACATAATGATCATGGTTGTTCATGCATTTATGACTAGTATAATAAACTAGATCTAGTTGTTTTGAGTTCATAAAATGCTTAGGTTTTGTTTTTATGTGCATAAAGGAATTGTAATAGTATGATAATAGTAGGAAGATGTTAGAAAGCTTAAGATCTATTTTGATTTTTACAAAAATGGATTGTTGAAATTCGGATCTAAAAAGAGCCATATTTAGAAAAATATTTTTTCAACTTCAAAATGTATATTTACATTAAAATGAAAGGCTTGGGAATAGGTATCATAAATGAGTGGTTTTGATGAGTAAAGCTTAGGACCTACTAAGGGATATTTTTCAAAACAAGAAAAGTTATAAAAGTTATGTAAAGTTTTGTTTCAATCACAATAACCAACTGAAATTTGTATTAAGGAAAGCTTGAGGTGTAAACACCTATTTTTCAACCCCCAAAACAATATTTTTATTAGAGAAATGGAAGCCTTAAGGAGTAGGTTTTGATTTGTAGTTTTACAAGATTAAATGAGTTTACAAAAGAAACAATCTCAAATAGAAATTTCAAAATTCGGATTGAAAATGACCACCATTTAAATACCTATTTCCAAATGCCAAATGATGATTTTTATGGAAAAATAGGAGTCTTAGGGATACATGTAATAAAGACTAAATTTTATTAGGATAAATGAAAATTATCAAAGTATAATCCTAAAATAAGGAAAGTTTTAAGAATAGATTAAACAATGTTTTAATTCCTTAAAAATTTCGTAAAATTCGTAATTAGATAGACCACCTATGAAAACATCTATTTTCCAACTCCAAAATGAAGAATTTTATTAAACAATGAAGGTGTTAGGCATATAGGTCATCAAGGTTGAGTTTTGATAAAGCAAGTGTGATTTTGCAAGAAATAAAACTAGTTTTCTAAAGTCTAGTAATTTCAAAAGTTTTTCAACACAAAAGTTTCTAAAAGAAATCTTGATATCATATATCATTGAGAATATAACATATGGATATCTCATCTCATGACATTTATGATAATAACTTGTAGGTAATACATGTACATACAATGCACTTGGTAGAAATAAAAAAGTTAGGAAAATAGTGTCTTATAAATCCTATTAAGTATTATCTAACTACATGAGTAAATAGATTTACCAACACCCATGAATCATGCATGATATTGGTTATATATGTATATAAAAGAGTTTTCAAGATACAATGATAGTTAAGTATCTATCAAAGCTTTGGAATGATGCTTGGTTTGAAATTAGGAGTTGAATTGTGGGATGGGAATTTCGTATAACATTCTGTACCCTACTGTTCATGGACCTAACGACCTTGATTGATGAAAAAAAAAACATTGGAAATAGATAGCTCTCATTGAATAGGTAGAAATCGGTATATGATATGGGAAATTTCAAGTTAAAACGACCAAGTTATGACCGCCGTTTGAAGTTGGAATTTTCTCTTAGACGAACTTTGACAAACTTGATAAAATAGAATTTATAAGTTCACTTAAACTTCATAGAAATACTCATTAGAGTTATTTCTTTTGATTAGGAGACTTGGGAGATGGACTAGACCTTTCTAAGGACTATTACGATTAAGTAGATTTTCGTGCGCATGGCAAGTAGTAGTTCACTATCTTTAAATTATATGCTTACGATTGTGCTTGTAATAATAGTGGCATTAGATTTAGGGCAAGATAAAATGGGAATGTGCATGTGAATTCTATTTGATTGAATGTTGATAAGAATATCAAAATGGAGTTGTTGTAAATATTTGTATGATTTAGTATAGATTGAAGTGTTTGAAATATCTATGATCGCCTATAAATCGTTAATTAATATGCCATGATCTTATAATCAAATTGACCATGCATACCAGATGTGGAGTCACATCGCATTTGTTATTATATCTTTATGGAAAGAATGCATAATAACTGAGCAACGAGGGGCCTGTTGTAAACCCCGGTTTTCCCAGTAGTCAAGTAAACTTCGGGAACCGGGAAGCAAAACCCTAAATCAGT
The DNA here is from genome assembly GCA_024138025.1 of Combretum micranthum. NCBI lineage: Eukaryota > Viridiplantae > Streptophyta > Magnoliopsida > Myrtales > Combretaceae > Combretum > Combretum micranthum. The sequence goes on along the minus strand of JAMXBD010001139.1, from coordinate 464,638 downwards.
TTAGTTCAAGCCTTGTGAGAGAAACTTAGAAACCCTATATTCGGCTTTTCTTCGGTTTCATATCAAAAGAAATCTTATAAAATAATTTAATGTGAAATATTGTTTTAAAGTATATTTCAAACCATAGAAAGTTTTAATTTCAGAAAATTTTCTATTCCGGGCGTTCCCGAGCCCCATTATGGAAAAGCGAGCCTCGGGACTAGAAACTCAGAAAAATATTCTGGAATACTCTTTAGAACCAAAATTTTATAAGGATTTCAAAAATATAAGTTTTATAATTTTTCGAGCTATAAAAATTACAGTTATAGCCTTTTTCCCGTATTTTCCTTCCTAGCCGTAAAGTAGATATCTTGTCTACTATTTATCACTATTCACAAGTATAACCTTCAATACATACTACCCATGCCTAGTCTTACATCCTTACAACTACTCATTATATTTTCTTTCCAAGAAATTTTTGTTTCTTACTAAATTATTACATTTTATTACATAAATTATAATTGAAATAAAATTATATATATCTCCTCTCTCTCCCCATGTGGCCGACGTGCACACCCCACCTCTCCCCCCCCCCTCCCCCCACCCCCCCCCCCAAAAAAAAAAAAAAAAAAAAACATTTTCCCCCTCAAATTGTTTTATTTTATTCTTTTTATAATGCAACAAACCCTAATTTACTTAATATATATACTCATTTACACTCTCTGTCCTCATTTCTACTCTTTCAAAATTTTTAACAAAGCAAAATCCTCTCTTCTTCTTTCCTCTTTGCCGTGACCCATACGCCCCTCACACACGCCCACATCAAGCTCTTTTCTTCTTCATTTCTTCATCAAATCCTTCCTTAGGTGATGATTCTTAAGCTTTATTACTACCTAATCTTGTAATGGCAAGATTATTCATGTGTGTTTTCACTTTAAATCCCTATGAACAAGTGCTAGGGATAAGAAAATGCTAATACATGAATATCAAGCCATCACAAAATTAGATCTTGTGTTTGATGAGCTTTTGTTGAAATATTATCATGTTCATGCATATAAAAGTAGAGATCTTGCATAAAAATATATGTTCATACTCTTGAACTCCTTTTCATGTACTATAAGTAGTGGATCTAGCACTTAGACACTCATATTATACTTGACATTCATGTTCATATGGATATTTTGTGTTTTCATGCATTAATGCTCATAAAGATTTAGTCTTGTGTATATAAATGTGATAGTTGGTAGGTTTTTATGTAGATAAGACAAGGAACTTAAAAAGAAAAGATTTTGTTAGAAATGTTCAAAAGGAAATTCGTATGATTTCAAAGACCTATATTAAAAACCCTTGTATCAACTTTGAAACTCATGTTTTATGTGAAAATGAAGTGTATAAGTAATAGATATCATTAAGTAGTGATTTTTATAAGTTGAAATGAGTTTGGATGAGAGTAATGTGCAAAACAAGAAATAGAATCAAGATGAAAAATTTTGAGTTAGTAGTCAACTTGTAAATTCGTAACTTTGGATGATGCCTATGTAAACACCTATTATTCAAGCTCAAAATGAATTGTTTTATGTTTTAAATGAAGTCCTTAGGTAGTAGATATAGTAAAGTCTTAAAGTTTAATGCATTACACAAGTTTTCCTAAAGGAATCATTCAAAAGTGAATTTTCTAAAATTCGGATTTTTGAGTAAATCCTATTTGAGAACATATTTGCAAAGTGTAAAATGCAAATTTTTTATGTAGAAATGAAAGCCTTAAGTAGTATATATGATGAATACTCACTTTTAATTAAGATAACTAGAAATTCCTAAGAATGAAATCCAAAACACTAGTGTGATGTCAAAATTAGAAAATTGGATTTCAAGAAGTAGTTGTTGTTGGAGTCTTGCAAAAATTTAGAGTTGAAAGTTTCTTTTACCAAAAATCATCAAGATCATTCATACATTGAACTCATCACATGTCATTCATGATAGGAAATCATTCATACTTCATATATATTTGAATCATCAACTAGATACATTTCAAACAAGTGCAAAACTATTTTTCGGAAAGGGGGAAATGGTTACTGATCAGATCTGATCCCACTTTTCCGTGACCTAAATTTTTTTCAAAACTTGGAAATAATATTAGAATTAGAATTAGATAGATCTTTCGAATTAGATAGAAATCGATATAAAATTTGTGAAATTCCGAGAGTTAAAATGACCAAGTTATGGCCGTTTTAAGTTGGAACTTCAGCAAATAGCGAGAATTACAATTTTGACTAGTTTTAATACATAGTTTGGATTAGTTAAGTGATGAAGTACTTATTAGGGTATTCTTCCTTGGTAAGTGATCTTGAGACCGACGAATCCTTACCACCCGATTACTACTATTAAAAGACCAGCATATAATGGCCGAGTGAGTATCACTTCCAATTTCAATTATTGCTTGTCATTGTAATGATAGTTGCACTAGTTACTTAGCAAAGACAAAATGAATATGCATGATGGGGTTGAATGGGAGTTATATATGTCTGTTGTTGTTATGTGAAGTTGAATTTAAGGAATATCGAAGCCGGATGATAAATCATTTCTTGTATAGATGAGTTAGGATTGATTGTCTACGAATATTGATTGATCACCTATAAGAATGGTATAATTGATTATTCGGAATGGCAAATGGAATTGAACGCATTCATAACAGATGGGATGGAGCATTAGCATTGTTGGTTTTTCGTAATCCATAAAACGAATATGAGTTGGTTGATTGTGATCCATATAACGAATATAAGTTGGTTAATTGTGATCCATAAAATGAATATAAGTTGGTTAATCATGATCCATAAAACGAATATATGAGTTGGTTGACTGTGAGCCTAAACGGCGTCGTACCGCAGGATTCGTTAATCTGCTAACCCTGGATGGAGGGCGTAAGTCCATCCACATATGATTTCCGGCTAGTCATATGTTTGCTAAATTCACGTGTTTGGTGCATATCATTTGTCTGATTAATCACTTGCTTGAATGATATGTTTTAATTGCAATATGGAAGTTTTCACTCACTAAGCTAGTATAGCTTATGCCCGTATAGTTTTTATTTGTTGCAACACGAGTTTATTTGGCTTAGACCAAGACAGGCTACAACTCAGGTACAAGAGCTAGGCGTTTCCTATAGAAGTTGTATTCAATTTGTTTAGACTTCCACAGGAAACCAAAAAACTCTAGATGACTGTAATGGACTATTAAATATTCTTTTGTGGGGGAATGCCCCTTGGACTTTGTAATCTATTGCATATGCATTTTGAATTATTATCTAATGCTATCGAATGCCGGGTTAAACTACTTAACTCTATTGAATAGAGTATTCTATTATCGTAAAGGGATGCCTTACGTCTATACGAGACTCTCGAAAGACTTGGATAGTGATTTGAGAGTCTTATATGGTATGTGGTGGACTGTTACATTTAAGATACCCCTATGGGGCGTGACACTTGTAAAGTCGAATGTTGGCGTAATGGCTGGAATTTGAAATGGTAGTGGTATAGGCACTTGTATCAACTAAAAAATTGTGAGTAGGGGGCACCTGAATCAACCACATTGTAAATGAGAAAAATTGAAATCTATGATCGTATGGGCCTGAAACACCTAACCCCGAATGAAGGGTGTAAATCCATTCAACATAAGACTTTCGGAACCTGCTTGTGCATTTCATACGATTGATAATATAAATTATTTGCCCTATTGTATGATGAAGTATTTAATTTGGAATGAAACTCACTAAGCTTATAAGCTTATACCCTATAGTTTCCTATTGTAGTATGATTATTTATGGCTATCCCCGAGAGGCTACTTTCCTCAAGTACAGCTTTTGGAATTTAAGGAGCTTTTTGAAGAAGTTGAGACCTAGATGTTAGGCATAGACTTCTAGTTAAATTTCCTTAATCTATATATATATATATATTTGTTGTTGTAAGAGACTTGTGAGGACCTAAGTACTCTTAATATTTTGACGGGGGTATGCCCCTTAGATCTTATAATAGATTAATCTGGTTATAATTGTTATGATTTATAATCTTATCGCTATGTATGTCTCCTTAAACTATTTTGATTCAAAGTATGGTTCCCTATAAGTTGAACATGAGCCTTATACCCAGTGTTTAAACTCATGGAGTGGTTAAGGTTGTCATACTTGAGTTTAAATATCAAGTGTGGCGGACTGTCACGTTTAGAGTACCCTTTAGGGCATAACACATTCATTCCTTCAAAGTCTCTTGCCTCTATGTTCTCAACAATGGAATCAAAGCTACTTCATCATATCATTGCATATACCATCAACTGTAAGAAAACTAGTTATAGTAAGGTGACTAGCTTTGATTGGTTTTATATGTACAGTCTGATATCTGGGTATAGGATTGATTTTAGAGTCGAAGTAGCAAATTTTATATATAGGTGTAGACACCCAATTTTTGCCCAATTAAAAATTAGGCTTAAGTTTAGAATAAATTAATGTCATGATTGAGTTCATTAAAAATATAAAATATAATAATAAAAATAATAAACAATAGTATAATAAAAAAGAGAAAATAGAAAAAATAAAAATATAGAGGAATAAAATATGTATAATAAAATAATTAAATGAATAATAGTAATATAAATAAAATATATGTAAGAAAAATTAAAATAAATAATTATTTAAGCTTAATATAATATATATTTTATTAGTCTTAAGTATTAGTGGGTTAGCTATATGACCAAGGCACAGGCCAACGGCCTAACGGATCAGACCATGGACACAAAGCAAGAGGACCCAAGTTCGAATCTAGCACAAGGCAGATTTTGCCTCTTTTTTGTTCATTTTTTTTCAAAAAAGACACATCGGTTCATCCACTTTGAGACCTCATTTGAGCAACGAATCTTTGTGTTTTTTCGAAATTGATTGTACAGACACGAACTAGGCATGGGATACATCACATATACACACAATTCGTGCATTATTTCAGTCCAAAAGACACATTAATTAAAGCATGAAAATTGAAAAAAAATTCGAATGGACATGATTTTTCAAATCTTAAAATCGGCCGAATTGTGTCCTTTAATCAAATTAAACACACTCAATCGAAGAGTTGTGATGTAATAAACATAAGATTCGTGATCAATTTGAACCAACAATCACGAATCGAGTCCAATTTTGAATCGTTTTTATTTGAAAAATATAACGATTCGTGATTGTAAAATTGAACAAGTACGAAGCTTCGAAATGACAAATTATTTCGAAATCTATAAATAGGATCACCCCCCAAGCAGAAGCACAATTCAATTTCACAAAACACGCACTACACGATCGAGATCTGAAAATAGAGAAAAAGTGTTCGAATTGCAAAATTTGCAAATTCGAAGTGATTGAGAGGATTTCGATCCAATTAAAGAGTGTTAGGATCATCTAGGAAGTGTTCTTGATTGATTATAGTGTTTAGAATTGCTCGAATTTGCATTTGGGAAGTTCTGCAAATTTTCGAATTTTTTTTAAACCCTCGCCGCGAGCACCACCACACGAACCGCCACTTCTGGTGGTTCTGGGAGTGAACCACCACCACCAGCCGCTGCAGCACCCCAATCCACGTCGGGCCGACAAAGTTGGAGGCTTCGAAAACCATCAGGAATGGCCGAGGAACGCTCGAAAACCACCGTGATCGTCTTCTTCACCCGACGGAGCACCGAAATCCGATCCGAAATCCGAATCCAACCGGTCGGTCGTCGGTCAACGGTGATCGGTCAACGGTCAACGGTCGTCGGTCAAAAGTCAGTAGATCCTGTGGTCCAGATTTGATCAGAAGATCATGTGGTCCAGATTGATTAGAGGATCCTACGGTTCAGATTTGATCAGAGGATCAGACGGTCCAGATTCGATCAAAGCAATCAACGCTCCAGATCAAAAGTCATCAGATCCTGCGGTCCAGATTCAGTCTACAGATCAGACGCTCCAGATCTGATCCGAGAAGATCCAACGGTCCAGGTTAGTCTGTATTATTAAATTATTTATTTATTACATGTTCTAGTAATTTTTGATATTTTTTTTTTAATATGTATTTGCATATAGATTGATCTTTAAATATATATTTGATGCATGAGATGTTTTGTTTTTGTATTTTAATTTTGTTATGATATATTTTGAATATGTTCTGAACATATGTGATGATTATTGAATTTTAAAAAAAAATAAATTGTTAATAGATTTTTTTAAACCAAAATTGTTGTTGTATAATAAAAATAAATTTTTTTTTTTAAAAAATCATGATATTAATTAAGTTTTTATCAAAATTATCTTTATAAATTTGCTATAAAGATAATACTCAAAGTTTTCAAAATTGATTTTCATGTAGCATTAAATTAGCCATGAATTATCATAAATGTTTTTTTTTAGAAAAATGATTTTTGAACTTAGAAAAATATTTTTTATGAAATAAAATTCAATTGATTAGATCATAGGATCATCAAAATTAGTTTTCATAAAAATTCAAAATTTAATAAACTTAAAGTGAGAATATTTTAAAAATATAAAATTGATCAACAAACTAAGTTCTTTATAAAAGAACTACGTTTTGTCTGATCTCGATTAGCGAGTACGTAGGCACCTACGGGGCGACAATAAAATTAGAAAAAATATATTTTGTTTTGATAGTTTGAAATAATCATTTTGTACATATTATAAATTTTTTTAAAAGAAAAAATACATAAAAATAAAAATGATGATTAAACTTGTAGATATTTGTTTTATAAATGTTTTGTTTGAATTTTTTAGTATAGAAAAGGATAAATTCTAAATTTTAAATTTAAAGTGGTAACCGCTTAGGTTTTAATAGGTTAGCCCCCGAACTCAGATATCTGGTATTTTTTAAAAATTTGATTTTTAAATCAAACTTTTCGCAGACTAGTGGCTAAGTTAGGATTAACCGACCCATTAATCCTAGCTTTCATTTTTTCCCGATTTATATCGGGTGGCGACTCCAAAATATTTTCAAAATTAAATTTCTTTTAACCCCTAGTCGAGGATTCATGTTAAATGGGTTAGGGTTTAATATGAATCGGGTTAGGAGAAATGAACCGGATGATTTTCAAAATCCAGGCTCGACAGCTTGGCGACTCCACTGGGGACTCGCTTATTTTTTTTAAAAAAAGAGGGCTAGCCACTTAAGTTTAAAATTTAAAATTTATCCTCTATTTTTGTATATTGTGTAATTTATGTTTGTATGTGTTTTGTATATATGTCTGTAACTTAGATTTTAAATTAGTTCATTTCACTTGCATATGCATTTGCATGTATGCACACAATGTGTGCTAGATACGGTCGAACCCAGGCCGTCTTAAGAGCCTAAGCGAGGAGTTCGAAGTAAGGTCCGGGGGCTGTGGTTTCCACCCTCTAGATCAAGAAAAGACTCCCACTCCGGTTTAGCCTTATGATTTGCTAGACCGGGGAACCTATAGAACCTTACCAAATCATGCATTCATTCATGGGATTTGACCAATTTTTTTCAAAAAATGGAGTTGTAAATTTTTTTAAAAAAATTTAGGATTTGTCTCCTAATAGGGTCTTTATAAATCCTCAGGAAATGATTTCCTCGAGTTCGGACAGTAACGATAGCCTATGGGCTCGTCTCATCAAGGAACCCCGAGTAGAGACTTTCAAGGATCCAATGCTGTTACTGGACCGATGGTTGGTCAGTTTTGACCCCGATCAACAATCATTCATTAAGGATAGGTTGGGCCCGATCCTCAATTTACCTAAAGTCCAAGTTCCATTTACCATGTTTCGAGCCCTTGTTCATCTTGGGAACCCAATGAAGTGGCATTCCGTCTAGGTCAACACGTGCTAAGTCCTACCATTGAAGAATATGCTAGGTTGCTTCAAGCCCCACCCACTTCCGAAGGGATCTATGTACCAAGCCTTACTCAAAGTCCGATCCGCATCATTTCAGAATTTTTGGGATTAAAAAGAGAAGCAGTAATTGAAGCCATGAAGGGTTGCAATGAATTCTCCATCCGATTAACTACTTTGATGGATTGGTTTGGAAACTTTGACAATTACATAAGCAACCGAGATTCCTTTACAGTATCAGTTGTGACCTGGAGTGAAAATCGGGTTAATGCTTTCATAGTGGCTGCTTTTGCTACCATACTCTTTCCACATGGGAACCTGTTCATTCACTTCCGAGTCATCGAGCTTGTAGCACAATATCTAACTGGCAAGTCATATGTTCCCGCCCTTCTAGCAGAACAAATCAGAAGTTTGAATCACATCAAGTCTAAGGGCAGGGGCAGTTTCAAGGCAAGCATGCATCTGTTGATGGTTTGGTTCGCTAGTCACACCAAGTACTACGGAAAAGATCTAGCTAATGGGTCCCTTATCCGCCCGAATTATGATCTCATCCAGTCTTTTGCTGAACGGGTCCATATGGAAGACAATGAGCCTTTCTGGTCTATACTTGCAATATTTGAAGACATGAGACCTGAAGACTTTATGTGGCAAGCCCGTTGGTTTAAGTGTCCCGTTGCTATCTTAAGTTGCAAGAAATACCTAACTGTGCCTCTCATTGGAATCACTGGCTGTACAGGCTATTACCCCTCAAGTGTTATCCGACAATATGGCATGCTACAAGACATTACTGTCAAGCCAGAGTTGGGACGAGTTATTCTCGACTATATGGATCCAACCATGACTCAGATAGCAAGCAGTCCAAGGTAAACCAAATAAAAGCCATCTGGGATGATAGAGAAATCAAGCCAGTTTTCGAAGTCGAGCCAGAAAATAAAGTGACTCGGGATTATAGAGCAACCAGGTGGTACATAGCCAATCAAATGAAGAAGAATAAGGACATCCAATATGAAGCTCCTAACATTCTTGAACCAGCACCACCTGAACCTGATCCTGAAATGATTGCTTATATGGAAATGGTTTCAGCCGGCTTGAAGTCTGTCATCGGGATTACATGCAAAGAGATAGAGAGATGATTGACCGCTTGGAAAAAGCTCACAATAGGATTGCACTGTTAGAGGATGAATTGAAGAAAGCTCGAAAAAGGACTCAACTACTTGAGGATCAAATCATCTGCCCTGCCAAGACTAGAAGACTAGTTTAGAAGTCTGAGTTTAGTTTTAGCAATTAAGGTTCTTGAACTTTTAGTATAGTAATTTAACTTTGTATGAAAGATTGTTTTTGAATTATTACAACTCCAATAAATGTGTTTATCAAAATTTGATGGTCATTATCCCCATTTGCATTTGCATCCTTGTGTTTGTATGTTAGTATTCTTATCTTCTTACTTCTTCCGGTCCAGTTACGAATCAAGTCTAGCGAATCCAAAATCCTGAAAGATAGCTTCCAAACCAGTTAGAAGTCCCATTTATACTAGATCACGAGCAAAGATGGCTAGTACCGGGAACACTACCCCTGATCAGACCACTGAACAGAGACTCAATGCCATGGAACAAACCCTGCTTAGAATTACCGAACAAATGCAGACCCTTACTCAGAATGTTACCCAGTCCAAGACCCCTATAGCATCTGAAGAATCTTCCGGGGAACAGAAAGGAAAAGAAGTCATGCAGCAACCAGTCAACGTTGATGATTCCCACACTGAGTTCAATATGTCCGAGCTAAAGAAAGAACTTGAAGCCCAAGCCAGAGACATGGAGAAGAAACTGTTTGAAAAGATGAAGGCATTTGACGGCTTTGATCAGACTGCGATTTTAAGCTGCCACAATTTGAGGAAGGTGCTTTTCCTGAAAAATTTAAGGCACCCGAGTTCGAAAAATATGATGGAACTGGCTGTCCTAACATGCACACAAGATTATATGTACGACGTATGGGGCAGTATGCCAAATTTGATAAACTGATGGTACAGACCTTTCAAGATAGCCTTACTGGTCCAGCATTAGCCTGGTATGCCCAATTGGACTCACAAGAAATTGATACTTGGGATAAATTAGCCAGGGCATTTTTCAACCAATACAAGTTCAATATCGAAATGGCACCCTCGGTCTGGGATTTGAGTACTATGAAGAAGAAGAAAGACGAAGCTTTCAAGGAATATGCTCAGCGATGGAGAGCTTTAGCTGCAAGAATCACCAATCCAATGCCTGAAAAGGATCTCACTTTTACTTTCATCAACACACTAGAAGAGCCATTCTTTTCTCATCTCATAGGGCATGCGTCAGCAAGTTTTTCAGAGTGGTAGTAGCCGGATGCAGAATTGAGAATGCTATCTCAGCCGGAAAGCTACAAGTAGAAAAGAAATATACAGCACCTAAAAATGTCACGTACAAAGGAAAGGATTCGACTGTCGGTATGGTCAATATCTCAAGTCCAGCAAACCCTACTAAATCCATAGTCTGCCGACCAATCAAGGTCAAAGTCAACAAAGGGTTGTTTCGAATCAACAATCAAGGCCTAACCGACGCAATTTTACTCCAATACCGGTTCCACTCAGCCAAGTGTGGGCTAAATTGAGAGCCGATAATCTGATTGGCTTTGAAGTACCCAGAGATGATTATAAGCCCAAGAACTACAACCCTGATTTAAAATGTGAATATCACATGGGGCAAATCGGGCACTCCACTGATTATTGTTGGAGACTCAAACATAAGATTCAAGATCTTATTGATGCAAAGACCATCCAATTAGACTTTGTGCAGCCTCCAAATGTTTCTACTAATCCATTGCCAAATCATGGGTCGGTTATTAATATGATCACTGCCGAAGCGCCGGACCCAGAAGTCAACTTGGATGAATTGCCTATCACCATAGAACAAGTGGCATGGAATCTCCGCCAAATGGGGCATTTACCCTATATCAATCTGAGAGATCGCACCAAAACCAGACCAGCCATTTACAACTTGTTGCAAAATGGAATCATAAAGAAAGAAGATATCATGGAAATGCTGGTCCCAAACCAAGAAAGTCAAGCACACAGGCAGAATTGTGGGCAAGATACCAAGCTGGAGACCCAACTGTCGGAACTCTAGGAGATGATGGAAAGTACCAATATCTGGTTGACTATTGGTTTGAACCACGCGTATATGCCGATGCTCCCCCACTGGATGGGGATCAGAGTCTGAAGATGAAGAAAAGCCTGTACCTGAAGATGAAGAAAAGCCTGTACCAGAGAAAGAAGAAAAATTTGTTGGCATGATCACATGTGAACCGAAGTTAATCAAATTTGAGATGAACAAAGAGGCAACTGTCTCGAAGCCTAGAAGTTATACTTTTCAAATCCCAATTGCTGTAAAGGATTACAAAGCTGCCCCATTTGATTACCAGACAGTTAATCACGCTTCTATGATTGGCGGGCTTACCGTTCGGGAAGACTTTATGAACCAACTGCAAAGAAGGTGACCATGGATTCATCGCCGCCGCCGAATGATGAAGAAAAGAAGGAAGATGAGAAAGCAATATTGGCTAAACTCATGAAGGCAAGTGAATTCAAAGTAGTTGAACAACTAGTCAAGACACCAGCCCAAATATCACTCATGGGTTTGTTAATTAGCTCTGATATTCACCGTGAGGCCTTGTTCAAGGTTCTCAAAGAAGTAAAAGTTCCAGAGAATGTGACAGAAAAAACCTTGGAACATATCATTAATTCTGTCTTTGCAAATGAGCAAATTAGCTTCTCATCTGAAGAATTAGAAGAGGAAGGTGGCCAACATAATAAAGCTCTTTTTATTGTTGTCAAAAGCAATGGTAGAATCGTCTCCCGAGTGCTTATTGACAATGGATCTTCTCTGAATGTATGCCCCCTGGCTACTCTGAATTTGTTGGAAGTAGACCCGTCAAATATCAAGCCAAGTCCTACTGTAGTACGAGCATTTGATGGATCAAAGAAGGAAATAATTGGAGAAGTGGAATTAGAGGTCACTATTGGGCCTCAAACTTTCCTAATTCCTTTTCAAGTGATAGATATCCCAAGAACATTTAATTTGTTGCTTGGAAGGCCATGGATTCATGCAGCAAGAGCAATACCCTCAAGCTTGCACCAGAGGGTTAAATTTGTAGCAAATGGCCAACTTGTTACCGTTATGGGAGAACAAGATTATGCCATCTATCAAGAAACGGCTATTCCATATATGGAAAAGGGAAGAAGAGACTTCGGCTCCAAATTTGAAGAAGTCTGTGTAATAAATGAAGAAAAAGAAGCTCAGATAGGAACTTTTGGCTAGGATATTCTCCTACTCAAACAGAGGTAGCAGACATGAAGAATAAGATGAGAACAAGGAAACTTAATAAAGAATATGATCCAGACATCGAGATTCCGCACATCAGAAGCTCCTTTCCAAAGCCTCATCATGTCCAGGAGACAGATGACTCCAAGGAAGATGATCCACCCAAGAAGATATTTTGAAGAATTGGTTTTCCATACCTTGTGCTAGTTTTAAGTAAGGACCGATATTAGATTGCGTTTTGTATTTTTCTGCTTTATGTGTTGCTCAAATAAGTGTACTTAAACACCATTTCAAATTTAATAAAATTCTTTTGTGTTTTTCCATATTCTTATTCTTTCCCCATTCATATTCTACCAGATGACTTTTGTAATGAGTTCCGGGATATCTCGCGTCTGTAAATACTGAAAATATCGATATCACCTCCAACCCTACTGGGTTAGTCGTTGAAGATGATATCGATTATCAATTGAAAACACAAGAAAATTGGCAAAACTTTGATCATGAAAGGATTGAAACCCCTGAACCCACTAAATTGGTTAATTTGGGAACAAGTGAAGATCCTAGGAATTTGAGAATTGGGGGTAAATTGCCAGAAGACACAACACAGGGTTTGATTAAGTTACTAGCAGAGTATTTGGATGTTTTTGCATGGTCATATAGTGATATGCCCGGTTTAGATCCGTCAATTGTGGTCCATAAATTGCCAACCAAAGAAGGCATTAAGCCTAAGAAGCAAAAACTAAGGCGATTTAGACCCGATTTGCTACTTAAAATTAAAGATGAGGTCAAGAAGTTACTCGAAGTTGGATTCATTGAAGTTTCGGATTACTCAGATTGGGTATCAAACATAGTACCAGTACTTAAGAAAAATGGGAAACTTAGAATCTGTGTGGACTTTAGAGACTTGAATCAAGCGACCCCAAAAGATAATTTCCCGTTGCCACATATTGATGTCTTGGTAGACAATACAGCTGGAAACCATCTATTCTCATTTATGGATGGATTTTCGGGATACAATCAAATATTGATGGCCGAAGAGGACAAAGTCAAAACCACATTTGTCACAGCCTGGGGAACTTTTTGCTATAAGGTCATGCCATTTGGTCTCAAGAATGCCGGAGCAACTTATCAGCGAGCAATGCAGACCATATTGCATGACATGATGCATAGAGAGGTGGAAGTATATGTTGATGACATGATTGCCAAATCAAAAGAAGGAGAAGATCATGTAGAAGTATTAAGGAAACTTTTTGAAAGATTGAGAAAGTTTCAATTAAAATTAAACCCAGAAAAATGCATTTTTGGAGTAACTTCTGGGAAACTATTGGGATTTGTGATCAGTCAAAGAGGAATAGAAATTGATCCTGATAAGGTCAAAGCAATTCAAATTACCTCCCCCAACAACTTTGAAAGAAATTAGAGGTCTTTTGGGGAGACTAAATTACATTGCTCGATTCATTTCCCAGTTGACGGATAAATGTCAACCACTGTTTAAATTATTGAGAAAAAATGCCCAAATTGAATGGAATGAAGAATGTGAAGAAGCCTTTAACCGAATTAAACAGTATCTGACAAATCCCCCAGTTTTGATCACTCCAGTACCCGAAAAGCCTTTGTTCTTATACTTGACAATTTTTTCGGAATCCATGGGTTGTGTACTCGGGCAAAAAGATGAAAATGGAAAAGAAAGAGCTATTTATTACTTGAGCAAAAAATTCTCAATGGAGAGCAAAAGTACTCAGAGATAGAAAGAACTTGCTGTGCATTAGTATGGACTATGCATAGACTCAGGCAATACACGCTCTTCTACTCGAGTTAATTACAAAGCATGATCCTTTGAGGTATCTGGCAAATAAGCCCGCCTTGGTCGGTCGAATTTCAAAATGGCAAATGTTGCTGTCTGAGTTTGATATTACCTATGTTAGACAAAATTCAATTAAAGGACAAGCCTTGGCTGATCAACTCGCTGAAAGCCCGGTTGATGAGGAACTAAAGGAACAAGATCAATTCCCCGATGAAGGGATTCGGGTAACACAAACGGAAGATGAAAGAATGCCGAATTGGAAATTGTATTTTGACGGAGCAGCTAATGTATGGATGTGGAATAGGGGCAGTCCTAATTTCACCTGAAGGAAACCAATACCCAACAGCCAGATTAATGTTCCCTTATACAAATAATATAGCAGAATATGAAGCATGCATTTTGGGTTTAGAGATGGCAATCCAAATGGAAATTCAAGAGCTCGAAGTTTTTGGAGATTCATCACTTATTATTTTTCAAACTCGAGGAGATTTTAAAACAAAGGATCCCAAGTTGATTCCTTATCATAATCACTTGGCAGAATTGATAGAAAGATTCAGGAAATCTCCTTTGTATATGTGCCAAGAACTCAAAATCAGTTTGCTGATGCTCTGGCTACTTTGGCCTCATTAATTCAGTTTACTGAAGGAGCAAGAATCCAACCTTTGCAAGTCCGGGTGAGAAGTGAACCCGCATTCTGCACCATGATTGAATCAGATGAACCCTGGTTCCAAGATATTAAAGTTCTTTTGCAAACGGGTAATTATCCTGAAGGTGCTACCAAGAAAGATCAGAAGTCACTGAGGCGTTTGGCCAGTCATTTTTTGCTAAGTGGAAATACTTATACAGAAGATCATTCGACACGACTTTGTTGAATGTGTAGATGAAAAAGAGGCCCAGAAGCTCATGGAAGAAGTTCACGAAGGAATTTGTGGTCCTCATATGAGTGGTTACATGTTAGCCAAAAAGATTATGAGATTAGGATACTTTTGGTTAACTATGGAATCAGACTGTATCAAACATGTGAGATCTTGTCATTTATGCCAGATCTATGCAAACAAGATAAGTGCCCCTCCAAAAGAATTACAGTTAATGTCAACCCCATGGCCTTTCTCAACATGGGGGATAGATGTTATTGGGCCAATTTCACCTAAAGCTTCAAACGGTCATCGGTTCATATTGGTTGCAATCGATTACTTCACTAAATGGGTAGAAGCCGCTTCCTATGCAAGTGTAACGAAGTCCGTGGTTGTGCGGTTTATCAAAAGAGACATCATCACTAGATATGGAACTCCGGAAAGTATCATCACTGATAATGGTACGAATTTGAACAACAAAGAAGTAACAAATTTGTGTCAGCAATTCAAGATCAAGCATCGGAATTCTACTCCGTATCGGCCACAGATGAATGGGGCAGTTGAAGCCGCCAATAAGAACATCAAGAGAATTATTGAGAAGATGACCATTGTCTATAAAGATTGGCATGAAATGTTACCGCTCGCATTAATGGCGTATCGAACGTCTGTAAGAACATCAACCGGGGCAACACCATATTCCTTGGTATACGGAACTGAAGCTGTTTTACCTGTAGAAGTTGAAATTCCATCACTTCGTATATTAGTAGAAACCAAACTCGATGAAGCTGAGTGGATAAAACAAAGATTTGAACAGTTGAATCTGTTAGATGAAAAGAGGCTGACTGCAATGTGTCACGGCCAGTTATATCAGCAAAGAATGGCTAAAGCATTCAACAAGAAGGTCAAGCCAAGAAGCTTCCAAGAAGGTGATTTGGTTTTGAGAAAGATGCTGCCAAATGTACAAGACTCCAGAGGAAAGTTCACACCAAATTGAAGGACCGTATGTAGTTAGAAAAGTATTGTCGGGAGGAGCATTGATTCTTTCCCAAATGGATGGACCTGATTTAAAGGATCCTGTAAACTCAGATGCTGTAAAGATGTATTATGAATGATCAATAAAATTTGTCATTTTCTGTGTTCAGATTGATTTCATTTTTAGTTTTTACAAGCAAAGTTGATATTCCAAAAACTTTGAACTCAAGTCAAATCTCAACCCGTTAATTAAATCATTCACCAAATAACCAAAAATTCTCAAATCAGACCAAATCTCATCCCATTCATCAAATAACCATAAATTCTCGAATCAGACCAAATCTCATCCCATTCATCACCAAATAACTATAAATTCTCAAACTAGATCAAATCTCAACCTATCACTTAAACAAATTCCCAAACCAAACTAAAACTGTTAGAAAGTAATTTGAGCATCTCATATGGCCTTAAAATGCATATATGTAATTTTATCTGGTGATTATATTGCACAAGGTAACTAGTTTTTGAACACGGTTATGTGAACAACGGAAAAACCCTAAACACATTAACCGACGAAAGACCAAGATTCTTCAAATGGATCAAGAAGTTTAGAGTCCCGAGTGGATCAAGAAAGATTAAATTTTCCCAAATGAATCAATAATCAAGTTTTTGAGAAAATCAAGATTCCCCGATGGATCAAGATAGATCAATTTTCCTCAAATGGATCAAGATAGATCAATTTTCCTAAAGTGGATCAAGAAGTTTAGATTCCCCCGAGTAGATCAAAAAGATCAAGTTTCCTCAAGTGAATCAAAAAGATCAAGTTTCCTCAAGTGAATCAAAAAGATCAAGTTTCCTCAAGTGAATCAAAAAGATCAAGTTTCCTCAAAAGAATCAAAAAGATCAAGTTTCCTCAAGTGAATCAAAAAGATCAAGTTTCCTCAAAAGAATCAAAAAGATCAAGTTTCCTCAAGAAGATCAGAAAGTCAAGTTTCCAAGAAAAATAAAAATCCCCAAGTGGATCAGAAGATCAAGTTTTTCCAGAAGATCAAGTTTTACTAGAAGATCGAGTTTCCCAGAAGATCAAGAACTCCCAAAAGGATCAAGAAACCAAATCTTTAAGGTTTCAAAAATCCCCAGTAAACCAAAGCTCATAGGTCCGGCAAATGACCAAACCAAAGCCCATAGGTCCGGCAAATGACCAAACCAAAGCCCATAGGTCCGGCAAATGACCAAACCTAGGCCCAACAGATGACCTAGCAGTTTTTTATAATCTAGACCCGACAGATGGTCTATCAGATTTTTTAGTCTAGGCCCGACAGATGGCCTATCATTTTCTAAATCTAGGCCCGACAGATGGTCTATCAGATTTTTTAGTCTAGGCCCGACAGATGGCCTATCATTATTCTAAAATCTAGACCCGACAGATAGTCTATCAGTTTTTATAGTCTAGGCCCGACAGATGGCCTATCATTTTTCTAAATCTAGGCCATACAGATGGTCTATCAGTTTTCTAAGCCTAGGTCCGACAGTTGACCTAGCAAATATCAAAGTCTAAACTCGACAGATAGTTTAGCACGGTGTCCAATATAGAATTCATCCTTTCAGGATAAAAAATTATATCTTTGTTGGCAGGAAAAATTAAGCAAAAATTGGCTATCCTTTTGTCTTTGTGCCAAAAGTTTTATTCAAACTTTACCACAAAGAGGGGCAGCTGTAGACACCCAATTTTTGCCCAATTAAAAAATAGGCTTAAGTTTACAATAAATTAATGTCATGTTGAGTTCATCAAAAAATATTATAATAATAATAATAATAAATAGTATAATAAAAAGAGAGAATATAGAAATAGAAAAAAAAAAAATAGAGGAATAAAATAAATATAACAAAGTAATTAAATGAATAATAATAATGTAAATAAAATATGTAGGAAAAAATTAAAATAAATAATTATTTGAGCTCAATATAACATATATTTTATTAGCCTTAAGTACTAGTGGTTTAACTATATGACCAAGGCAAAGGCCAACGGCCTAACGGTTCAAACCATGGACACAGAGCAAGGGGACCCGAGTTCGATCCTAGCCTAAGGCAGATTTTGCTTCCTTTTTGTTCAATTTTTTTCCCAAAAGACACATCGGTTCATCCACTTTGAGACACCATTTGATCAACGAATCTTTGTGTTTTTTCGAAATTAATTGTACAGACACAAACTAGGCATGGGATACATCACATCTATACACAATTCGTGTATTATTTCATCCTAAAAGGCACATTAATTGAGTCATGAAAATTGGGAAAAAATTCGAATGGACATGATTTTTCAAATTTCAAAATTGGCCGAATCGTATCAATTGATCAAATTAAATACACTTAATCAAGGAGTCATGACCTGTAAACACAAGATTCGTGATCAATTTGAACCAACAATCACGAATCGAGTCCCAATTTTGAATCGTTCTTATGCGAAAAAGTATAACGATTCGTGATTCAAAAATTGAACCATTACAAAGCTTCGAAATGACAAATTGTTTCGAAATATATAAATAGGATCACCCCACAAGCAGAAAGCACAATTCAATTTTGAAAAACACACACTACATGATCGAGATCTGAAAATAGAGTAGAAAGTGTTCGAATTGCGAAAATTACAAATTCGAAGTGGTTCGGGAGGATTTCGATCCAATTAAAGAGTGTTAGAATCATCTAGGAAGTGTTCTTGATTGATTATAGTGTTTAGATTTGCTCGAATTTGCATTTGGAAGTTCTGCAAATTTTTCGAAAATTTTTTATCCTTGCCGCCGTTGGCCACCACACGAACCGCCACTTCTGGTGGTTCTGGGAGTGAACCACCACCACCAACGGACGCAGCACATCAATCCACGTCGGGCCGACAAGGTTGCAGCCTTCGAAAACCACCAGGAGCGGCCGAGGAACGCTCGAAAGATAGCGTGATCATCTTCTTCGCCCGACGGAGCTCCGAGATCCGACCCGAAATCCGAATCCAACCCGGTCGTCATCGGTCAACGGTGGCGGTCGTCGGTCAACGTCGTCAGTCAAAAGTCAACAGATCCTACGCTCCAGATTTGATCAGAGAGGATCCTACGGTCCAGATTTGATCAACAGATCTACGGTCCGATTTATCAACAGATCCTACGCTCCAGATTTGATCAATAGATTCACGGTCCATATCGCGAGTCAACAGATCAGACGGTCAGATTTGGTCCACGGATCAGACGCTCCAGATTTCATCCGAGAAAATCCAACGGTCCAGGTTAGTCCGCAATATTTTATTGTTTATTTATTTTATATTTAATTTCGAAAAATAGGAAAAAATTAATAAAATTCATAAAAAATCCAGAAAAATCCAGAAAAATTAGAATAATTAGAATAATTATTTTAATATATAAATTTACATGTTTTAGCAATTTTTGATATTTTTGGATATTGTTGAATATGTTTTGCATATAAATTGATCTTTAAATATATATTTGATGCATGAGATGTTTGTTTTTTTTGTATTTTAATTTTGTTATGATATTTGAATATATTCTGTACATATGTGATGATTATTTAATTTTGAAAAATAATAAATTGTAAATAGATTTTTCAAACCAAAATTGTTGTTGAATAATAAAGATAAAATTGTTTTTTTTTTTAAATCATGATATTGATCAAATTTTTTTTATCAAAGTTTATCTTCATAAATTTTCTATGAAGATAATACTCAAAATTATTTTTCATAAATTGACTTTGAAAATAATTAAAGTTGTTCAAAAATGTTTTCATAAATTTACTATGAAAATATTTAATATTGTTTAATCAAAATTGATTTTCATGTAGCATTAAATTAGCCATGAATTGTCATAAATTAATGATTTTTGAACTTAGAAAAATACATTTTCTATGAAATAAAAATCAATTGATTAGATCATAGGATCATCAAAATTGGTTTTCATAAAAATTCAAAATTTAATGAACTTAAAGTGAGAATATTTTGAAAATATAAAATTGATCAACAAACTAAGTTCTTTATAAGAAGAACTACGTTTTGTCTGATCTCGATTAGCGAGTACGTAGGCACCTTCGGGGCGACATTAAAAAATAAAAATTATTTATTTATTATTTAGTTAATTAGATATTATAAGTTTAAATACTATTAGTTTGTTATTTTTCTAAAAATTTAAATATGGTAAAAAATGTATTTGATATATTATTTCTTATTAATTAATTTTTCTTTATAAATATTTAACTTTTGCAATTATTTCTGGATGTAGTTATAAGTTTTTTTTTTTATATATGTATAACCTTTGAATGTTTTGCTTTTCTTTGTAAATGTTATATGTTTTCTAAAAATTAAATAGAAAATTATTAAAAATGATTTCTGACTTATTAATATTGTTAATATTTTTTTGATGTATTCTTTTTGCAAGTTTTTAGAAAAGGATAAATTCTAAATTTTAAACTTAAAGTGGTAACCGCTTAGGTTTTAATAGGTTAGCCCCCGGACTCAGATATCTGGTATTTTTTTTAAAGTTTGGTTTTAAAATCAAATTCTCCGCAGACTAGTAGCTAAGTTAGGATTAACCGACCCATTAATCCTAACTTTTCATTTTTTCCGATTTTTATCGGTTGGCGACTCCAAAATATTTTCAAAATTAAATTTCTTTTAATCCCTAGTCGAGGATTCATGTTAAATGGGTTAGGGTTTAATGTGAATCGGGTTAAAAGAAATGAACCGGATGATTTTCAAAATCCAGGCTCGACAGGGTGTTGTTCTCAATCACACTACGGTAACGTAGGTTGATTGTTTTCTTATACCAGCAAACTTCTTTGCTCGTGGTTTCAATGTCTTTGAATTTACCCACTCCCACATTGTTATTTAGATGTTGAAGTTTTCCATTACACTATCCCGTATACACTAAGTCGAATTTGTAGAAATTAAGTAATAAATCAAAATTTCGATAAGCCATAACAATTTGAAGTCATGAAATCCAATTCAAGAAAATTCTAAAATATTAAGATGTAGAATAGAAATCACAACTCAATGCAAGAAATCAAGCTAAAGAAATCGAACATGATGATTCATTGAGTGCAATGATATGCATGTATTTCGTTCTTAATTATGACTTTCTAGGAGCATATTAGGTATAATGTTCCTTATTAAAATGCATGCTTGATCACATTATTAGTTAACAAAACGAAACTTTTCTCCATAGATAACTACATGTTAATTTCATTTCATCATATCAAGGTCCTACAATCGGCCGAGTCGTTTACATTAAACCTACAAAACATGAAAACCATGCTATTCGACTGATTTAGACCTATTAGAATTATGAACTCTTGCTAAGCCGAGAAAGAAAGGTATAAAACAAGGAACTAAACACATAACATACTAGAACTTCCTAAAGACATCACTAAGGCAATTTGGCATTCCTCATTGCCTATTACAAAATTTTTGGTTGGACTGACGTGGTCATGCTTGTCACCACTACTTCTTTCACTCTTGGGAGTCTCCTGGGTTAGGGGTCGAAGGTCGATCTCTACTAGAAGAACTATCGTCATCCTCCTACCAAACAGACTCATATATTCTCTCACTGTCATTCTCTTCTTCTTAGGTAGCCAAGTTCGCTCCTTCCGTTCGGGTTCTTCCTCTTCTTCCTCTTCCTCCTCTACCTTATCTTGATCTTCTGCTACTAGGACAACTCCAAATTGTATGCCTACTTCGCTAAGAGGCGGTGACTGAATTTCTGGGGTGTCAAAAAAATGTCAAATATATACCTCTCCAATAGAAATGGTTGTTTGCATCGGCCTCCATCCATTCTCTATGAGTCATTAGATCATCATGAACATAATCCTCACAAAGAGTCCTTAGCCTTAATCTGTAGTCAACAAAGGTCTCACCCGTCCCCTTTAGAAATGTTCTAGCTCGTTCCCAAGTTTCACCTAGGGCTACCTATACCAAATTGAGATTTTCAAGTTAGATTCGACTTTTAATTTCATTCTTATCCTAAGATTCATCTATTCTTATATTTTAGGTTATTAAATTCTATTGCTATGCTTTACATTTTTGCTGCTCTGATATCAACTTAAACTGTCACACCCTAAATGGTACCCTAGACATAATAGTCCGCTACATGCTAATCAAGACTTAAGAATCACTATTGCAGTCATTCAGAAGTCTTATGTTAGTATGCAAGGAGTTTCCTTATGACAATAGAATAAATGAACAATTAGGGACAAATAGTTCAATTTGATAGGATAAGCATAAAAATACAAACCACAGATATCTCAGGATCAATTACAAAGCATTAAGGGGCATTCTGCTACACGTAAGATTAAGTATTATCCTTTTTGGTAACAGTTGATCCTTCTAGGTTCACTAGTGAAAACTATACAAACCAATTGTGAACTTCTAGGGTAATAACTGCTAGTCTCTCATTACCTGATTTGGCCAGGTCTAAGACGCAGCCATAAGTATGGGAACTGCATTAGAAAGAAACTGTGGGGGTGTATGCTGTGTTATCTTAGTGAGTTCCACTTCCAAAATTAAATCCTTAATAGCAGTATATAACAGACAAGTTATTAACAATCATATGAATGCACAAACACATGAGCATGCAATACATAAGACCAACCAGAAGTCTTTTGTTGAATGGATTTATGCTTTTCATTCGGGGTTAGGTGTTTTAGGCCCATACGACCAACGATTTTCAATTTTTCTCACTTTTTATTGTGGTTGATACAGGTGCCCACCCACACACATTTTCAATTTCGGCACACACGCCAACATTTAATTTCTAGCCATTACGCCAACATTCGAGTTCACAAGCCCCTTGTTGCCCAGCTATTATGCCTTCTTCCCATAAAGGTATAATAACCTATGTAATATGACTTACATATGGCATGCATGGTCAATTTGATTACAAGATCATGGCATATTAATTTATAATTTATGGGTGATCATAGAGATTTCAGACATATTAATCTTATACTAAATCATACAAGTAATTACAACAAGCTCATTTCGATATTTTTATCATTAATTCACCCATATAGAAATCATATTCATACAATCAATTTTTATCTTTTCCTAATTCTAATGCCACTAATATTACAAACACAAGCACAAGCATAAAATTTAAAGATAGTGAACTCACTTGGCCATGGTCTCCTGTTTCTAATGTAGTGATTCAAAAACACAAAATTTTCCACCGATTCCAAAATCACCTAAATGAAAGAAATACCCTTATGAGTATTTCATACCGTAACTAACTCCAAAATTTTCAAATGAAACTCTTTGAATTTGCAATTTCTGTAGTAATTGGAAACTCTAACTTAAAATGGCAATATCTTTGTCATTTTAACTCGGAATTTCACAAATAAGCTATCGATTTCTATCTACTTCGAAAGATCTATCTATTTGTGATGTTATTACTAAATTTTGAAAATGTTCAGAATGTGTAGATCAAATCTGATCAGTGACTAAAAATTGTGATTCTGAAATTGTTTGTGAAACTTGCATTATTTCTATCAAGTAAATCATATGTACATGTAATATCTACATGTTATTATCATGCATGATATGATATGAGCTATTTATGTGTATTTCCTTAATGATTTTTGGTTGAAAAGAATTCTTGGAAAAACTTTTACTTTGAAATAAAATTTATGAATGCTTGTTTGGGAAAACTAGCTTTATACCTTTAAAAAATCATACATATTGTTACTATGATAAAGTCTTGGTGGCCTATATCCCAATTGCCTTCATTTTCTCAACAAATTTCTTCGCTTAAAGGTTGAAAAATAGATGTTTAAGTGTGGGTTTTGCCTTTGGATGAATTTTCCATAATTTTTGGAAACAAGATTATTGTTTGATCTTAGTTGGGAAACCTTTCCTTTGTTTTAAGTTTCTACCTAGATAAAACATATTTATTCTTATAAAATCAAGTATTTTTATATATATTCCCTAAGACTTCTATTTTTCCATTAAAATACTCATTTTAACATTTGGAAATAAGTGTTTAAATAGGGATCATTTTTGGATCCGAATTTAGAAAACTGTTTTTGAGATTGTTTCTTGTGAAAAACTCATTTATTCTTTCTGAAATTAAGTTCTAATCAAAACCTACTTCCTAAGGCTTTCATTTTTTTAGTAAAACTTTTGTTTTAAGGTTGGAAAATAGGTGTTTTCATGGCATTTCTCCCGAGTCACAAATTTCAACATTTTTGTTGGAGTTGAATCATAGATCTAACTTGACTTTTGAAATCATTTCTTGTTTTGAAATTTTCTCTCAATAAAACCATGAAAAACTTTTAAAAATCACTACTATATGACACTCATTACCTAAGCCCTTCATTTTACATGTAAAATCTTCATTTTGAAGTTGGAAAATATGTTTTCTAAATGGGTCTTCTTCAAGATCCGAATTTTAAAAATAACTTTTTGATAGAAACAAAAATGGATCTTGAGTTTTGATCAACTCATTCCTTAAGAAAAACATGTAGCAAATCTTTCATACATATAAAACAAATAGCTATGTTATTTTAACTACTCTAAACAAGTAGACTACTATACTACTCATGTCATAAATGTAAATGCATCATGAAAAATATGTAGATAAGCTCAAAGTTTCCATAAAAATAATAGATAGCAAATGATATAGCAAAATGATAATATTTCTACTCCAATAACAAGGTCTCCACATTTTGATGACAAGAATATCATGTTTTAGTGTTTTTCACATCCCCAGCATAAAGCTCATGGGGATTTTAGTGGATCCACACATGTATAAACTTGTCATTACATGTTTCTAAAGTGGTATGGTTAAGATCTATTACCTATTTAGTGTTTTGGTGAAGGAAACTTGAAGAAAAAAAAATATTGTGTGTGGGGCAAGGGGTCACGGAAAGGATGGAGAGGAGAGGGAGAGAAAAAGAAACTTCCAAAGTTGATTTTGTGAGAAAATGAGAGAAAGTGAAAAAGTGAAATGTGAAAAAGAGATTATATAGGAAAATGAATTAGGATTTTGTGTGATTATGTAATAAAAGGAAAACAAGAGGGGCGTTTCACGCCGGTTCCAAGAGAGAGAGGGGAGAGGAGAGTGTTTTGATTTGTTGTGTAATAAATTTCAAACTTAATGAGTAGTTTGTGTAGAAAATATATTAGAAAAGTAAATTTGTAAAGAAATGATGTAAAATTAAAGAATAGGTTGTAAGGATGTAAGAATAGGGTACGGGTAGTTGTACTTGAAGAATAGTGTAAAAGAAAACAAAAGTTGATTAGACACTTAATTTACCGATAGTAATGAAAATACGATAAAAAGGTTATAACTGTAACTTTTATAACCCAAAAAATTATATAACTGAAATATTTAGAAATATCACGAAATTATGAATCTAACGGTACTAATATCATATATTTAATATCCCGAACCTCGTGATGTGCTTTTTGAGACTTGTATTCAATCAAGCCCGAAAATAGGTTGAAAATTCACTAATCGGATATTGTTTAGCATTCTAATATTAAGATGAGCCAATGTACACTTCCCACTCATATTTCGACTCCTTGGTTTGAGAACCTGGGATTGCCGGATCTAAACTGCTAGGGATTTTAGAGATTTTGTTGACTTAGGTTTTGTGGTTGACTTTTCGATTTAGAGACTTAGTTTGGAGTTAACTCGTTGTTATTCCTTCGGGGTTTCCTTCTTGATATAGTTGGACTTAGGATTCCTAGGTCCGATTGGTCTAAAGATATTCCTTTAGGATTTCGGTTTCCAGTTTTAAATCTTTCCTGAAATCGAAGTCAGGTTTACTTAAGAAAACGAGGGTTTACAACTTACCCCCCTTAAACAGAGTTTTGTCCGCAAAACTGAAACTTACATATCCCTTTTTGATCAACTTGAAATACTCTCCGGATTTATTCTCTGGTTTCTCAAATTGTCTCCGCAGTTGTACGGTTCTTCTTTAATATCTTCACTTATCTAGCCTCTTGGGTAAGCAATCCTTAGGCCCTCGCATCCATGTCTATCACTGGATGTGTCTCTTGAGCAAGGTTTCTTTGGATTGAACGGTGTTAATTCCATGATTACTTCCGGGCCTGGTACATATTTCCTTAGTACCAAATCATAGGATATACGGTATGTTTCTTATGAAATTTGGGATACAGGACCAACTAATATGCTAGATTTCCAATCTTTCTTAGCATCTCAAAGGTTTGGGGTATCTCGGGCTTCACCTTTCTAGGGTACTTACCCCTTGTACTGTCACGCCCCGAGGGGTACCCTAAACGTGGCAGTCCGCCGTACACAATACTAAAGCCTAGGAATGACTACCTTAGTCATGCAAAGGCTTCCATGTTATGTACAAGGCGTACATCACAACCAAGGGGACGCATCGGAGTAGCGCAATTTACATTGATAATAAATAAGTAACAAGGCAAAGAGAATACTTAATATAAAACATAAGCATATCACATTCAATTCTTAAGGATATTCTTCTATTATCTTCAAATAAATATACGTCCCTAATCATATAGGTTAGCACATATAAAGAACCTTACAAAATTTCTTCATCGTATGATTCCATATCCTTAATCATCCGTCCATGACTTCCTTAATGTCATGATCCTCAAATTTAATCCACGAATATACCTGTTTCAACAAAATCTATAGGGGTATAAGCTACAACTAGCTTAGTGAGATATTCCTTTTCATTCGCACCATATTTTCAAACAAGTTTATTTATTTAATCACACATATGCTATGCATACAATGCAACAATCACATGATTACGCGAATATATATAGTCATCCGGAAACCATATATAGAACGGATTTACCCCTCCGTATCAAAGGTTAGGGAATCGGGGTTGAAGGTCCTCGACCTTCTACTGCTAGTCCCCAGGTCCTCACCCACAGCGTTCGGTTGGCTCGGCTCCGAACCTAGAGTCGCTTTCCCCGAGCGATTTGGATTCTCCAGGAAGGAACATGGCCCGTGGCACCGCACGATCACAGCCAATCCAACTCTACGCGTAGGAGTAGCAGCCTTCCGAAATAGATGTGACTCGATGGATGCTATGCGTGAACGTTTTATTGTTCTTAGGTCAAACCTTATTAAGGTTTATTAGGGGCGATCAATCAATTTAGCAACAATAAACAATCATACAAGTAAGTAAACAAAATTATTTAAACAAGCAGATCGAAGTTGCGATATTCTTAATTCTCAATTCACGCATAAACATAGAATCATATATATACACATAATCCCGAAATCCCCAAATATATTCGTTTTTATCTTTTCTTAGTATACTAATGCTACTACATTACAAGCACAAGCAAGGTAACGAAATTAGAAGGAATAACTCACTCGTCCATTTCGCTATCTTCTTAGTCGTAGTAATCCTCGGGTAGGGTATTCTCGTATCCTTCGTCACCTAGACAAAAGAAATACCCGGGATAAGTCTTGAATTTCTATTCTTGGAGATTCTAAACTTTACTTAAAATCGCGGTAAAATCGTATAAGAAGAAATTCCAACTTAAAATGGCCATAACTTGCTCATTTTAACTCGGAATTTCGCATATGATATACCGTTTTCTACCTATTCGAAAAGTTCTATCCATTTCTAAACTTATCTTGGTCATAAAAGGTCATTTGGGTTCCGAAAACGTCAGGTACAGATTTAAAACGAATTTTCTAAACTTTTGCAAAAATCCATTTTCTAACTCAACTTCATTTTAAAGAAAATCCTTTTGTAACAATATAAATATATATTTGATAAACACTTTTGAATATATAGGTATGCTCACTTTATATGCAAAAATCCTAATGGTAGTGTCTCAACAATTTATTTCATAAAACAATTCATTTAAACTTTAACTTTGAAATTTTCTTTTCAAGTATTTAAAGAAACTTTATATTTTTACTAGGTTGTTATAAATGAGTATATTCTTATTTTATTTTCTTCATTTCCTTTTCCAAAACAAGTAAATTTTCCTTTTAACCTTAGTTTTTCATAAATTTCGCTTCTAGTGATAAAAGATCTATTTTTATCAAAAAGTATATTAGGTTGTTCAAAACCTTTTTATAATTTTGTATTTAGGATGGTTTTAGAAAATGAATTTTGTCTTCTTATATTCATTTCTAAAATATAAGCTTTTGCTTTCCAAAACTTGTTCTTTCATTTCTTTTGAAAAGAATCATTTTTATAAAATCCATTATTATAAATCTTACCTCATTTATATTCCTTTGAAAATTAGTTCCTTCTTTTAGAAATTTGAAAATCATTATTTTTCCTAAGTGGGTTCATAACTTGATGAGTTGATTTTTGTCTTAACTTTGAAAACTAGTTTGTTCCTTAGTTTAGAAAAGAATTTAAGTCTTAAACTTTCGATATTAACGATTTATTTTTCTAAAAACTTAGATTACCATAAAATACAAGGAAAATATTTATTTATGTTTTCTTGGTAAAACTATCTTTGTTATTTAAGAAAACTTGAGAAAACTTGTATTATTCTATTTCTAGGTTGTTGATAATAACTTCATGTTTTTAAATCATATAATTGGAAACTTAGCTTTGAGTTCATTTAGTAAAACAAGATTCTATTTTTAGACTAGTTGAGACATTAACATTATGCAAATGCAAGTATCATGAGCATATAAAATAATAAGAACATAAGAAAATACTAAAAATAATTAATGAGCAAGAAAATAAAATATCAAGCATTGGGAACCTTAGCTTCATCAAGGAATCCCGATCAAGTATTGGAGCCTTAGCTTTATCAAGGCATCCCGGACTAAGAATGGACTAGTCCCGAAAGATTAAAGAAAATAAATAAAAGATTGTTTTGACTTGATATGGACAAGTCTAAGACTAGAAAGACTAGTCTTAATATCAACATAAAATAAATAAATTGCATAACTTGAAAATAAATAAATAACAAATGAGCTTATATGCTCTAAATAAATATATATACATAATATACATAATACTATATATAAAGCAAATAATCACAATAATAATAACAACATAATAAAATAGGAAGCTTATGTACAAGAACAAAACATGAACATGTTGTTGCTTTTACTACTCATATGAGTTTCAAAACAACACCATAGTCATGTTAAGTTACATGACATGGATGAATAATAGATGGAAGAAATATTTACCTAAGGTATGTAAGAGGTATGAAGATGGTAGTGAATGTATGGTTATGTGGTTATGGAGAGATGGTAGTTGTATTACATAAAGAGAGTTTTGGTAGGAGAGATTTTCTTCTTACAAGAAGAGAGTTCTTGTAAGAGTATGGAGAGAGTGTTTAGAGAGAATTTTTGCATAAATTCTTTACTTGAGAAAGGTGTAAAGAAATGAGAAGAGGAGAGGTGGTATTTATAGAGTTTTGTGAAGGAATTAAGAGTGAATTGAATAAAAGAAAATAAATTAAAATAGAGGAGAGGGAGGGTCAATTTGCGCCGGACATGGGGTGTTGGAGAGTGTGTGAGTTGATTTTTGAGTGAAATTTGTAAGAAAATAATTAATATGTAAGGTATGATTTGATAAAAGGTGTATTGGAAATATAAAAAGTAAGAAAATAGATATGTAGGTGTAAGAAATAGGTGTAAGAAAAAGTAGAGATAGTGAAATAGTAATGAATAGTAGAAAAGTACTGTGAATAGTAGACTAGACAATTAAAGTACTGGTAGTAATAAAAATACGCGTAATAATGCGATATCTGTAATTTTTAGCTACCGAAAAATTCTAAAACTGATATTTTTGGAATCCTTGTATTTTTACAAGTCTATTGGTATAAACGGAATAGTTTTAATATTCCAAGCTCCGGGACACGCTTTTCGAGAACCGATCCCGTTTGGGTCCGAAGGTTACTCAAAATTCGCGAATATGATATTTTTATGTTACCCTACGTTATTACGAACTATTCTAGGTCATTAACTTAATTTCGTTTTCTAGGGTTTGAAAACGCGGGATTGCCGGATCTTAAACACTAGGGTTCGTTATAGACTTGTTGACTTGTAGAGTTCCGTTTTGATTTCCGTTTTCATCGAGATATTCGTAAGATCGTATAATTTTCGAGTCTTGATCGTTTTAGAATCTTAGCTCGAAATTTATATTTTATTTTATTTGTGATTATTTAATAGTTTTTAGTTCTCGAAATCGTTTAACCGAGTCTAGGGTTATGAGTTGACTCAGTTTGACTTTTGGTGAGAATTTGGAATTTGTGATTTCTAAATTTTATCGAAGGTTTTAAGATTTTGTTGTTGATCGTTATTTGGATATATTGTCTTGTTTTGCGTGTTAGAAAACGGTTAGATGATTTAATTGATGTACGAACGTTGATTAAATTGGTAGTTGGACTTTATATTTTGTTTCAAGGGTTCTTGTTTTCTCAAGATTGAGAAAATTCGTTTTTGATCTTTATTTGGAATTAAGTTTTAAATTGGTTCGATTTTTAGGGTTTCGTTTCTGGCGATTGTCTTGATTTAGAATTTGGTTTTAACGTGAGTCGATTTTTGGGATTTAAATTCTAAACTTTTAGAATTATTTTCTATGAATTATGAAAATTTTTGGGGGTTTACATGTGCCTTCTTAATGGAATTCAATTTCAAGCTCACGTGGTTACCTACTTGAATTTCATGAACTTGTTTCTTTTCCAATTTGCCCATCTTCTTCACTTGTCCCAAGTTTCTTCCTCCTTTTTTGAGACGTTCCTATTTTATTAACTGCCTCGATGTCTTAAGCTTATCTCACTGTCAAGCTTTTCTATGTCATTCTAAAGCAGAGGTGTCTCATGACACTGTCCATACCAGGTTTCATAGAGTGGCATTCAAATGGTTGGGTGATAACTACCACCACAAGCAAGTTTCACTTGATAGTATGTGACTATTTCAATCCCCCTTATTTATTGGTCTATGGGTGATAAGCGAGGCTGAGCTATGTCTTGTGTCCAAACTCTTTCGTAACCTTATCCAGAACCTATAAACTTTGGGTCTCGATCAGGTAAAATCCTGCGAGTACCTCTTATAGTCGCATTATTCCTCGAATGTAGAACTTGGCTAGTTTGCTCTCAAGGTACGCGATGTTGATTGGCAAAGAAGGTGCTGACTTGATTTAATCGATTCATGGTCACCCATACTCTATCGCAATCTTTTGAAGTCCTTGAGGCAACCATTCTTGAAATCTAGGGATGTCTGATCCCAATCCCATTTAGGGATGGGCAAAGTCTTCGTATTCCACATGGCCATCGACATTTTATTCTTGCCCATATACATGTCATACATACCACGGCACACTTTGCTATGTTTTCCCTTGTACTATCCCACTAATAGTAACCTCACTCATACTTTCCGTTCCCCGACTCTATAAACCTCCAAATTTTTCGAGAATGGTTTTGGAATACCAAATCGAAACCCTAAAGACTGACCCAAGTTGAAACCGAACCTTAAACAATTTCGATCATGGGATTTAATAAGAGAATCTTCAAAAACAAAAATAGAAGAATCATTGATCATTTGGCACAAAATCCGAACATGAGAAGGTCCATCTAGCCGGTCCCTAATGTAAACCCCTCAATTTCTAAGGTAAAGTTGGATTAAACACTAACCCTGGTCAAACCGGAGTTTCAAAAGTCAATAAAGATTAAGACAATCTAACAGTTTCAACTCCGGTAAACCCGAGCTTTCAAACCCTATAAAATGGAATTGAGTTAATGGCTTATATAGTTCGTAATAATATAGGGAAGTATAAAAATATCAGATTCGCAATTTTCTAGTGTCTTTCGGATCGGAACGGGATCAGTTTTCAAAAACCGTGCCTCGGTGCATCAGATAGTGAAAATATTCTGACAATACCATTAGACTCGTAAAAATACAAGGATTTCAAAAATATCAGTTTCACAATTTTTTGGTAACTAAAAATATCAGATATAGCTCGTTTACGCGTATTTTTATTACTACCGGTATTTTATTTGTCTAATCTACTATTCATTACTATTTCACTATCTCTACTTTTTCTTACACCTATTTCTTACACTTTTATATTTCCAATACAACTTTATTCACATCATACCTTACACATTATTTCTTTTCATTACAAAATTACAAAAATTTAATAAAAACACTCTCTCTTTCTCCCTCTATGACCGCGGCCCTCCCTCTCTCTTTCTCAATATATTTCTTTTTCAATTTATTTTATTGCATCTAATTTCCACTCTAAAATTCTATAAATACCCCTACCCTCCTTCATTCTTTCACACATTCATTTTTCATAATAAAACTCTACCAAAATTTCCTCTCAAAAGCTCTCTCCAACAATCTCGTCTAAAAAAAAAAACTCTCTACTATTTACCACTCTTCAAGAAAAATAACAAACACATTACCCATTCATCTCTTTTCAAATCCTCCATATATATATATATATATATCTATTTATCATGTTCATACAATTTAGTATGAGCTTAGTATATTTTTTTAGACTTATGAGAGTCAAAGAAGCAACAATATATTCATGTTTTGTTTTTGTTCATGTTCATCTTTTACATTATGTTATTATTGTTATTATGTTGTTGTTATTATTGTTATTATTATTTTTGCTCTAGTCTAACTTTTATATAGTATTATGTATATTACGTATATATATCTCTTTAGAGCACATAAGCTCACTTGTTATTTATTTATTTTCATGCTTTGTAATTTATTTATTTAATTCATGCTATTATTAAGACTAGTCTTTTTCTTAGACTTATCAATATCAAGTCAAAACGATTTTCTTTCTTTTTCTTTTTGGGACTAGTCTATTCTTAGTCCTGGGTTGCCTTGATAAAGCTAAGGCTCTCAATACATAATCGGGATACCTTGATGAAGCTAAGGTTCCCAATGCTTGACCATATTATTACGTTTATTTACTTATGAGTATTTCTTTCTATCTTATTATGTATTATTCTTACTTTTACATTGCTACATAATCATATTCATGCATGATTAGAATGTTGTTGTCTTAAATAAAAATAAAAATGGGTTCTTTCTTAAACAAGGAAAAGTGAACTAAATTTCTCAACAAATGATTTTTCAACAAGAAGTCTAATAAATTCTTTTCAAAAGCTTAGACAAGTTGATCATAAGTTTTAAAGTATTAGTACCCAAGATTTCTTCAAATGAAAGGAACTCATTTATTTTATAATCAAAACTAAATACTCCATGAAGATAGAATTTTTTTAGCATTGAACTTAAGATTTTAACTCAACCATATCTTTTATAAAACTTAAGAAGTTTCATTATAGACTTCAAAAATCACATACTAAGAAAGTTTCTTCCAAACTTAATTTTTTACACTGTTACTCTCTTTTCAAAGTTAAGATGAAATTCTAGCTATGTTCTAATATTGACAATTCTTATTATGAAAGTTTTTCTTGTAAACATATCTAAAAAGAATTATTCCACCACTTGATAAATATTAAGAATAAAACAAGTTTTTCAAATCAAGGTAAAAATCAACTCACTATTTTAGAAACCAACTTAGAAAAATAAAATTTGCCAAGAAAGTAAAGTTTTAAAGGTAAACTTATTTTCTAAAGAAGAAAAAGGATATAAAAATGAGAGGAACACATACATTTAATACAACTCCAAATATTTGACCACACCAACAACTTAAGGAATATTTTGAAAAGCTTATTTTTCAATCACTAGAAATAAAGTTGGTAGATAACTTAAAGAACCAAATTTTTGGGAATTAATTTGCTTTTGAAAAGATAGGAAATGGAATTATAATAGGAAAAACACTCACTTATAACAACTCAAGAATTTTTAAGTTTCCTTCTAGCAATTGAAAAAGGAAAAATTTTCAAAGTTTCATCTTTTAAAACTCTTAAAGACAAATTGTTTGTAAAATATCAATATTGAGACAACACTATAAAAATCATGCATACAATATGAGTATATATATATATATATATATGTTCAAAGGATTTTTTTTTCAACTATACAAATATCCATATATTTTGCTTAAAGATTTTTGAGTAAAGAGAAGTTTGGAAAAATCATATTTTGAGGACTACAAAATTAGTAACTATTCTGTACCGTAGTATTTCGCAACCCAAATGGCTTTTTATGACAAAAATAACCTTAGAAATAGATAGATATTTTCTAATAAGTAGAAAACGGTATATTATATGTGAAATTCCGAGTTAAAATGAGCTAGTTATAGCCGTTTTAAGTTGAAATTTCCTCCTATCCGAATTTTGACGCAAATGCTAGAATAGAATTAGAAAGTTCAAGAAGGGATTCCATGAAATACTCATTTTGGGTATTTCTTTCATTTAGGTAACGAATTTTGGGAGGATTCATAATCGGAGGACCATTATGAGTGAAGAGTTTTTAGCAAGGATAGTCGAGTGAGTTTATTTCCTACTTTTTACGTACTTGTTTGTGCTTGTAGCTAGAGGCACTAGAAGTAGGAAAAGATGAAAATAAATTATGCATAATAATATTGGTTGAAAGAATGCTAAGCATACCGAGACATGAATTGTTGTTAATTAAATTGTGTTTTATTATTATTATGCTGGAATGCGTGTAAATTCTGTGATCATCTTTAAATTACTTTAATCATATACTATGAGCTATATTAATTGAATCATGCATATCACGTAGTTAGTTTCATCTCATGAGCTACTATACTCGATGGGACAAGAGTGTAGTAGTCGGGTTTGCAAGAGCCATAAATCAGCAAGATTGGCGAAAAGGAGCTAGAAAGAACTATTTCAAGATGAGCGAGTAGGAGCTAGAAATAAACTACATAAGTTGGATTTCAAAGATGGGTTTTAAAGAGCCTGAAACACCTAACCTCTGAATGGAATGGTAAATCTATTCAAAACATATGGTTTCCGATAGATCATATGTGTTGCTTGTTCACTTGCTTGATGCATTCATATGCTTGTTTAATAACTTGTTTGAAATTATTGATACGAGTACGTTGATTCAGAAATATTCTCACTAAGCTAATTATGCTTATACTCTGATAGACTTTTGTTGTAACAGGACTAATATCTCCTATGCGGAGGACTTCATATACTCGAATGGAATTATGTATGGGGAGCTTCTGGAATCCTTTAAATATCTTAGGCTAAATATCCTTTAATATCTTTTAGTATTAGTTTTGTTTCCTTGTGTGGAAGACTAAGCTGATATTATGATTGTTTGGAGATATATAGGGGAAAGCCCTTAAGATGGTGTAAGGATTATATTCTCTTAATGTTAAATTAGATGGTTATTTAGATTTCTTGTATGTTGTATTTACTATCCCCAACTACACATTCCACTGGTGTGTCCTATTATTGTGATAGACGCCTCACATATGGTGTCGAAGCTTTCACATGAAGCCATTCTTAAGTTTTAATACCGTATGTGGCGGACTGCCACGTTTAGGATCTGAATCGGGTTCTCCTCATAGGTAAGGTTTTCATTTAATCGTACTAGTTCTAACTCTGTGATTTTGTTAGGATCTGGCACATGTAAACCCTGGTATTCTCGTAGCTAGGAAACCCCCGGAGGTTGGAAGCGAAACCCTAATCCGATCAGGTTGAGTCTTGTGAGTGAAGCCTAGGAACCCTAAATCCGGCTTTCCTTCGGTTTCATAGTAAAATAAATATTATAAAGTGAATGAATTCAAATTATTGTTCCAAGTACATTTCAAACCTTTGAAAGTTTTAAATTCGGGAATTTTTCAATTCCGGGCCTTCCCGAGCCCAATTACGGAAAAGCGTGCCCCGGGCCACGGATTCAGAAAAATGTTCCGGAATATTCATTAGAACCGTAATTTTATAAGGATTCCAAAAATATCAATTTCATAATTTTCCGAGCTATAAAATTACAGTTATAGCTTTTCCCGTGTTTTCGGAACAACCGGTAAAGTAGATGTCTTGTCTACTATTCACAAGTACAACCTACACTACACACTACCCATACCCTATTCTTACATCCTTACAACTACTCATTTCAATTTTCTTTTCCAAGAAATTTTGTCTCTTAAATAATTATTACATTTATTACATTTTCATTTACTAAATTACAAATTCAATTTTTCAAAACTCACACACAACACACACTCCATGGCCGGCGCCCCTCCCTCAATTCCCCTCTCATTTAATTATTTTTACTCCATTTAATAAAGCTAAACCCTAATTTACTTGATATATATACTAAATGTTCTCTCTCTCTCTTCATTTCTTTCATTTTAACTTTTGAAAAAGGATCAAAACCCTCTCTTCTCTCCTCTCAATTGCCGAGCACTCCCCTCCCCCATTCCCTTACAATTTCAACTTTGTTTCTTCTCCATTTCCATCTCAAGACTCCTTTGGTATGTTGATTCAAGTCTTGTTCTTCCTAGTTCTTGTAATGGCAAGACCATATCTTGTGTGTTTCCTCATTAAATCCCAATGAGCTAATGCTAGGGACATGGAAACACATGAACAAGAATGTCAAGCCATCACAAGACATGGATCTAATGTTTAGATGTGTTTTTGTTAAGATCTCATCTTGTTCATGCATGTAAAGTAGTGATCTTGTACATATATTGTTGTTCATGCCATGAGATCCATGCTTTATATATATCATGTAGTAGATCTAAGGTTTAGACATTCACAACTTCATGTACATGCATGATCATAGGTTCATTTTGTTTATATGCTTTGATGATCATAAGAATGAAGTCTTGTTCATGTATAGAGATGTTAGATAGTAGATCTTCACATATAGAAGGCAAGAACATTGAAAAAGGAAGGACTTTGTCAAATATGAAAAGTTGAAAATTCGGATGAAATGGAAACCCTACCTTAAAGACCCCCAAAATCAACTTTAAACTCATATTTCATAAGAAAAATGAAGGGTATGTATAATAGGAATATTGAAGGAATGATTTTTATAAGCTTGGATGAGTTTAGGCATCATAGGAATATAAAACAAGTAGTGGAGTTAAGATGAAAGATATTGGTATGTTGATCAATGGTTAAAATTCGTAACTTAGGTTCATGCCTAAAACACTTAGTATTTAGTCTAAATGGATGTTTTATAAGCTAAATGAAGTCCTTAGATAATGTATACATTGGAGCTTCACTTTTTAATACATTAGACAAGATTTCCTTAAGAAAAATGCAAGAAAATGAAATTTGGAAAATTCGGATTTTTACAAGTAGCTTATTTGAAAACATGTTTACCAAAGGAAAAATGTAAATTTTTATGCATGAATGGAGGCCATGACTATTATAGACTTTGGGAACTTATTTTTAGATAGAAAACATGTGGACTACAAGACTAAAAGCCAAAGAAACCCTAAGGAGTATAATGTGGAAAAATAGTCTACTAGAAATAACCTTTGAAGATTTTCTAACACTTAGGAGTTCATAAGGGTTTATTACCACAAAAATTATCATGACCATGCACATATTGAGTTCATTACATGGCATACACATTAGTAGTTCATTCCTATATCATTCATGCATGAATCACCAACTAGGAACATTTCTTATCAAAAGCAAAGCACATTTTCGAAATTGGATCAATTGCGGAACAGAACTGATCCCACTGTTCCGTGACCTTACTATTTTCAAAACTTAAATTTAATATTAGAAATAGATAGATCTTTCGAAGTAGATGAAGATCGATATAAAATTTGCGAAATTCCGAGTTAAAATGACCAAGTTATGGCCGTTTTAAGTCGGGACTTCCGCAAATAGCGAGAAATCCGAATTCAACTAGTCTAGATGTATAGTTTGATTTAGTTACATGATGAGAATCTCATTAGGATTATTCTTGCTTGGTAGGTGATCCCGAGCAGGACGACACTCTACCTCCCGACTACTATTATTAGGAAGTTGGCGTCCAATGGCCGAGTGAGTTTACTTCCATTCTCAATTAATGCATGTGATTGTAATGTAGTGGCACTAGTGATGTAGGCAAAGATAAAAGAAATTGTATAAGCATGATGGGGTATATGGGAATTATTTATGTTGTTGATTGTTGATATGTGAAATGGAGCTTAAGGTATATCGAAACCGGGTGTTAAGATATTGACTGCTTTACTAGTATCTTATGATGAATGTCTGCGAATACTTGTTGGTCACTTAAAAGAATTGAATTAATGACTATTCGACTCCGACTATAAATTGAATTCATTCATGTCACGATGGGGTTGGAGCATTCGCATTGTTGGTTAATCGTGATCCATAAAACGAATATGTTGGTTAATCGTGATCCATAAAACGACTTGTTGGTTAATCGTGATCCATAAAACGAATTATTATTAGTTGACCGTGAGCTTAAACGGCGTCGTACCGCAGGATTCGTTAATCTGCTAACCCGGGATGGAGGGCGCAAGTCCATCCACATATGATTTCCGGACGGTCATATGTTTGATGATCACATTTGTTTGATGCATTCACTTGCCTGAATAAATACTTGTTTGAATGACTTATACTTAATTGCGTTATGGAAGTTATTACTCACTAAGCTAGTTAGCTTACGCCCCCATAGTTTCTATCTTTTGCAGCATGATTTTATATGGCTTAGGCCGAGACAAGCCACAGCGCAGGTACCGGAGATAGGAGTTTCCCATAGAAGTTTAATCCATTCCTTTTTGTATAGACTTCCATTGGAAACTAAAGACTCTGGATGACTGTAATAGACTGTTATTCTTTTGCGGGGGAATGCCCCTTAGATCTTGTAAACTTTAAATTATGCGTTTTGATTTATTATCTATGGCTAATGAATGCCTCGTTAAACTGTTTAACTCCATTTGTTGAAGTATTCTATTGTCGTAAAGGAACGCTTTACATCTACTTAAGACTTCCGAAGGCCTCGGGTAGGGAACTCGAGAGTCTTACTTAGTATGTGGCGGGCTGTTACGTTTAGAATACCCTACGGGGCGTGACAGCACATGCTTCTGTAAAACCGAAACATGAAATACATTATGGATTCCAGATAGGTTAGGAGATAAAGCCAGATGGAAAGCAATATCTTCTACTCTTTCAAGCACCTCAAAAGGTCCAATATATCGCGGGCTCAACTTTCCTTGTACCCAAACTTTGTGAATACTCTTAATGGGGTTTACCTTGAAACATACATGGTCTCTAACCTTAAACTCGAGATTGCACCGTTTCATATCCGCCCAGCTTTTCTATCGATCTTATGCTTCCTTCATCTTGTGCTGAATGACTCGTACTTTGTCAGCCGCGTCTTGTACCAAGTCGGGTCCAATGCTTAACTTCTCTACATCGTCCCAAAACAATGGCGACCTATACCGTCTTCCGTACAATGCTTCGTAAGGTGGCATTTGAATTATGGAGTGGTAACTGTTATTATAGGTAAATTCCACTAATGATAGGTGTGTGTCCCAACTACCCTTGAACTCTATTACACAAGCCTGCAACATATCCTCTAGAGTTTATATTGTTCTTTCTGATTGACCATCTGTTTGTGGGTGATAGGTAGTGCTAAAATGTAGCTTCATTCCCAAACATCTTTGTAAACTTGTCCAAAATTTAGACATGAACCTTGGGTCTCGATCGGAGACTATTCCTACGGGCACTCCATACAAGCGTTCTATCTCTCTCATGTATATTCTAGCTAGCTTATCTATGGAATACGTCATGTTGATTGGAAGGAAATGAGTTGTCTTCGTCAATCGGTCAACTACAACCCAAATGGCATCATATCCTGTAGATGTTCTTGGTAGTCCACACACAAAATCCATGGTAATTTGATCCTATTTCCATTCAGGTATCAGTAAGTTTTTCAAGAGTCCTCCTGGTCTTTGGTGTTCCACTTTTACTTGTTAGCATGTCAGACATTTCATCACAAAATCGACTACGTCTCTTTTCACACTATTCCATCAGTAGTGGCTTTTCAGATCCTGATCATCTTAGTTCCTCCTGGGTGCATTGTATATCTCGAATGATGTGCTTCACTCATGATTTCTTTCCTCATTTCATCATCACTTGGAACACATAATCTCACTTTCATTCTCACAACCTCATCTCCATCTATTGTGAAATCCGTGTACTTTCCTTCTTGTACCTCTCCTTTAATCTTTTCAATCACCTGATCATACCGTTGGGCTTCCTTAATCCTTTCTACTCAGGTTGGTTCCATGACTAAGCTGGCGATCTCTACTTCCACATTTTGCCCTATGAATTCGATACTCATTCTCTTGAATTCCCTTACTAGCTTCTTCTTATCAGTGAGCAAGGTAGCTACTTCTCCATGATTTTTCCTGCTTAGGGCATCCACGACAGCGTTTACTCTTCCTAGGCAATAGTTTATTCCAAGGTCATAATCCTTGATAAGTTTTAGCCATCTTTATTGCCGCATATTCAACTCCTTTTGTGTGAATAAATACTTAAGACTTTTATGATCGTTGTAGATCTCGCACCTTTGCCCATATAAGTAATGTCTCCATAACTTAAGTGCGAAGACAACAGCGGCTAGGGTAATTTTGTTCATGAGGTCTGAGTTATCATGAGGCATACGCAATCACCTTTCCATCTTGCATCAGCACACACCCCAGGCCATTTCTAGAGGCATCGCTATGCATCGTATAAGGTTTCTCTGGGTCTGGTAATAGCAAAATTAGGGCGGAGACAAGTTGTTACTTGAGTTCTTGAAAACCTTTTTCTCTTTTATTAGTCCAAATGAACTTTTCATCCTTCTGAGTCAACTATGTTAGGGGTTTTGCTATGGTAGAAAAGTTCTTTACAAACTTCCTATAATATCCAGCCAATCCTAGAAAACTTCTCACTTCAGTGACTGTCTTAGGTTACCTTCATTCCATTACTGCTTTGATTTTCTCGGGGTCCACTGATATACCTTCTCCAGATATGACATGTCCTGGAAAAGATATCTTATCTAACTAGAAATCACACTTAAACAGCTTGGCATATAACTTAAGCTCACATAGAGTCTGTAATTCCATTCTCAAGTGTTCTTCATGTTGTTCCCGGGTCTTAGAGCAGGTCAGAATATCGTCTATAAAGACTATCACACACTTATCTAACAAGGGTTTGTACATCCGGTTCATGAGATCCATGAAAGCTACTGGTGTATTGGTTAGACCAAAGGGCATTACCAGAAACTCGTAATGTCCATAACGGGTTCGAAAAGCTCTTGGGTACATCCTTTGGCATGATCCTTAACTGATGATATCCTGACCATAGATCAATTTGTGAGAAGACACTAGCTCCTTGAAGCTAGTCAAATAGATCATCTATCCTTGGGAGTGGATACTTATTCTTGATAGTAACCATATTGAGTTCTCGATAATCAATGCATAGGCGCATAGAACCATCCTTCTTTGTCACGAACAAAATTGGTGCTTCCCAGGGTGATACACTTGGTCGAATGAAACCTTGGTCTAGCAAGTCTTGCAACTGAGTTTTTAGCTTCTTTAACTCGACTGGTGCCATCCGGTAGGGTGCCTTTTGATATTGGTTTCGTGTTTACCTTTAGGTCAATTTCAAAATCGATTTCCCTCTTAGGTGGTAATCCAGGTAATCCGTCAAAAAATACATCTAGAAATTCCTTAATCACGGGTATAGTTTCCAATTCAGGTTTCTCTCCTTCTTTCTCCTCTATGTCCATGTTGCTCAAGTTGATCTCTTCATCATCCATTAATAACTCAAATGAGTTCAACCTCACTGTGGATTATCCCTTGAATACTATCTCACTTCAATCTTGATTCTTAAATTTCACTTCTTTTCGTCTATAGTCTACTAAAGCTTTAATGGACGTCAACCAACTCATTCCTAAGATCACCTCATATTTGCTCATTTCTAATATTATTAGGTTACACTTAGTGTAGCAT
Source organism: Combretum micranthum (assembly GCA_024138025.1). Classification (NCBI taxonomy): domain Eukaryota; kingdom Viridiplantae; phylum Streptophyta; class Magnoliopsida; order Myrtales; family Combretaceae; genus Combretum; species Combretum micranthum. The sequence goes on along the minus strand of JAMXBD010001139.1, from coordinate 422,968 downwards.
CCTTGTATCTCCATAGGACAATCCTTAAGCATTTCCTTTGTTGTCACAATGCTCCCGGTGGGGGTCTTAACTCAAAAACTGGTAGTGATGGTATCTATGGATAAGCCAGTTTGTTTAGCCAAACTAGTGGTGATAAAGGAATGCGCAGCTCCAGTGTCGAACAAAGCATAGGCGGTTTGACTAGCTACATTTATGTAACCTGCACTCGAATTTTATACTAGTCACGAATCTTGTATACTTAAACTATCGATAGAATCTTATACTTTCTAGGTTAAGAATTGATTGTATGAAGCTTAAGAACTTGCAACATATTGGTAAAGGAGTTTCTGAATCTAACCTGTCACCAGACCAAAGTCGGGGTCACAATCTCCATCCAAGGCTGCTATCTTAGCTCCTTCATTGTCTGATTCTTCACACACCCACTGCCTTTCTAAGTTGTAAATCCTCATTCCATGGATAGCTGCTCTAGAACGGCTTGGGTTGTTTCCTCCATTCCCACTTTTTGTCGATGCAGCTCCTCCAGTTGTACCAAGCGGTCTAGCTGGGGCATTCTTCCTCTACGGGCATTCATTAGCAAAGTGCCCAGTTTGCTTGTATACAAAGCAGACAGTGGAAGCCTTCGTCAGGCAATCATTAATCTTGTGGCTAGGGTCTCCACAGAAATAGCATTTGTGTTGGAGCAGGGGGCATCTCTTTGGGTAATGCTCATCTTTACACTTCCAGCATGATACCTTAACCTTCGATGCTTCCCTTTTTCCACTAGCACTTCCTTTATAGCTGTTGAAGGACTTAAACTTCTTGTTTTGGAAGCTAGGACCATAACTATCCTGCGTCCTCTTCCTAGACACAAAGGTTCTCTTCTCTGACACTTTAGTCTTTCTCTTCTTGGCTTGTCACGCCCCGAAGGGTACCCTAAACGTGGCAGTCCGCCGTACACAATATTAAAGCTTAAGAATGACAACCTCAGTCATGCGAAGGCTTCCATACTATGTACAAGGCGTCTAACACATAAAGGAGACACATCAGAAAGATACATTTTATGTTGATACAATTGAGTAACAATGTAAAGGAAATAAAATCCACTATACTTTCGATACAAACCACTATACTTCAAAATACAAATGATTCAACTTCAATTACATTCATCCACAGATTTCCCTACATAAACCATTACAAGACAAATCATAAAACTAGCTGATAACTTCAACATTCTCATTTCTTGCCGGAATCCCGAAGCCATTCTCGGCTTCAACCATCTCGGTCCCCACTTTGCATTCTTGAGATAACATGTTCATTAAAACAACTATTGGGGTATAAGCTACACTAACTTAGTGAGAATTCCCTTAGTTCCGTACCAAAACAAGCAAGCATTAATCAATCATATGCTATGCACGAACAAAAACATGAGCAAGCAATTATGTATGGGTATCCGGAACCCACACACAGAACGGATTTACACCCTCCGTATCTTGGGTTAGGGATGGTATTGAAATCTACACGACTGCTGCTAGTCCCCAAGCCCTCGGCTCATAGCACTCGCCTCGGCTAGGCTTACACATGGAATGCATCCCCGATACGCCTTAGCTTCCTATGAATGAGCTCTGATCCCGGGTCTCATTATCCAAATGAGTCCTCGGACCATACCGATCGACCTGCGTAGGAGTAGCACGCTACCAAATGCAATATGTCCGATGCGATGCATGATCAATTTACTTTTTGCTTAGGTCAAAATATTTATACATTCTTTAGAGTGACCAGCCAATATCATACACATAAGAAATAATATGAACGTGCAGTTATCCAATCAAATCGTGGTTTCGATATGCTTTAGTATTCTTTGGCATACATTCATCACAGCCTCATCATATATCCCATCCCATTCGTATCGATTTTTATCTTGTTCCTATAATCTAATGCAACTAACTACAAGCACAATCAAGGTAACAAAACAAGGAGAAAACTCACTCGGCCATTGATCACCGTCTTCCTAGTAATAATAATTCGTGGCAGGAATCGTCGATTCGGGATCACCTAAAAAGGAAGAAATACTCTAATAAGTATTTCAACTCAAACTAATCTAAACGATCTTATACGAATATCAAATTCGTAATTCTCGTCCTAAGCGGGAATTCCAACTTAAAACGCCATAACTTGGTCATTTTAACTCGGAATCTCGCAAATTATATATCGATTTCTATCTACTTCGAAAGATCTATCTATTTCTAATATTATTTTCAAGTTTTGAAAACTTTGAAGCTTCGAAAAGTTCGGATCAGATTAGGGCAGCAACAATTTCAATTTCCGAAAAATAGTTTTGTAAATGTTTGAAATGTTCCTACTGTATAACTTAACTATACATGCAATATGAGTGATTTCCTAACATGAATGACATGAGATGAGCCTATTGCATGCATGATCTTGATGATTTTGCTAAAAGGAAATTTTATAACTTTTTATTTTGCAAGACCATAATGACAACTTACTTATGAAAAATCTAGTTTTCTAACTTTTATCATTTCCATTTGTTTTGGATTTGTTACTTAAGAAAATATAATTATTTTTGTCAAAATTGAGTCTTCATTATATATACTACTTATGACCTTCATTTCTTCATAAAAATTTCCATTTTACACTTGGTAAACATGTTTTCAAGTGGGGTTGATTCCAAAATCCGAATTTGGTAAAAATTGGTTTTTGAGTGATTCCTTTAAGTAGAAATCATTTGATATTTAGAAAATTAGGGCTCAATCATACATAACCACTAAGGACTTCATTCTTACACAAAAATTTGCATTTTACACTTTGCAAATATGTTTTTAAACAAGCTTTTCACAAAAATCCGAATTTTGGAAATTTTCGTTTCTTGCATAATTCTTATGAGAAAACTTGTTTAATGCATCAAAATTTGAAGCTTTACTATATCTATTGTCTAAGGACTTCATTTAACACATAAAACTTGCAATTTGAGTTCAAATACTAAGTGATTACTTATGCATCATCTCAAATTACGAATTTGACAATTTGATCACTAACTCAAAATTTTCCATTTTAATTCCATTACTTGTTTTACACATTACTCATGCCTAAACTCATTTTAACTTGTAAAAATCATTACTTAATGATACCTATTACCTATATACTTCATTTTTCACATGAAACATGAGTTTTGGAGTTGATAAATGGGTTTTAAAAATTGGTCTTGGTTGGGATCCGAATTTAGAAAATTTATTTTTGGTCATATCTTTTGATAAAATCTATCTAAGCTTATGAAAATCCATTCCTCACATATCCTATCCTAAGAGCCTTTCATTTCTTAAATAAAAACTTCATTTTTGAGTTGGAAAACATGTTTTTAAAATAGGCCTTGGCCAAAATCCGAAAATAGAATTTTTATTTTGAAAATAACTTTTGGAAATCACTTTTGATTCTTGTAAAAAGAAGTCTTGATGATATACATATATTAAGCCTTCATTTTCTTAAGTAAAAATTACATTTTGACACTTGGAAAGTGGTTTTTAAATGGGGGTCTTGCCAAAATACGAATTTCACAATTTTGTTTGAGTTCATAACTAAGATCTATACTTAATATGAACATAAACATAAAACAAATGCATGGTAATAAGCTATAAACATCATGGATCTAAACTTTACTTATCAAAATCTTTCATTTATGGTATCTATACCCTAAGCCCTTCATTTTAAATGAAAAATATACATTTTGAAGTTGAAAAACCACTTTTCTAAATATGGTTCCATTTTCATCCGAATTTTCAAAAGTTGTTTTTGTTGAAAATAAAATAGATCTTGAGTTTCCTACAACTTCCTACCATCATCATGCTATCACAAGTCATCCATGAACATAAAACAAAGTCTAATGCATTTTATGAACTCAAAACTCTAGATCTAGTTTTCTAAACTAGTTTTAAATGCATGAATCACTAAGATGGACATGTGGATGATAGATCTATGCATAAATCATAAGAAATAACAAATATAACAACCTAAATAACAAGATCTATGGCATAAACGAAAATCAAAGCTATAAAAAGTTAGATCTACAATATATATCAACTTTAAACAAGAAAATAATTGTAATACAAGATAATAAAAGTAGAGAAAAGGAGTGTTTCATTTTTGGCATCATCATCCTAAGCTTTTAAGCTTATGGAAGGTCATTTGATGCATGAAACCTTCATTACACTTTACCTATATCACCTATGGAGCTTTGGGAAGAAGATTTGCTTAGAAATCTTTAGGAATGAAGTGTGGAAGCCATGGAAGAAGAAGGGGGCAGCTTGTTTTTCATGGAGGAACAAGAGGAAATGAAGAAGAAAGAGAGGAAAAAAGAGAGAAAAGTTAAAGAATGAAAGAGGGAAAGTGAGTAAATGAAGGAGAGAGAAAATGAGTGTTTAATTGAATGAAAGAGGAAAAAAAATAAAACAAGGCAGCAAATGGGATGCTGCACGTGAAAGAGGAGGAGAGAGAGATTTTGTTGAATTTGACTCAAAATTGAATTGTATAATTAATGTGTAATGTAACTTCTTAAGAAGGAGTGGAAAATAATTAATTTGTCAAATTAGGAGTAAATAAAGGACAATGGCAGCCAAAAAAGGTCAAAATCTGCCAAGTGTGAATGTGTAGAAAGATTGAAGTGAAAAGGAAGTGATATGTGTAAGGTGTACTTGAAGGTATGGGTTGTAAAAGTACTTTATTAATAAAATAAATTAAAATAAAATAAAATTAGAAAATTTATTCCAAATATTTGTAGCAGATTTTTCATATTAAAATTAAATAATTATTTGAATTATTTTAGTATTTAACAAATATGTTACCGTATGATCAAAATACGCGAATATGGGCTATAAATGATATTTTTATAACCCGAAAAATTCTAAAAAATTATTTTATGAAAATAAAAATATTTTTAAAATATTTTTCAATTATTAAATTAATTTATTTTATTTTTAGTATCGGGTCTTAAACAGAATCTGATCCCGTAAAGACCCGAAACGAACTAAATTTTAGAAAAACAAAATTTTCTATAACATATAAAATATTTATCTAAAAATATAAGACTTTATAAGAATAATAAAATTTTGTAATGAAATAAAAATGAATAGTGCAAAAGACTAATCAATTACCGGTAATAATGGAAATACGATAAAAAGGTTATAACTGTAACTTTTATAACCCGAAAAATTATATAACTGATATATTTGGAAATCTTATGAAATTACGAGTCTAACGGTACTATTGGTATATTTTTGATATCTCGAGCCCCGGGACACGCTTTTCGAAGTCTGTATCCGAACGGGTTCGAAATAGGTCAAAAATTTACCAATCTGATATTTTTAAACAAACTCATATTACTATGAGCTATTCTACATATTTAAACTACATCTCGGCCTCTAGGTTAGGGGCGCTAGATTGCCGGACTTACACTATTTATTCCGGTTAGGGTTTCCAGGTGATTTCGGTTTAGAACCTTTGCCAATTTGGAAACTAAATTTTTATTTTATACAACATATTTAATTTAAGAAATTTATTTTAAATTTTATTTTGTAAGTATTTAATATCTCTTAATGTTTTTGGAATTCTTGAATTGAGTTATTTTTGAAAGTCAATCGTTATTTGCTTTTTAATAATTTGTTTTTGAGCTTTATATTACCCGTTTTTATAAGTCGGAGTTAAATATGGAATTTTTCGTACGTCGTGGTTTTGAATTTGAAGACCACTGAGTTTTTATTTTATTGTTTAAAGATTTTCATTTTCTCAAGATTAAGAAGTTTCTGAATTTGTTCGTGATTTAGGACTTGTCGAAATTCGATTTTAATTTGGAGTGATTTTTAGGGTTTATTTTCGAATTTCATCTTGGAATTATTTACTGAAATTTTCCAGGGCTAACACATGTCTTCGAATAGAGTTGATTCTAAAATCCGAATTTTGTAAAAATTAGTTTTTGAGTGATTCCTTTAAGTAAAAATCATTTGATACTTAGAAAATTAAGGCTCAACCATACATAACCACTAAGGGCTTCACTTTTTCATAAACATTTGTATTTTGCACTTTGCAATTATGTTTTCAAATAGGATTTACTCAAACATCCGAATTTTTAGAAATCCACTTTTTGAATGAATCCTTTGGGAAAAACTTGTGTAATGCATTAAAATTTAAGACTTTATCATGCCTATTACTTAAGGACTTCATTTGATACATAAAACTTTTATTTTGAACTTGGATAATAGGTATTTTCATGGCATCATCCAAAGTTACGAATTTTACAAGTTGACTACTAACTCAAAATTTTTCATCTTGATTCTATTTCTTGTCTTACACATTAATCTCATCAAAACTCATTTTAGCTTGTAAAAATCACTACTTAATGATACCTATTACCTATACCCTTCATTCTTCACACAAAACATGAGTTTTGGAGTTGATAATGGGTTTTCAAATTGGTCTTGGTTGAGATCCGAATTTATCAAATTATTTTTGGACATATCTTTTGATAAAATCTATATAAACTTATGAAAAATCATTCTTTACATATCCTATCTTAAGAGCCTTCCATTTCTTGAATAAAAACTTCATTTTTGAGTTGGAAAACATGTTTTTAAAATATGTCTTGACCTAAATCCGAAAATGAGATTTTTATTTTGAAAATAACTTTTGAAAATCATCTTTGATTCTTGTAAAAAAAAGTCTTGATGATATACATACATTAAGCCTTCATTATCTTAAGTAAAAATTTCATTTTGACACTTGGAAAGTGGTTTTTAAATATAGGTTTTGTCAAGATACGAATTTTACTATTTTTATTCAAGTTCAAATCTAAAATCTACACATAATATGAACATGAATATAAAAGAAATGCATAGTAGTAAACTATAAACTCCTAGATCTAAACTTTACTCCCAAAAATCATTCATTTATGGTATCTATTCCTTAAGCCCTTCATTTTAAATGAAAAATACACATTTTGAAGTTGAAAAATAACTTTTCTAATTATAGTTTATTTTACATCTAAATTTTCAAAAATTATTTTTGTTGAAAATAAAATAGATCTTGAGTTTTCTAAAACTTTCCTACTATCATCATCCTACTACAAGTTGTTTATGAATATAGAACAAAAGTCTAATGCATTTTATGAACTCAAACACTAGATCTAGTTTACTATACTAGTTTTAAATGCATGAACACTAAGATAGTTATGTGAATGATGAATATATGTATAAATCATAAGAAATAACAAAAATAATAACTCAAATAACAAGATCTAAGGCATAAATGAAAATCAAAGCTACAAAAAGTTAGATCTACAAAATATAACTACTTTTAATAAGAAAATAAGAATGATACAAGATAATAATCATGGAGAAGAGGAGTGTTTCATTTTGGCATCATCTTCCTTAGCTTTTAAGCTTGTGGAAGGTCATTTGATGTATGAAACTCTTACTATACCTTACCTATATCATCTATAGAAGCCTAAGAAGAAAGTTTACTTAAGAAATCTTCAAAAAATTTGTGTGGGAGCTCCAAAAAGAATAGGGCAGCAAGGTTCCTTGTAAGAACAAGAGAGAAAGAAGAAAGAAAGAGAGAAAAAAGAGAGGAAAAGAGAGAGGGTTTCAAAGGGAAATGAAAGAAAATAATTAAGAGGCATTAAATGGAGAGAGAAGTGTATTAAATGAAAAAGAAAAAAATAAAACAAGGGCAGCCAAGGGAGAGGAGAGCTGCACGTGATTTTAGAGAGGAAAGAGAGAGGGAATTGTTTGAATTTTGACTTAAAATTAAATTGTGTAATTAATGTGTATGTATTGCTTTTTTAAGAAGGAGTTGAAAAAAATTTATTTTAGTCAAAATAGGAGTAAATTAAAGGACAATGGCAGCCAAAAGAAGGGAAAAATCTACCATGAAGTGTGGGATAGAGTGTAGAAAGATTGAAGTAAAAAAGAAGTGATATGTGAAAGGTATACTTGAAGTATGGGTTGGAAAAAATGCTTTTTATTAAGAAAAATATAAAATAAAATTAGGAAAAATATTTTTAAATAAGTAACAAAATTTTCATAGATAAAATTAAATAATTATTTGCATTATTTTAGTATTTTAACAAATATGTTATCGGTATGATCAAAATACGCGAATATGGGCTATAAATGATATTTCTATAATATGAAAAATTCTAAAAAATTATTTTATGAAAATAAAAATATTTTTCAAATATTTTATTTTTTTAGTATCGAGTCTTAAACAGAATCTGATTCTGTATAAGCTTGAAACAAACTAATATATAAAATATTTATCTAAAAATATAAGGCTTTATAAGAATAATAAAATTGTGTAATGAAATAGAAGTGAATAGTGCAAAAGACTAATTAATTACCTGTAGTAATGAAAATACGATAAAAATGTTATAATTGTATCTTTTATAACCAAAAAATTACATAACTGATATATTTGGAAATCTTATGAAATTATGAGTCTAACGGTACTAATGGTATATTTTTGATATCTCGAGCCCCGAGACACGCTTTTCGAAGTCTGTATCTGAACGGGTAAAGCTGTATCCGAATGGGTTTGAAATAGATCAAAAATTTATCAATCTGATATTTTTAAGCGAACTTGTATTACTACGAGGTATTCTAGACACTTAAACTACACATCGGCCTCTAGGGTTAAGGGCGCTAGATTGCCGGACTTAAACTATTGTATTCCACCTAGGGTTTTCGGGTGATTTTGCGGTTTAGATCTTTGCCAATTTGGAAACTGATATTTTATGTTTACACAACATATTTAGTTTGAGAAATTTATTTTTGTAAGTATTCAATATTTCTTAACGTTTTCGGAATTATTGAATTGAGTTTTATTTTCAAAAGTTTCATCGTTATTTACTTTTTAATAATGTGTTTTTGGGTTCTCTATTACCCGATTTTATAAGTCGGAGTTACGTATAGAATTTTTCGTACGTAGTGGTTTTGGAATTGAAGTATATTAAGTTCTTATTTTGTTTTTAAAGATTCTTATTTTTCTCAAGATTCGGAAATTTTTGGATTCGCTCGTGTTTTAGGATTAGTTGAAGTTCGGTTTTAATTTAGAGTGATTTTTAAGGTTTATTTTCGAAGCTCATCTCAGAATTATTTATTGAAATTTTTCGGGGTTTACACATACTCATTCCATTCTTAAGGATATTGTTGTTTTATCATTTACGTGATCATCTTGACAAGGTTTGAGATCGAGATGTTTCATTAATTTTGGAAAAATTTGGAAATTGTATGTTGAGATTTTATCATCAATGGTTCTAACCTTTAGGCGATAATTATAAATTTTTAAGCTTTTGATGTACTTTATTTTAGGTGTGTTCATGGTAGATGGCATTTGATTTGATTTCTACTTTTGATATGTGTTAAATTTTTGATGATCTTATATCTATCCATTTTGTGTTAGGTGGTGACAATTATGTAATCTACGATCATTACTAGCAAATTGTTCCTTGAGTCCCAGCGGTGTAAAAAAGAAATCTAATATCTAAGGGTATGATGGTAACCTAATATTGAATCGCATCCGTGACTATCGTCCTCTTCCAGGGTAATGAATTCTATCTCCTTGTGGTTGGCTTCCTCGCAAACCCATTGTCTTTGTAGGTTGTACACATGTACTCCTTATGGAGGTTACCGAGTATCTCCCATTCCTGTCATCATTTCCATTCTTAGTGTTATCCGTATCTTCTTTTTTAAGGCACAACTTGGTAATATGTCTTGGTTTCTTACAGATCAGGTAAATTGTAAGCCCCAAAAAATTTTAGTAAATAATTCCAAAATGAATTTCGAAAATAAACCATAAAAATCACTCCAAATTAAAATCGAACTTCGACTAGTCCTAAATCATAAATGAATCGAGAAATTTCTTAATCTTGAGAAAATGAGATTCCTTAAAAATAAAATAAGAACTCAATGGTCTTCAAATTCAAAACCACTACGTACGACAAATTCCATACTTAACTTTGAATTGTAAAATCAGGTAATATAGAATGCAAAAACAAATTATTAAAAAGTAAATAACGATAAACCTTCGAAATAAAACTCAATTCAAGAATTCCGAAAACGTTGAGAGATATTAAATACTTAAAAATAAAATTTAAAATAAATTTCCCAAATTAAATATGTTGTATAAACATAAAATATCAATTTTTCAAATTGGTAAAGATTTAAACCGGAAAGTGGAATACAGTAGTTAAGTTTGGCAATCTCGCTCCCTTAACCCTAGAGGCCAAGGTGTAGTTTAAGTGTGTAGAATAGCTCGTAGTAATAAAAGGTCGCTTAAAAATATCAGACTGGTAAATTTTTGACCTATTTCGAACCCGTTCAGATATAGACTTCGAAAAGCATGTCCCGAGGCTCGAGATATCAAAAATATACCATTAGTATTGTTAGACTCATATTTTCATAAGGATTTCTAAAATATCAGTTTTATAATTTTTCGATGACTAGAATTATCTGATTTTGCGATTTTATTTGTATTTCATTACTACCGGTAATTAATTAGTCTTTTGGTACTATTCACTACTATTCATTATACAATTATTATTCTTATGAACCCTTTATATTTTTAGATAAATATTTATGCATTATAGAAAATTTTGTTTTTCCAAAATTTAGTTCGTTTCGAGTTTTTACAAGATCAGTTTCTATTTAAGATCCGATACTAAAAATAAAATAAATTAATTTAATAATTGGAAAATATTTTAAAAATACTTTTATTTTCATAATATAAAATTTTATAATTTTTCGGGTTATAAAAATATCATTTATAGCTCATATTCGCTTATTTTGATTATACCGGAACTTATTTGATAATTCCCTAAAATAAATAAATTAATTATGTTGTTTTTATTATGAAAAATCTGCTACAAATATTTGCAATGAATTTTCTATTTCTATTTTATTTTTATTTTATAAGAAAGTACTCTTACAACCATAACCTTTAAGTACACCTCACACTCCACTTCTTTTCACTTCAATCTTTCTACACTTCATTATATCACTTCATGAATTTTGACTCTTTTTTTCTGCCTTTTGTCTCTTGAAATACCACAAAATTAATTAAAATAACCCTTTTCCAAATCCTTCTTCAGAAGCTGCACATATCATTAATTATATTACAATTTCAAGTCAAAAACAAACCAAATTTCCTCCCTTTCTCTCTCTTGAATTCACGTACAGCCCTCCCTCCCCAAATCTACCTTGTTTTATTTTTTTCTTTCAATTAATACACTCCTCTATCTCTATTTAATGCCTCTCATTTACTTCCTTTCATTCCTTTGAAACCCTACACCATTTACTCTCTCTTTTCCTCTCTTTCTTTCTTTCTTTGTTCTTGTTCTTGCAAGAATACAAGTTGCCCTCATCTAAAAAAATCACTTCTACACCCATTCTTGAAGATTTTTAAGTAAACTTTCTTCTTAAGCTTCCGTAGATGATATAGGTAAGGTATAGTGAAGGTTCATGCATCAAATGACCTTCCATAAGCTTAAAAGCTAAGGATGATGATGCCAAAATGAAACACTCCTCTTCTCCATGATTATTCTCTTATATTATTATTATTTTCTTGTTAAAAGTAGTTATATTTTGTAGATCTAATTTTTTTGTAGCTTTGATTTTGTTTATGTTTTAGACCTTGATATTTGAGTTATTATTTTGTTATTGCTAATGATTTATGCATATATTCATCATTCACATAACTATCTTAGTGTTCATGCATTTATAACTAGTATAGTAAACTAGATCTAGTTTATTTTCTTGAATAACTTCTAATAGCTTGATGATAGTAGAAAAGTTTTAGAAAGCTCAAGATCTATTTTAGTTTCAACAAAATCATTTTTGAAAATTCGGATAAAAAGGGAACCATATTTAGAAAAGCTATTTTTCAACTTCAAAATGTGTATTTTTCATTTAAAATGAAGACTTAAGAATAGATATCATAAATGAAAGATTTTTAGGAGTAAATTTTAGATCTATGAGTTTATAGTTTGCTACCATTCATTTTTTTTATATTCATATTCATATTATGTGTAGATCTTAGATTTGAACTTGAATAAAAATAGTGAAATTCGTATCTTGGCAAAACCTATATTTAAAAATCACTTTCCAAGTCTCAAAATGGAAGTTTTAGTTGAGAAAATGAAGGTTTACTGGATGTATATCATCAAGACTTCTTTTTACAAGAATAAAAAATGATTTTCAAAATAAAAATCTTATTTTTGGATTAGGCCAAGGCTTAGTTTAAAAACATGTTTTCCAACTCAAAAATGAAGTTTTTATTTAAGAAATGGAAGGCTCTTAAGCTAGGATATGTAAAGGATGATTTTTTATAAGTTTAGATGGATTTTATCAAAAGATATGTCCAAAAATAAATTTGGTAAATTCGAATCTCAACTAAGACCAATTTTGAAAACCCATTTTTCAAAACCAAAATGAAAGTTTTGTTTAGAAAATGGAAGGCTTGTGGAAATAGGAGATGTTTTTTTATAAGTAAATGGTAGATCTACTAGTAGAGATTCTCAAACGTAGGAAGAGATTACAAAGTATGAAATTTGAGTTCTATCCAAATTTTGTAAAAGTCGGATGATTTCAAAACCATGTCTTAAAACCCATTTATCAACTCCAAAACTTGTGTTTTATATGGAAAATGAGGAGTTTAGGTCATAGGTATCATCAAGTAATGATTTTTATAAATTAAGAAGAGATTTGGTAAGAAAAACATGTAGAACAAGATGTAGAAATAAAATAGATAAATTTGAGTTGTTGTCATTTTAAAAAATTCGTAATAACGGAGTAATAGCATGAAAACCCATATTTTTCAAACTCAATTAGAATTTTTATTAAAGAAATGAAGTCTTTAGTGGCTAGGCATGGTTGAACCTTAATTTTCTAAGTATCAAATGATTTTTCTTAAAGGAATCACCATAAAAACAATTTTTATAAAATTCGGATTTTGGAATCAATCCTACTTGAAAACATGTTTACAAAGTGTAAAATGAAAATTTTTATGTAGAAATGAAGGTCTGAAGTAATAGATATAATGAAGATTCAATTCTAACCTAGATAACTAGAAATTCTTAAGAATTAATCCTAAAATACAAGTGAGTTATCAAAGTTAGGAAACTAGTTTTCTTAAAAGTAAATAGCTATGGAATCTTACAAATAAAAAGTTTCTAAAATCTCCTTTTAGAAAATATTGTCAAAAGCGTGCATACTTCAAGCTCATAACATGCCATTCATGATAGGAAATTATCAACATTGCATGTATAGTTGATCTATGTAATAAAAACATTACAAACATTTACAAAACTATTTTTCGGAATTGGAATTTGCTACTGTTCTGATCTGATCCGATCTTTTCAAAGCTTCCAAGTTTTCAAAACTTAAATATGATATTATAATTAGATAGATCTTTCAAAGTAGATAGAGATCGATATATAATTTGCTAAATTCCAAATTCAAACGATCAAGTTATGGCCATTTTAAGTTGGAATTCCCGTTTAGGACGAGAATTACGAATTTGATAGTTTGTATAAGATAGTTTGGATTAGTTTGAGTTGAAATACTTATTAGAGTATTTCTTCCTTTTTAGGTGACTCCGAAATCGATGATTCCATATCACCGGATTACTTTTACTAAGAGACCAGTGATTCAATGGCCGAGTGAGTTTTCTTCTTATTTTTTGTTACCTTGTTTGTGCTTGTAGCTAGTTGCATTAGAATCATAGGAACAAGATAAAAACCGATATGAATGGGGATGGGATAGATGATGAGACTATGATGAATGTATGCCAAAGAATACTAAAGCATATCGAAACCACGATTCGATTAGATAACTGCACTGTTCATATATATTTATGTTATATGTATGATATTGGTTGGTCATTCTAAAGAATGTATGAATATTTTGACCTAAGCAAAAATTAGATTGGTCATGCATCACATCGGACATATTGCATTTAGTAGCATGCTACTCCTACACAGGTCGATCGGTATGGTCCGATGACTCATTTGGATAATGAGACCCTGTATCAGAGCTCATCATAGGGAACTAAGACGCACCGGGATGCATTCTATGTGTGAGCCTAGCTGAGTTGAGTGCTATGAGCCGGGGCTCAAGGACTAGCAGCGGTCATGTAGACTTTCAATACCATCCCTAACCCAAGATATGGAGGGCGTAAATCCGTTCTGTGTATGGGTTCTAGATACCCATATATAATTATCTGCTCATGTGTTTGTTTATACATAGCATATTGTAAGTCTTGGAAAATTTCAATAAATAATTTCAAGATGAACTTAAAAAATAAACCCTAAAAATCACTCCAAATTAAAAGCGAATTTCAACTAGTCCAAAAACACGAGCGAATCCAGAAATTTTCGAATCTTGAGAAAAATTAGAATCCTTAAAAAAAAAAAAAGAACTCATCATACTTCAATTCCAAAACCACTACGTACGACAAATTCCATACGCAACTCCGATTTATAAAATCGGGTAATATAGATCCTAAAAATGAATTATTAAAAAGTAAATAACGATTAACTTTCGGAAATGAAACCCAATTCAAAAATTCCGAAAACGTTAAAAGATATTAAATACTTACAAAAATGAAATGTAAAATAAATTTCTCAAAGTAAATACGTTGTAGAAACATAAAATATCAGTTTCCAAATTGGCAAAGATCTAAACTGAAAAATCACTCGAAAACCTTAATTGGTATACAATAGTTTAAGTCCGGCAATCTAGCGCCCCTAACCTTAGAGGTCGAGATGTAGTTTAAATATGTAGAATAGCTCATAGTAATATAAGTTTGTTTAAAAATATCCAATTGATAAATTTTTGACCTATTTCGAACCCGTTTGGGTACAGATTTCGAAAAGCGTGTCACGGGGCTCAAGATATAAAAAATATACTAATAGCACCGTTAGACTCGTAATTTCATAAGATTTCCAAATATATCAGTTATATAATTTTTCGTGTTATAGAAGTTACAGTTTAACCTTTTTATCGTGTTTCCATTATTACCGGTAATTGATTAGTCTTTTACACTATTCACTTTCATTTCATTACACAATTTTATTATTCTTATAAAGTCTTATATTTTTAGATAAATAGTTTATATATTATAGAAAATTTTGTTTTTCTAAAATTTAGTTAGTCCGGGCTTTTACGGGATCATATTCTGTTTAAGATTCGATACTAAAAATAAAATAAATTAATTTAATAATTGAAAAATATTTATATTATCATAAAATATTTTTTTTAGAATGTTTCGGGTTATAAAAATATCATTTATAGCCCATATTCGTGTATTTCGATTATACTGGTAACATATTTGTTAAAATACTAATATAATTCAAATAATTATTTAATTTTATTTATGAAAAATCTGCTACAAATATTTGAAATTAATTTTCTAATTTTATTTTATTTTATTAAAAAAGTACCTTTACAACCCATACCTTCAAGTACACCTTACACATATCACTTCCTTTTCACTTCAATCTTTTTACACTTTATTATATCACTTCATGACAGATTTTTTCCCTTCTTTATGGCTGCCATTGTCCTTTATTTACTCCTATTTTGACTAAATTAATTATATTCCACTCCTTCCTAAAGAAGTTACATTACACATTAATTATACAAATCAAATTTAAGTCAAATTTCAACAAAACCCTCTCTCCCCTCTCCCCAATTTAACGTGCAGCATACTCACTCCTTGGCTGCCCTTGTTTTATTTTTTTCCTCATTTATTGCACACATTTTCTCTCTCTCTCTTTCATTTACTCATTTTCCTTTTTCATTCCTTAGCCTTTTCTCTCTCTTTTTCTCTCTTTTCTTCTTCATTTTTGCTCTTGTTCTTGGAAGAACCATGCTGCCCCCATTCCATTCTTGAGCCTCCATACATATTTCTTGAAGATTTTAAAGTAAATCTTCTTCTCAAAGCTTCCATAGGTGATATAGGTAATGTGTAACGAAGGTTTTATGCATCAAATGACCTTCCATAAGCTTAAAAGCTTAGGATGATGATGCCAAAAAATGAAACACTCCTCTTCTCCATTATTATTATCTTGTATCATAATTATTTTCTTGTTTAAAGTTGTTATATTTTGTAGATCTAACTTTTTGTAGCTTTGGTTTTTGTTTATGTCATAGATTTTGTTATATGAGTTATTATTTCTGTTATTACCTATGATTTATGCATACATTCCTCATTCACATGTGTTTATGCATTTAAAACTAGTATAGAAAACTAGATCTAGTGTTTTGAGTTCATAAATGCATTAGACTTTGTTTTATGTTCATGGTTGACTTGTAGTAGCATGATGATAGTAGGAATGTTTTAGAAAACTCAAGATCTATTTTATTTTCAACAAAAATCATTTTTCAAAATTCGGATGAAAATGGAACCATATTTAGAAAAGTTGTTTTTCAATTTCAAAAGGTGTATTTTTCATTTAAAATGAAGGGCTTAGGGTATAGATAACATAAATGAGTGATTTTGGTGAGTAAAGTTAGATCTATGAGTTTAAAGTTTATTATCATGGGTTCATTTAGATGTATGTTCATATTATGTGTAGATCTTAGATTTGAACTTGAACAAAAATTGTGAAATTCGTATTTTGGCAAGACCCCCATTTAAAAACCACTTTTGAAATGTCAAAATATAATTTTTACTTAAGATAATGAAGGCTTAATATATGTATATCATCAAGACTTCTTTTTACAAGAATCAAAAGTGATTTTCAAAATAAAATTTTTATTTTCGGATTTTGGCCAAGGCATATTTTTAAAACATGTTTTCCAACTCAAAAATGAAGTTTTTATTTAAGAAATGAAAGGCTCTTAGGATAGGATATGTAAGGAATGGATTTTCAAAAGTTTAGATAGATTTTATCAAAAGGAATGTCCAAAAATAAAATTTGTAAATTCGGATCCCAACCAAGACCAATTTTGAAAACCTATTTTCCAACTTCAAAACAAGACTTTTAATAAAGAAATGGAAGCCTTAAGGGATAGGTTTGATTAGAAAATGATTTTTGAAAGACTAAATGAGTTTTACAAAGAAAACTAGCTCAAATGAATTTTTCAAAATTCGGATTCGAAAATAGCCACAATTTAAACATTTATTTCCAAATACCAAAACGATAATTTTGATAGGAAAAGGGAAGTCCTAGGGTATATATATAATAAAGACCAAGTTTTGATAAGGATAAAAGAAGTTTATGAAAATATAATCTTAGAATAACAAATGGTTTCCAAAAATAGGTTAAACAATGTTTTCATTCTTTAAAATCTTGTAAAATTCGTATTTAAGCAAACCACCTATTTAAACACCTATTTTCTAACCCCAAAATGAAGGTTTTTGTTGAAATAATGAAGGTGATGGTTATATAGGTCATCAAGGTTGAATTTAGCTAAAAACAAATATGATTTTATAGGAAGAAAAACTATTTTTCTTAAGTCTAGTAAAATTCAAATTTTTGCAAAGTAAAGATTTTCAGAAAGAATTATTAGTGTTATATGTATACATATAGGTAGATCCTCTCATAACCATCATGACAATAGCTTGTAGGAAATACATATATGTATGATGCATTGTAGACATAAAGTATGAAAATTGAGTTTATCCAAAATTTGTAAATTCGGATGATTTCAAAACCATGCCTTAAAAACCCATTTATCAACTCCAAAACTTGTGTTTTATATGAAAAATGAAGAGTTTAGGTCATAGGTATCATCAAGTGATGATTTTGATAAATTAAGATAGGATTTGCTAAGAAAAATATATAAAACAAGAAGTAGAAACAAAGTAGGAAAAATTGAGTTGTTGTCAATTTTTATGAAATTCGTAATAATTGAGTAATGGCATGAAAACCCATATTTTTCAAACTCAAATTAGAAGTTTTATCAATGAAATGAAGTCCTTAGTGGCTAGGCATGGTTGAGCTTTAATTTTCAAAGTATCAATGATTTTTACTTCAAGGAATCACTCAAAAAAACTAATTTTTACAAATTTGGATTTTGGAATCAACCCTACTTGAAAACATGTTTACAAAGTGTAAAATGGAAATTTTTATGTAGAAATGAAGGTCATAAGTAATATATAATGAATACTCAATTTTAATAAAAGTAATTATATTTTCTTAAGTAATAAATCCAAGACAAATGGAAATGATCAAAGTTAGAAAACTAGACTTTTCATAAGTAGTTGTTATTATGGTCTTGCAAAATAAAAAGTTATAAAATTTCCTTTTTGCAAAAATCATTAATTTCATGCATACATTAAGCTCATCTCATGTCATTCATGTTAGGGAATCACATGTCATTAATAAAAGTAATTATATTTTCTTAAGTAATAAATCCAAGACAAATGGAAATGATCAAAGTTAGAAAACTAGACTTTTCATAAGTAGTTGTTATTATGGTCTTGCAAAATAAAAAGTTATAAAATTTCCTTTTTGCAAAAATCATTAATTTCATGCATACATTAAGCTCATCTCATGTCATTCATGTTAGGGAATCACTCATATTGCATGTATAGCTAATTTATATAGTAGGAACATTACAAACATTTACAAAACTATTTTTCGGATTTGGAAACCGTTACTGATCAGATTTGATCCCTCTGTTCCGAAACCTAAATATTTTCAAAACTTGAAAATAATATTAGAAATAGATAGATCTTTCGAAGTAGATAGAAATCGATATATAATTTGCGTTAACGGCTTGGCTATAGTCGAGAAATTCTTTACAAATTTTCGATAATAGCCGGCTAGACCAAGAAAGCTTCTTACTTCTGTTACCGTTTTCGGTTGTTTCCATTCCATCACTGCTTTAATCTTTTCAGGGTCAACCGATATGCCACTCCTGAAACAACATGTCCTAAAAAGGATATCTTATCAACCAAAAGTCACACTTTGACAATTTGGCATACAACTTATGTTTCTTAACGTCCGAAGCGCCATACGGAGGTGTTCCTCATGTTCCTCTCGTGTGGTTGAGTAGACCAAAATGTCGTCGATGAAAACTATAACACACTTATCCAACAAGGGCTTATAGATTCGATTCATCAGTCCATGAAAGCGGCAGGTGCATTTGTCAATCCAAAAGACATTACTAAGAACTCATAATGTCCATATCGAGTTCGAAAAGCAGTCTTGGTACATCCTCCGGCCTTACTCTTAACTGATGGTATCCAGATCTCAAGTCGATGCATGAAAACACGCTTGCTCCTTGCAACTGATCAAAGAGATCATCAATCCGGGGTAATGGATACTTATTCTTGATTGTAACCTTATTAACTCCCGGTAATCGACACATAACCTCATGGATCCATCCTTCTTCTTAACGAACAAAACTGGTGCTCCCCATGGTGACACTTGGGCGTATAAATCCTTGATCCAAAGCTCTTGTAATTGCTTCTTGAGTTCTTTAACTCTACCGGTGCCATGCGTATGGAGCTTTTGATATCGGCTCGGTATTTGGCATCAAGCTAATCTCAAAATCGATTTCCCTCTTTGGTGGCAATCCAGGTAATTCCTTGGAAAAACGTCAGGAAACTCACTGACTATGGGCATATCCTCCACCTTTGGTCCTTCACCTTCTTCTTCTATAGCATGACTTGTTGGTCAATCTCCTCCTCATCCATCACCAACTTGAGCGAACTTAATCCTTGCCTTCTTATGACCGTGGATTCTCCTTTAAACTCAATATCCTTCCCATTTACATCCTTAAAATTCACCTTCTTCCTCGACAATCCGTGGCTTTAACGGTCAACCAACTCATTCCAAGAATTACTTCATACTTATTCATCTCCAACACGATCAAATCACTTGTCGTATGGTGACCTTGGATCTCTAAAGGGCATCCTTCAACATCTCTTGGGTGGTTACGATGCTACCCGTGGGTGTCTTTATCTTGAAGCTGGTAGCGGTGGTGACTATAGGTAATCCACTCTTCTTAGCAAGGTTGGGGGTGATAAACGAATGGGTGGCTCCGGTATCAAACAAGGCGTAAGCGGTCTCGTTAGCTACTCGTATACTTCCTGCGTTTAACACGCACTAGTTACTAACCATACTATACTTTATCTAACATTTCTAAAGCTTCAGGCTAAAGAGGTATAGGGATTCTATTGCGATAGATTAACAGCGTAAAAAGATACTATAAACAAAACGAAAGCTTAAGGTTAAGGCTAACCTGCAACGAGTCCATGATCATAGCCTTCATCTCCCTCCAAGGCAGCAAACTCACATCCTTCCTCCTCATCATCTGCTTCCTCGCACATCCATTGGCCCTCCAGGTTGTAGACTCTCATTCCATGCATCGAGGTACCAGAGCGGTTCCCATTTCCATTGCCATTGTTAGATCTGACAAGGGCGGATCCTCCCGAGGTGTTGGATGACCTTACAGGAGCATTTTTCCTCTTTGGGCATTCATTTGCAAAGTGCCCTGGCTGCTTGCACACATAGCAGACACTTGTATTCTTCTTGGGACACTCCAGGATTTTATGATCTGGGCTGCCACAAAAGAAGCACTTGTTTTGCAATTGTGGGCAGGACTTTGGGTAATGCTTCCCTCGGCATTTCCAGCATGTGACATCTACCTTGGTCACCTCCTTCTGATTGCTTCCACTTCCTTTGAAACTTCCAAAGGTCTTAAACCTTTATTGTTTTTGAACCCAGAACTTGGTCCTTCATATGGCTTCCTTCCAAACACAAATACCTTCTTCTCCGGAGCTTTTGTTTTCATCTTTTTGGCTTCTTCAATAATTCTAGCCTTTTCCACTAGCCCCTTAAAACTTCTAACATCAAATTCCACCAAACGAATCTTTAGGTCTTCATCTAACCCATTCAAGAAAACTTGTCTCTTTAACTCCTCACTGTGCTTATAGGAGTCAGGAGCATACTGCAACAAGCGATTGAACTCGGTTTCGTACTGTTCAATGGTTCTCCCTTTCTGAGTAATATTCAAGAACTTAGCACTGTACTGAACTCTAAGGCTCTCTGGAAAGTAGTTCTCCAAGAACTCTTCTCGAAACATATCCCACGTAACTGGAGCAGGCAATTCTCGCTTCTTCGATTCCCACCATATGCGAGCATTGAACTTCAACATGAATGTCCCAAAACTGACTCTTAGGTGGTGGGGTACTTCATAGCCATCAAATGATCTCTCAATCTGGGCCAACCAATCTTCGGCCTCAGCTGGTTTTCCGAAGGTTCCAATAAAGTAGGTATTACTTTTGATGAAATTGGCGAGCAAGTTTTGATGTGATCTTGGCGGTGGTGGTGCTGGAAATGGTGCAGCATGTGACTGTTCGCCGGGTGCTTCTACCGTAGCTTCAGGAGCATTCTGAGGTGGAGCAGGAGCTGGGTTATTTTGATTTTGTTGCTGAATCAAAATAGCTAATAACTGGTTCATCTGTCCAATGGCAGCTGCAAAGTCGTTTTGTGGTTGGAGCAGGAGCAGGGTTATTCTCTGGTTGGTTACGTGGGGGTACTCCTCGTTCAGCTGGTACGTTGTTGGAATCTCATTGTTCTCTATTCCTACGTCTTCTTAGACGGCTGTTTAATCGTTTAGATTTTAGTTTCTAATTACACTCCATACTAACGTTTACAGAAATCACGGAAATCTCAAATATAAAGACCAGAGATTCAAATCAAGGTACAAAACTTAAGGAAATGAATTGACAAAATAAGGATTGATAGGAGTTTAATAAGAATTATGAAATTTAAATACAATTCAAAGAAATTACAAGTAAGAAATCAAAATCATGCATGTTAATCACAAAAAGCGAAATAATAAATTGTCATAAAATAAAACAAAGAAATCTCATTTTCAAGAAATCATTAGGTCACTTTTATTTATTAAACACTTAACTACGTCTTTTAATTAGTTGCGATTTAATACTAAGGCGTTGCGTCTTGGGTGAATACGACGTCTTCTTCTCATCATGGCTCCTTACTTCTGTTCTCGACCCTTTTTGTTGAAACTTGAGGGAATCTGGGGTTGGTTTCACCTTCTTGTCACCTTCGATCCGTTGATGGCGTCTGCGTGACTCGTTTCCGGCGTTACCTAAGGTTGGTTGTATAGTCTTTACGTAAACGTATTTTCCTTTTAGTTTTAGAAAGAAAGTTAACTCTGTTTTCTTGGTAACTACCACTTACAAGGGTTGTGTTTTCTTAAAGCTTAAAACGGTTTAGAAATCCTCCTATTCTTCTTAAGGGTATAAACTAGTCCTAGGGCCACTTACATATCTTAGGTATGGTCATAGAACTTGTGGTTTCCCATAAATCCCCACTTCCTATAATTCTAGGATTCTTCCTAAAACTCTTATGGCTTAATCTTAAACTTATCATATTCTTAAGACTTCTATTTCTAACTTACTGCTTCTTTCCCTAATCTTGATGCTCTGATACCAACTTAAACTGTCACGCCCCAGCGGGTACCCTAAACGTGACAGCCCGCCGTACACAATATTAAAACTCAAGAATGACTACCTCAGTCACTCGAAAGCTTCCATATCGGTACAAGGCGTACATTCACAACAAAGGGAGACCGGTGGAGTAATGCATTTTAAGACATTAGCAGCGGAACATGCAAAATAATACTCAATATATTTCATTGAAATAAAAGTCTTACAGCTTCTAAGGGGCATTCCCCCGATAATTCATAATAACATGGTTCTAAATATAACATAACTAAAGCTAGAAGATTTTAGAAGAAATCTACTCTATAACTTCAAAATAGATTGCCTCCAAAAGCTTCTCAAAAATAAGGATTCTACCCGGAAGATCAAGGTGGTCTCGGGTGCAAAAGATAATCCTGCAATATCAAAAGTCTATAGGAGTATAAGCATGACTAGCTTAGTGAGATATTCCTTACGCAATAGTACTCATAACAACAATCAAACAAGTTTATTAATCAAGCATATGAATGCAACAATCATATGATCAAACATTACATACGACTATCCGGTTTCGTATGATTGATGGATTTACCCCTCCATCGGTGGTTAGGGAATGCTTTGAACTGGGTCCCGAACAACCTCCTCAAGTTTGCGTGCGTCTTGGGGTTTTAACGAACCGTACTACTAGTCCCCGGGCCTTCCATGCCCAAAGCGATCGATCCGGCTCGGCTACACCTTGAGCCGTATTCCCCGAACGTCCTAACTCAAGATTGTAGCAAGGCAGCTTACCTTTCTGGTCCCACGCTGAGGAGTAGTAGCAAAACTTCGAAAGGATATTCTAAGTGATATGCATGAGCAATTTATTATATGGTGATTTCATTATGACATTAAATCATTTAAAGCGAGCAAACAATATTTGCACACATAACAATACATACATGGAAACATTTATATCAATCACAAATCGGGTTCCGATATACTTATCGTTCATTGATCGCACACAACGATTCACATACATAATTCCCATAGTATCCCACATGCATATCAATTTTATCTTTTCCTAACATCTAGTGCTCTATTCTACAAGCACATGTGCGAATACATAAGCGTAAAGGAAACTCACTCGTCCATAGCGCTCTAGGAGTCGAAGTAATCCTCGGGGAAGACAAGATCGTGATCCTCGACACCTAAACAAAAGAAATACCCAACATGAGTATTTCATCCGAGATCTATTCAAGTTCTATACTTCTATCTTAAAGAATTCATAAAATCGTATGGAATGGAAATCCCAATTTAAAATGGCCATAACTTGCTCATTTTAACTCGGAATTTCGCATATTATATACCGATTTCTACCTACTCGAAAAGATCTATCTATTTCTAAGGTTATTTTCATCAAAAGAAGTCATTTAGGCCTCGGAATAGAAGCATACAGATTTGATACGAATTTTCCAAACTTCAAAACTAGAGTTTTCAAACTTTACTTTACCCAAGGGCTTTTGTACAAAAATATAGATATATAGTATGGTTGCAAAATCCCTTGAATTTATGTATATATATGTATAGACTCAAACTACATGCATGAATTTGGTGTTGTCTCAACAATGGTTTTGTAAAACACATGTCTTGAAAGTGAGATGAGCTTAAGACTTGAAAAGAGTTAGTTTTATTTTGAAAATTTCCTAAATTATTATAAATGAGTATTTCTTCCTTTTAACTCCATTTCTTAGTTATTAATCTTCAAAAGTAATTTTCATCTTTCAAGATTTTCATAAATTTATTTCTAGTGGTTTGGAAACATATAGTTTTTCTAAATATTTCATAGTTATATCCACTTTTAAAAGAAATCATCTTATAAGTACATTTTGGAAAACTTATCTTAGACTTTAGTGTTGGTGGAAAACTTTGACAATTGAATTTAAGAAATCCTTTGTTTAAGTCTAAAGAAACTTTCTTATTTCTTTGAAAAGAGATTTTATAATAATTTTACTTTATGTATTTCCTGGTGAAAAACCACATATTATTACTAAAACTTGAGCTAGCTTATCTAACTTTAGAAGAATATTTGTTTAAGATAAATTTCAAATCTTTAAGGAAAACAATTTCTTATGTGACAAAATTTAATTTAAAAAGAGTTCTTATTCTTATTTTAAGAAAACTCATTTCTACTATGTTTGAGACGATAACAACATATTTATGCATGAATGAGAATATGTAACTATGAAAAATATAAAAACAACATAAAAATAAATAAGAGCATAAAAGTAAAGTCAAGTATTGGGAACCTTAGCTTCATCAAGGTATCCCGGGACTAAGAATAGATTAGTCCTCAAAAGCAAAGAAATAAAATTGTTTTGACTTGATATGGACAAGTCTAAGACTAGAAAGACTAGTCTTAATATTGCATAAAACAAGTAAATAAATAAATTGCAAGACTTGAAAATAAATAAATAACAAGTGAGCTTATATGCTCTAAATAAATATATATACATAATATACATAATACTTTATATATGCTAGGTTGGAAACAAATAATAATAATAACAACATAATGGAAACATAAAGAAAACAAGAACATGAACAAAAACAAAACATGAATAAATTGTTGTTACTTCTTTAACTCATTGAGTCTAAGAAACATACACTAAACTCATGTTGAGTTATATGAACATGAGGAGAATATGAGAAACTTTTACCTAAGCTTATGGGTTTGTTGAAGAAGAAAAGAATGGGTTGTTGTATTATGTGGGACTTGGTTTTCTAAAGAAAAGAAGAGACTTGAGAGAGATGTTGGGAGAGGAATTTTGTGGAGTGATTTTGGGAGAGTTTTAGTATGAATTTTTGTTATGTGAAAGAATGGAAGAGGAAGGGGGTATTTATAGATTTTTGGAGTGGAAATTTATGTGTTTAAAATTAAATGAAATTGAAATAAAAATAGATGGAAGAGGGAGCATAGGGGCACGGTTTTGAGCATTATGGGAGAGAATAATTATTTTTTTTGTTTTGTAATAAAAGAAGTAATGTGTAAGGTATGATGTGATTAAAGTTGTATGGGGAAGGTAAATTGTAAGGTATAGGTATGGTAGAGTGTAAGAATAGAGTGTAAGAAAAAGTAGAGATAGGTGAATAGTAATGAATAGTAGAAAAGTACTATGCAGTAGACTAGACAATTAAAATACCGGTAGTAAAGAAAATACGCGTAAAAGGCCTATATCTGTTATTTTTAGATACCGAAAAATTCTAAAACTGATATTTTTGAAAATCTTATAACGAATCTATTGGTGTTGTCGGAATATTTTGTTATCCGGTGCTCCGGGGCACGGTTTTCGAAAACTGATCCCGATCGGATCCGAAAGACACTAGAAAAATTCGAATCTGATATTTTTAGGCTTCCCTATGTTATTACGAACCGTTTTCCACAATTATCTTAATTTCGTTTTCTAGGGTTTAAGAACACGGGATTGCCGGATCTAGATTCACTAGACTAATCATAGAACTAGGTTAATTTTAGGGTTTCGTTTCAACTTCCGGTTCTTAGGGTTTGCTAATATTATCGAAAAATCTAGGGGCTTGCAAAGAGACTGGTGATCCAATGGCCAAGTGAGTATTACTTCCGATTTCATTTATTGTATGTGATTGTAATAATAGTTGCACTAGATATTTGGTAAAGATAAAATGGATATGCATGATGAGGACGAATGGGAACTATGTATGCTTGTTGTTGATATGAGAAATGGAATGTAAGAATAATTAAGTCAAGTGATTAACTATTGCTTATATAGATGAATTAGAATTGATTGTCTGCGATTATTGACTGATCACTTAAAAGAAATGGTATAATTGATTATTCGAAATTGAAGATGAAATTGAACTCATTCATACACGATGGGGATGGAGCATTAGCATTTGTTGGTTTATCATTGTACCTTAAACGATTTTATAGTTTATAGTTGTCTGTAAGCTGAAACGGTCTTGGTCGTACCGTAGGATTCGTTAATCTGCTAACCCGGGATGGAGGGCATAAGTCCATCCACATATGATTTCCGGCAGGTCATATGTTTGTTAAATTCACGAGTTTGATGCATATCACTTGTTTGACTAATCACTTGATTTTATGACGTGTTATAAATGTAATCTTGGAAGTTTTCATTCACTAAGCTAGTGTAGCTTATACCCCAATAGTTGTTTAAATGAACAGGTTATCTCAAGAATGCTAAGTGAGGACTGAGATGATTGAAGTCGAGAATGACTTCAGGATTCCGATAAGACATAAGAATGTTTGAAGTTATTAGCTAGGTTTTATTAATTACCTTGTAATAGTTTTATGTAATAGAATCTTTTGATGAATTGTAATTGAAGTTTAATGAGTTGTATTTTGAAGAATAGTGAATTGACTTTCCTTCACATTGTTCTCAAGTTGTATCAACATAAAATGCATTACTTCGATGAGTCTCCTCCATGTGTTAGACGCCTTGTACATAGTATGGAAGCCTTCGTGTGACCAAGGTGGTCATTCTTAGGCTTTAATATTGTGTACGACAGACTGCCACGTTTAGGGTACCCTTCAGGGCGTGACACATATGGATGATTTATAACTTGCTTGTTATGGTACGAAATTAAGGGAATTCTCACTAAGCTAATGTAGCTTATACCCTAGTAGATGTTTGAATGAACAGATTATCTCAAGAATGCTAAGTGGGGACCGAGATGGTTGGAGCCGAATATGACTTCGGGATTCTGGCAGGAAATAAGAATGTTTGAAGATATTAGCTAGGTTTTGTGAATTGCTTTGTAATAGTTTTACGTAGTGAAATCTTTTGATGAATTGTAATCGAAGTATAATGATTTGTATTTGAAGTATAGTGAATTGAATTTCCTTTACATTGTTACTTAAGTTGTATCAACATAAAATGTATCACTCCGATGTGTCTCCTCCATGTGTTAGACGCCTTGTGTAAACCCCGGTAGTCTTAGTAGTCAAATAAACTCCGAGGATCGAAAAGCGAAACCCTAATCTAGTCCAGTTTAAGCTTAGTGAGAGAAGCTTAGAAACCCTAAATCCGACTTTCCTTCGGTTTCATAATAAAAGAAGTTTTATGAAGTAAATGAATATGAATTATTGTTTTAAAGTATATTTTAAACCTTATAAAGTTTTAAATTCGGAAAATTTTCAATGTCGGGCCTCCCGAGCTCAATTACGGAAAAAGTGCCCCAGGACCAGAAACTCAGAAAAATATTCCGGAATATTCATTAGAATCGAAATTTTATAAGGATTTCAAAAATATAATTTTTATAATTTTTCGGGCTATGAAAGTTACAGTTATAGTCTTTTCCCATATTTTCTCTACAACCGGTAAAGTAGATGTCTTGTTTACTATTCACAAGTACAACCTACTGTAAACCCCGGGAATTTTCCACATTAGTGCATGACCTCACAATAGATTGTATGAACTAGATAATAGATTTAGATTCTAATTAAAGTCTAAGAATATATCAATAACTAGAAATTGATTAGATAAAGGATTTAGAATTTGAATAAAGAATTTCTTCAAGATCCGAAACTTGATATACAAATAGATTTAAATAGGAAAATATAAATATAGAGATTAAATGATTTTTTTTTATCTCGATAAAGATTCAAGATTAGAACAACGAGTAGTAATGAGCTTATATTTAGACTTAAACCTTAAATTTAAGATTCCTAGTTAAAATTAAACGCTACTAATAAGAATTCATGATAGGTATTAAAACTAAAGATATATATATATATTATATATATAGTTTAGTCTCCGTATTAAGTCCAATACTAAGTAAATGGTTATTTACGCTTATAGATAGAAAACGATGACCCAAAGATAAACCGATAAGATTAACAACAAAAATATAAACTGTTGAATTACTTAAAATCTGAACTCCAAACAAATAAACGAATCACGCTATTGTTCTAAACTGAGTTTTCTTAAGCTATCGAAGCCTGAAACAAAAATTGACCTAATGAGCTTAAGAAATCTTAATCACAGGAGATAAAATTATACGAGTAATTAATTACGCATATATAAAACTAAAAATTATATTATTTGATAATCTAAGAGTTTTGTATAACTCTATAAACATATTTTTGTACAACAACTCTCAAATAATAGCTAATTTATACTCATATAACTCGTTAAATTAACTCAAAAATCAACTAATATATATATATGCTTGTCGGCTGCAATTCAGTGGGAAAATACGGAGGAAGAAAGAAGCCAATTTTGATCAATAATTCATTCCAATGTCAAACAAAGCAACCCCAAAGACCAATCATAGAATGCCACATCAACCCAACATTAATTGCAACGGAAACAACAGCTAAAAAGATCAAAAATCGGAGGAGAATTCAGAGGGAAGAAGCAACCGCAAGTTCCATTCTCCTTCTTCTATATATATGAGTGTTTAATAACCTTAATGAGGAAACAAACAAACTCCATTAACCCTCACACTTTCCAGAACAACTCAACCTTCCAAGAGCAAACAAAACAAACCAAAAATAAAGAACAAACCGATCAAAACAATTGAACTCAGATCCAAGGAAAAGCAAAACGAAAACCCTTGAATACGAGTTCCAAAGGTAAGTTGACGAAGTTAAAATGATTTTCTTTCAAATCTAAGCTTTATAACTGACTTCTAATAACCTTAGGAACGTAATAAACACAACCACAAGCTTCGGATTTCATCGGACGAGCTCCAACAAGGTAAAAATTCGAAACCCTAGCTATGTGTTAGTAAGAATCGAGATCTATATATATATATATATATATGTTATTAGACGTGTTCAAAATTGTTTTATGACCTTATATAAGCTATATTAACACTTAGGAATGGTTTGATAATGTTTTTAACGTGTAAAAATTAAAGAACATGAATCAGATAGAAGAGGAAGATGATAAACAGTACCAACACTGCCTCAAAGCCGGCAGTGTAATCGCTCAACGTCGGTAACTTACAAAGATATGCTGGCGGCGTAGAGGCGGCTTACACTCATCAGAAGCTACGTAAAATAATTTTCACGTAAAACATGAACGTAAGCCGGCTACCTGGAGATATACGTCGACGGCGTAGGACCGGCATACGTTGAAAGCCGACAGCTTTCAAAGCCGGTGCAACAAATCTGAAATATTTTGTAAAACCAATTTTACACAGGCAACTAGGTTTGAAGGCCGGCGGCCTTGAGCCGGCGTACAGCCAAATTTTTCAACAAAAGCTTAATCTGACCTCAACCGAACTTATATATATATATATACATATGCAATACTTCTACTTAGTATATTATATATGTTATAATATAAGAATTTATAGATAGTTAAATAAATATAAGTATTCGAGCATATGTAGAATATTATCTAATAACTTTTAAAACCCTAGAATTTAAGACAAATATTTAAGTGTTAATAAGAGTTATAATTAGTCAAATATTTGTTCTTATTAAATAAAATAGGTAAGAATGGAAATTGAAATAAGCTAAGTTTTTTGAATAATGAGACTTCTAAAAATAACAAAATAAATATAGGAGATAAATTAAGAGAAACACGACGACACTAAGTAATAATAGATAACTATAATTTTCTACATTGAGATCAGCATAGAATAACTTAAAACTAGTAATAGTCAGTATTAAAACTTGATAAAAATCAAGTCTAGGACACCAGCCACGTATAGAAATTTAGAGATATAATTCATATTGATGGATATTTTATTCATCTTAAATAGGTGACTTTGATACCTTAGAAGATCTACTAGCTGATTACTACGACTGAGTCAATATGAGCAGGTGAGTAATTCAGTCATATTATACTGTTTGTGCTTGTAAGTAGCTGAATGTGTAATGTAAAGATAATTAAACGAATGTTTAAAAGTATGTTATGATCTGATTGGATGATTGTTAAGATATCCTTACAAAAGCGATAATGAAATGATTTGATGTTGTGAAGTAGTATAATGATGATTGTGTGTAATGTATGGTCATCGTGAAAATTGATTAAGAATTATTGACTTGATAAAATAATATGACCATGCATTGCACAAATTGCATTATTGCATATATAATGGTGTGATAGCCTACTACGTATTAATATTTTGGATCTCTGTTTTTGCTTGATTGTTGTAATGTGTTAGTTCTTCCAAGGTTCTCTTTGGTCTGGCGGTCCTATGGGAACTAAAAGGCACCAAAGAACGTCGCCCGTAGAATCGCTTTGAAATGATTAATACTTAGGGAGTTTCTAAGGGGATTGCAGGAGATGGTCAGTTTAATCAACTATTGTAAACCCCCGTTTTCTAAGCCCTAAACCTTAAGCCGGAAAGTCTACCGGAGACCTTAGGTCAACGGATCATGAGTAAAACCCTACAGTTTAAATCCTGAAAACCCGAGTTCGCAAATCGAGGAGTCAAAAAATAACTAAAGTGTTTAGGATAGTCCGTAATAATATTTGAATTATTAAAAAGATCAGATCGGTTCAATTTCGGCTTATTTCGAACCCGTTTGGATACTGCTTTCGAAAGCGTGTCCCGGGGCTCGGAAAATTAAAAATATATCTTTAATATTTTTAGACTCGTATTTTTATAAAGATTTCAAAAATATCAAGTTTAGAATTTTTCGGATTCTAAAAATATCAGTTATAGCTCATATAAGCTTATTTTACTCTTACCGGTAACTAAATTGTTAAATTTCTAAAAATAATTTAATTGATTATTTTATTTAAATCATAAAAATTCTGCTACTTAAATGAAAATATTTTTCTTAATTTATTTTATATATTTTCTTATTCAAAAAGCCACTTTATCAACCCATATCTCAAGTACACATACATTATCATTACTACACATTATTATGTCTGCTTTTGCTTTTTCTTACACTTCCATTTCCCAAAATTTGCAGCTGCCCATTCCCCAAAATTTAGCCACTTTTCATTATGTTTAATTATTTATTTGATATTTTAAAAGTCTCTTTTAGTTACAAATGGATGCAACTTTTTACACTTTCAAAATTGCAAGTTAAAAATCAAACTACCCACTCCCCTACACACTCAAAATCACGCCAGCCCCCTCCCTTGCACAGCTGCTGTTTTATTTTTTTAAAAAAAATTATTTAACACACTTTAAACTCTATGTAAACATCTCATTCCTTCCCTCTTTCATATTTGTAAACCCTATATTTTTCCTCTCTCTTTTTCCCTCTCTTTTCCTCTTCTTCCTTGCCTTGTCTTCTTGAGAACAAGCTGTCCCCATTTTTCTTTCTTGCTTCCACATATATTTTTTGCAAATATTTGAGGTAATCTTTCCCTTTTTGCTCTTATAAGATGTTCTAGGATGATACCATTGATGTTTCATGCATCAAAGGACATTCCACAAGCTCAAAATGCTATGGATGATGATGCCAAGAGTTGAAACATTCCTCTATATGATGATCTCTTTTGTTCTTAGTATTTTTGTTATATGGAAGGCTTGTTTATTTTCTTGTTTATGAGATAACTTGTAGATCTAGAGTTTTACAAAGCTTTAGTTATGTTTATGTGTAGATCTAGGAGTTCAAGGCTTACTACTAAGTTTTTCTTATGCTTCCATGGTTATATATTGAGTAGATCTTAGATTCAAGTTGGAATGAAAAAGTAAAATTCGTAGCTTGTCAAGGCTCCATGTTAAAAACCCTCTTCCAAGTCTTAAAATCAAAGTTTTTGTTAAGAAAATGAAGGTATGATGGATATATATCATCAAGACTTCATCTTACAAGAATCAAAGTTGATTTTCAAAGTTTATTTTCAAAAACAAAAATTGTATTTTCGGATCAAGACAAAGACCTAAAATAAAAACATGTTTTTCAACTCACAAATGAGGATTTTATTCAAGAAATGAAGGGTTCTTGAGATATAATATGTAATGGGTTGTTTTCCATGAGTTTTGATGAATTTTCTCAAGAGATATGTCCAAAATAAATTTATGAAAATTCGGATCAAGACCAAGACCTATTTTTGGAACCCATCATCCAACTCTAAAATGAAGATTTAGACAAAAATGTAAGGGGCTCTTGTCATGCCCCGTAGGGTATCCTATACGTAACAGCCCGCCACATACTAAGTAAGACTCTCGAGTTCCCTACCCGGGGCCTTCGGAAGTCTTAAGTAGATGTAAAGCGTTCCTTTACGACAATAGAATACTTCAACAAATAGAGTTAAACAGTTTAATGAGGCATGCATTAGCCATAGATAATAAATCAAAACGCATAATGCTTAAGTTTACAAAATCTAAGGGGCATTCCCCTGCAAAAGAATAACAGTCTATTACAGTCATCCAGAGTCCTTAGTTTCCAATGGAAGTCTATACAAAAAGAGATGAATCAAACTTCTATAGGAAACTCCTATCTCCGATACCTGCGCTGTGGCTTGTCTTGGCCTAAGCCATATAAACTCATGCTGCAAAAGATAGAAACTATAGGGGCGTAAGCTAACTATCTTAGTGAGTAATACTTCCATAACACAATTAAATACATTCGTTCAGGCAAGTGATTATTCAAGCAAGTGTATGCACCATACAAATGTGATCAACAAACATATGACCAACCGGAAATCATATGTGGATGGACTTGCGCCCTCCATCCTGGGTTAGCAGATTAACGATTCCTGCGGTACGACGCCGTTTAAGCTCACGGTCAACTGATTAAAAGCTCGTTTTATGGATCACGATTAACCTCACATTCGTTTTATGGATCACGATTAACCTCACATTCGTTTTATGGGTCACGAAAAACCAACCAATGCAAATGCTCCAACCCCATTGTGACATGTATGAACTCAATTTATAGTCGGAGTCGAATAGTTATTAATTCAATTCTTTTAAGTGACCAACAAGTATTCGCAGACATTCATCATAAGATTCTAGTAAAACAGTCAATATCTTAACACCTGGTTTCGATATACCTTAAGCTCCATTTCACATATCAACCATCAACAATATAAATAATTCCCACATACCCCATCATGCTTGTATAGTTCCTTTTTATCTTTGCCTACATCACTAGTGCCACTACATTACATTCACAAGCATTAATTGAGAGTGGAAGTAAACTCACTTGGCCATGGGACACCAAACTTCTTAATAATAATAATCGGGAGGTAGAGTGTCGTCCTGCTCAGAATCACCTACCAAACAAGAATAATCCCTATGAGATTCTCACTATGTAATTAAATTAAACCATACATCTAGACTAGTTGAATTCGGATTTCTCGCTATATTTGGAAGTTCCGACTTAAAACGGCCATAACTTGGTCATTTTAACTCGGAATTTCGCAAACTTTATATCGATCTTCATCTACTTCGAAAGATATATCTAATTCAAGTATTAAATCCAAGTTTTGAAGATAATAGGGTCACGGAACAGTGGGATCAGTTCTGTCCCGCAATTGACCCAATCTCGAAAATTTGCTTTGTCTTTGATAAAAAGTATTCCTAAATGATGATTCATGCATGAATGATATGGGAATGAACTACTAATGTGTATGCCGTGTAATGGACTCGACTTGTGCATGGTCATGATGATTTTTGTAGTAATAAACTTTTAGGAACTCCTAAGTGTTGGGGAAAGTTTCATAAAGGCTAAATCTAAGAAGTTATTTTCCCACATTATACTCCTTAGGGTTTCTTTGGTTTTTAATCTTGTAATCTACTTATTATTTAATTAAAAACAGCTTCTCAAAGTCTATAATAGTCATGGCCTCCATTCATGCACAAAAATTCACATTTTTCATTTGGCAAACATGTTTTCAATTAAGCTATTTGTAAAATCCGAATTTTTCCAAATTTTCTTTTCTTACATTTTTCTTAAGGGAAATCTAGTCTAATGCATTAAAAATTGGGGCTTCAATGTATACATTATCTAAGGACTTCATTTAGCTTATAAAACATTCATTTTAGACTTAAATACTAAGTGTTTATTTAGGCATTACACAAAGTTACGAATTTGACTACACAATTAAAGTCAACACTTTTCATTCTAACTTCACCTCTTGTTTTTCTTATTTTTATTATGCCTAACTCATCTAAACTCATGAAAATAATTCCTTCAACATGTCTATTACACATACCCTTCATTTTTCTTATGAAATATAAGTTTAAAATTGATTTTAGAGGTCTTTAGGGTAGGGTTTCCATTTCATCCGAATTTTCAACTTTCCATATCTAACAAAGTCCTCCCTTTTTCAATGTTCTTGCCATCTATATGTGGAGATATACTATCTAACATCTCTATACATGAACAAGACTCCATTTATATGATCAACAAGGCACATAAACAAACATGAACCTATGATCATGCATGTACATAAAGTGGTGAATGTCTAAACCTTAGATCTACTACATATGATGTATATAACATGGATCTCATGGCATGAACAACAATATAAATACAAGATCACTACTTTACATGCATGAACATTATGAAATCTTAACAAAACACATCTAAACCCTAGATCCATGTCTTGTGATGGCTTGACATTCTTGTTCATGCATTTCCATGTCCCTAGCATGAGCATCATGGGGTTTTAATGAGGAAATACACAAGATATAGTCTTGCCATGACAAGAACTAGGAAAAACAAGGCTTGAATCAACATACCAAGGGAGGATCTAAGGTAGAAATGAAGGAGCTTTGAGTTGAAAGTGCAAGAGGGAGAGGGAGGGGGGTGCTCGGCACAAATGGGAAGGGAAGGAAGAGAGGTTTTCTCCTTTTTCAATTTTGAAATGAGAAGAAATGAAGAGAGAGAGAGAAAAATAAGTATATATATCAAGTGATTTAGGGTTTAGTTAGTAAAAATATAGCAAAAATAATTACAATGAGAGGGAAACAAAGGGAGGGGGGGGGGGGGGGGGGGGGGCGGGGGGGCGCCGGCCATCATGCATGGGGGGTGTGTGTGTGTGTAAAAATTTGATTTTTTGTAATTTAGTAATTGAAATTGTAATAAATGTAATAATTATTTAAGAGACAAATTTTCTTGGAAAAGAAAATTGAAATGAGTAGTTGTAAGGATGTAAGAATAGGGTATGGGTAGTGTGTAGTGTAGGTTGTACTTGTGAATAGTAGACAAGACATCTATTTTACCGGTTGTTCCAAAAACATGGGAAAAGCTATAACTGTAATTTTTATAGCTCGGAAAATTATGAAATTGATATTTTTGGAATCCTTATAAAATTACAGTTCTAATGAATATTCCGGAATATTTTTTTGAATCCGTGGCCCGGGGCACGCTTTTCCGTAATTGGGCTCGGGAAGGCCCGGAATTGAAAAATTCCCGAATTTAAAACTTTCAAAGGTTTGAAATGTACTTTGGAACAACAATTCAAATTCATTTACTCCATAATATTTATTTTACTATGAAACCGAAGGAAAGCCGGATTTAGGGTTCCTAGGCTCCATTTACTAGACCAATCTGATCGGGTTAGGGTTTCGTTTCCAACTCCTGGGGTTTCCTAGCTACTGAGAATTACGGGGTTTATAGCTCTTGGTATAGATATCTTAAGGAATGATTTTCATAAGTTTAAATGATTTTCCTAAAAGGTATGCTTAAATCAAGTGTTTTGTAAAAGACAAAATTTAGTCTTGTTTCATTGTAACTTCAAAGAGGAAATTCGTAATTATGGGAGACCAATTTTAAAACCTTCTTTTGATCTCAAAACAAGTATTTTATATTGAAAATGGAATGCTTTGATGATATAATATAGGAAAAATTATTTTCATTGAACTAAGTAAGTTTTAGTAAAGGAATTACTCAAAACAAGACAATGAGTTTCAACTTGTAAATTTCGGTTTTATGAAATGGATTCTTAGAAGTTTCATTTGAACTTTATGTTTGGTATTAGATAAGTGTAATCTCTTAATTTTGTTTGAGGATCTCCTTGCAAGTTTAGGACTAATATGGTCTAAGTAGTTAAATAGAGTAGATATGGCAATTTTTCACAAAGGCTCAAATCTGGAATTTTCGTAACCCTACTGTACAGTGTTTCCGACCCTAAATGACCTTAAATGTTTGAATTAACTTTAGAAATAGATAGCTCTTTCGAAGTAGGTATAAATCGGTATATTATAAGCTAAATTCCGAGTTAAAATGAGTTAGATATGACCTTTTTAAGTTAAGGATTCAACCTAGACGGAAATTGACGAACTTAGTAAATAAAATTGTTAAGTTTAATAGAACTTCATAAGAGATACTCATTGAGGGTATTCTTTGTACCTAGGTGAATTGGAGGACGGGTTACCACTTCCCGAGGACTATTACGACTAGTGGATTTTCACTACATGGACAAGTGAGTTCATTTCTCAATTAATTATGCTCTTGGATGTGCTTGTAGTAGTAGTGGCATTAGACTTAGGAAAAGATAAAATTGTGATTGAATGGTGATCTAAACTTGCATGAATGAACGATAAGTATATCGAGGCAAGCTTTGTTGCAATAATCTTGTATGAGCTAGTATAGATTTGGAATGTCTGAAATTGTATGGTCACTTTTAAATTATCTAATTAATATCATGATTATATGAATAAATTGTACATGCATATCACGTAGTGAGTCATATCATTGTCGAGTATGCTTTGGTGGGACAAAGGTGTATTGGGAGGCAGCGGGTCTTTAATGAAGGGGACTAGGGTTGCATGACTTATGGACCACCCCATTCGAATAATGAAACTATGGTTGCATGACTTATGGACCAACATTAAAATTGTGGTTGCATGTCTTATGGACCACCCCACTTAAGATTGGGACTATGGTTGCATGTCTTATGGACCAACTTTGGAATTGTAGTTGCATCTTATGAACTACCCCAAACCCCGAATGGAGGGCGTAAATTCATTCACTTATGACTACCGGAAAGTCATATGCTTGCTTGCTCATATGCTTGTGCATTCATATGGTTGCTTAATTATAACTTGCTTGTATAGATATTTTAGCTTGGTCGGGCATGTTACTTGAAGAAAATGAATCTCACTAAGCATTAGCTTATACCCCAACAGTTTTTGTTGCAGTGTTCCTATTTTTGGATGTTCCGAGAGGACTTTGTGCAGGTTTATCACATGGAATTAAAGAGCTTTTGAGGAAGTCGGGACCTAGTATAGGCGTGGACTTCTAGGAAAATCTCTTTAATGTAAATTAGATTATGTAATTGGAGCTAAACGATGTAGACTCCTATTATTTTGGCGGGGGTATGCCCCCTTGGCTTTTGTAAAGTTTAACTATTTATCTTGTTGTGATTTATATTCTTAATGCTATGTATGCTTTCTTAAGACTACTCGAATCAAAGTGTGATCCTAAAAGTTGTGAGTACACCTTACACTCGATATGTAAACTTATGGGATGACTAAGGTGTCATACTTAAGTTTAAATATCGTGTGGTGGACTGTCGCGTTTAGGGTACCCTTTGGGGCGTGACAGTTTAAGTTGGTATCAGAGCATGGTTAAGAGTTTACAATCATAACTACAAATAAATAGCCTTAAGAAAGGATAAAAAGGAAGGATAATAGAATTACTAAGGAAGACTTAGATGGGAAGACGACCATAGTATCGGCCCTAAAATCCTATCACTTAACCCTTGTGGATAGTAACCACTAGGAAACAATCGACTTAGTATCGTAAAACCTTCATAGGTGACCTAATGAGACTCCATAGAATGCGCTTAGTTACTTTAGTTGCTTTTGGTATTGTATTGTTATTGTTACATGTTGATTGTTTCGTTGTTGCTTATAGTATAAAATTTTACTTGATTTTTGATTATGAGGATTTTTGCATGTTGTTCAAATTTCAATAAAGCTATATTTATGTTTTATGATCTCAGAATTTTATTACTTAAATTCCCTGATTTACCTTTTACACTTGTATTTTCCGCTCGTATTACTACTTCTTTTATTTCCGTTACCTCGTTTGAAAACATTAATAGAATATATTGAGAAGATTACTTAACTAGACAAAAATAAAATTTGCTACAGCCGAGGTAGAAGAAGGAGACGTCAGGAGGAAAGCGCCTCCAATCAACCCAATATGGAAGAAGGGCAACAAGCCGCCCCTCCTCCAAATCCTCCTGCAGATGCTACACAGGTAGCTTTGCAAGCCATGCTTGGACAAATGGCACAAATGACACAAGTGCTCGAAGCACTTCGACAAAGTTTGCCGGCAGCGGCACAAGCACAAGCTCCAGCTCCAACTCCACCCACCTGCCCCAAGCTTCTGTGGGGATGCCAGCACAGGAAAGCGCGCACTCTCACACTGCGCCTTTGCCTCCTCCACCACCTATGAGGCCATACAGAAGCTCCCTACCCGAGTTCATTAAGAGTAACAGATATTTTGAAGGGACTTTTGGGAGACCGGATGAGGCTGAGGATTGGTTAGCTCAGATAGAGCGATCCTTCAGGGCTTTTGAGTGCCACACCACCTGAGAGTTGATTATGGCACTTACCTGCTTCGGTTGAATGCACGGGTTTGGTGGGAATCGAAAGAAAGAGAGCTCATGCCACCAGTTACTTGGGAAAGGTTCCGCCATGAGTTTTTGGAGAATTACTTCCCCGGAAGTCTCCGGGTGCAGTTCAGCTCAGAATTCCTGAACATTGCTCAGAAGGGAAGGACTGTGGAGCAATATGAAACTGAGTTTAGTCGATTACTGCAATATGCTCCGGATTCTTACAAGCACAGTGAGGAGCTAAAAATACGAGTTTTCTTAAATGGATTAGATGAGGAGTTGAGGATGAGGCTAGAAGAGTTTAATATTAAGAACTTTGTTGAGCTAGTAGAAAGAGCCCGGATAGTGGAAGGGGCTAAGAAAAGGAAGGGCAAGACTGCTGAGAAGCCACCCTCGGTTTTTGGAAAGAAGTTTTATGGGGGATCAGGATCTGGATTCTCCCACAAGAGGTTCAAGCCGTCTTATGGCTATAAGGGTAACACTAGTGGGGGACAGGCTACCCCTAAGAGTGTCAGTTGCTGGAAATGTAAGGGGGATCACTACCCCAAGAAATGCCCACAGTTGGCAGATAAGTGTTATTTCTGTGGCGACTCATCCCAAAGATTGCTAACTGCCCAAAGAAGACTACGACCATGTGCTTTGTCTGCAAGCAATTTGGTCACTTTGCCAATGAGTGCCCTCAAAGGAAGAATGCTCCAGCTAAACCTTTTGGGGGATCAGCAGCAAGACCCGGGAACGGGAATAGTGGGAACAATAATAGCAGCCGTGCTGGGTCAGCAATGCACGGAATGAGGATCTACAACCTCGAAGGGCAATGGGTATGCGAAGAGATGGGAAATGAAGACTGCGGATTGGCTGCTCTCGAGGAGGATAATGGCCCGGACTTC
Source organism: Combretum micranthum (assembly GCA_024138025.1). Lineage (NCBI taxonomy): Eukaryota > Viridiplantae > Streptophyta > Magnoliopsida > Myrtales > Combretaceae > Combretum > Combretum micranthum. The sequence continues at coordinate 383,169 of JAMXBD010001139.1, read as the reverse complement.
GGTCTTGTGACAGGTAGGTCTCCTAACTCTTGTCTTTGTTTTTCTGCTGCTTTGATTTGTTAAGATTCAAGTATAAGAAAAGAAAAACAAGTTTGGTTAAGTTAAAGTAGTTAGGAAGATAAGTTAGGATGGTGTGAAGGTAGTGATTAGTAAGTGTTGGACGCAGGACACATACGGATAGCTAAGACGACTGCTTATGCTCTTTTTGACACGGGAGCCACACATTCGTTCATCACCACCAGATTGGCTAGACAAGTTGGTTTACCAATAGCCACTATTGCCTCTAGCTTTCGTGTTAGAACCCCGACTGGGAGTGTGGTGACGACAAATGAGATGCTAAAGGATTGTCCAATGGAGATTCATGGGCATGGTACGAAGTGTGATTTGATAGTATTGGAGATGAGTAAATATGAAGTGATTTTGGGTATGAGTTGGTTAGCCATTGCTAAAGCCGTTGTGGATTGTCGAAGGAAGAAAGTAAATTTCAAGGATGTTGATGGAATGGATGTTGAGTTCACAGGTGAGACGGTAGTTTCAAGAGGAACTGATCTATGCTCATTTGAGTTGCTTATGGATGGAGAGGATAAGTGGAAAGTGAAGGTTGTCTTAATGCAACAGAAAAAGAAGAAGGATTACCTAAGATTGAGGATATAACGGTTGTCAAAGAATTTCTCGATGTCTTTCCGGATGAGCTACCAGGTTTGCCACCTAAGAGGGAAATTGATTTTGAGATTGACTTGGTGCCAAATACTGAGCCGATATCTAAAGCCATATCGTATGGCCCCTGTTGAGTTAAAGGAATTACAAAAGCAATTGCAAGAACTCTTGGACCATGGATTCATAAGACCAAGTGTGTCACCATGGGGTGCACCTGTATTATTTGTTAAGAAGAAGGATGGTTCAATGAGACTATGTGTTGATTATCGGGAGTTGAACAAGGTTACAATTAAGAATAAGTATCCACTTCCAAGGATTGATGACCTTTTCGATCAGCTACAAGGAGCAAGTGTATTCTCACGGATTGATCTACGATCAGGGTATCATCAGTTAAGGGTCAAACCTGAAGATGTGCCAAGACTGCTTTTCGGACTCGTTATGGACATTATGAGTTCTTAGTGATGTCTTTTGGATTAACGAATGCTCCTGCCGCCTTCATGGACTTGATGAATCGAGTATATAAGTCATTGTTGGACAAATGTGTGATTGTGTTTATAGATGATATTTTGATACTCGAAGACAAGAGAGCAACACGAAGAGCACCTTCGCATGGCCTTACAAATCCTAAGGGAACATAAGCTATACGCCAAATTTTCTAAGTGTGACTTTTGGCTAGATAGGATTTCATTTTTGGGACATGTTGTGTCGGGTGAAGGCATATCAGTAGACCCGAGAAGATTAAGTCTGTGGTGGAATGGAAGCCACCTAAGACCGTGACTGAAGTAAGGAGCTTTCGGGTTTAGCCGGATATTACAGGAAGTTTGTCCAAGACTTTTCCAAGATAGCCAAGCCGTTAACTCAGTTAACGCAAAAGAATGAAAAGTTTGTTTGGACGGAAAAGAGGGACCAAAGTTTTCAAGAATTGAAGCAAAGGCTTGTCTCTGCTCCGATTTTGGTTTTGCCAAACCCCGAGAAACCCTATACGGTACATAGTGATGCTTCGAAAAATGGTCTCGGATGCGTTCTCATGCAAGAGGGAAGGTGATTGCCTATGCTTCAAGACAGCTAAGGCCACATGAGCAAAATTACCCCACGCATGACTTGGAACTAGCCGCTGTTGTCTTTGCCTTGAAGATATGGAGACATTACCTATATGGACAACGGTGTGAGATCTACACCGACCACAAGAGTCTTAAGTATTTGTTCACCCAAAAGGAGTTGAACATGAGGCAGCGAAGATGGCTAGAGTTAATTAAAGATTACGATTTGGGGATAAATTATTGCCCGGGAAGGGTGAATGCAGTTGCCGATGCCTTGAGTCGCAAGAACCACGGGGAGGTCGCAACTCTTTTGACGGACCAGAAAGAATTGATTAAAGAATTTGAGAGGCTAAGCATCGAATTTGTTGGGCAAGACTTGGAAATGGAAATAGCAAATTTGGTGTTGGAACCAACTTTGGTGGAAAGGATTAAAGAGGCTCAGCGCTATGATGAAGTGATACAAAGGAAAAAAGGGAAGTTCAGGAGGGAAAGTATACTGATTTTTCAATAGATGATGAGGATGTAGTAAGGATGAAAGGACGATTGTGTGTGCCTGATGACGAAGAAATGAGGAAGGAAATCATGAGTGAAGCACACAATTCTGGGTACACGGTACACCCGGGAGGAACCAAGATGTACCAAGACCTTAAGGGACATTATTGGTGGAACGGAATGAAACGGGATGTGGCAGATTTGTGATTAAGTGCCCAACATGCCAACAAGTGAAGGTGGAACATCAAAGGCCGGGTGGATTGTTAAAACCTTTGCCTATACCGGAATGGAAGTGGGACCAGATTTCTATGGACTTTGTTTGTGGTTTACCAAGGACACCGTCAGGTCATGATGCTATATGGGTTGTGGTTGACCGGTTAACTAAGTCTGCTCACTTCTTGCCAATAAGTATGACTTTCTCCATGGATAAATTGGCGAGGCTGTACATGAAGGAAATTGTTCGTTTACATGGGTACCGGCCGGGATTGTGTCGGATCGAGACCCGAGTTTGTGTCTAAGTTCTGGATAAGCTTGCAGAAGTGTTTGGGGACAAAGTTGCATTTTAGCACAGCCTATCATCCTCAAACTGATGGACAGTCGGAAAGAACGATCCAGACTTTGGAAGATATGCTTAGGGCATGTGTGATGGAGTTCAAGGGAAGTTGGGAAGCGCACTTACCTTTGGTTGAGTTCGCTTACAACAATAGCTATCACTCGACTATCAAGATGCCGCCTTATGAGGCCTTATATGGACGTAAGTGTAGATCCCCGTTGTTTTGGGATGATGTTGAGAAGGTAGTTCTTGGACCCGATCTAGTGCAAGATGCCACCGACAAGGTTCGGATAATCCAACAACGAATGAAGGAAGCTCAGGATAGACAGAAAAGCTGGGCAGATTTGAAAAGAAGGGTTCTTGAGTTTCAAGTGGGTGATCATGTGTATTTAAAGATAAATCCTATCAAAAGTATCCATCGAGTTCGCTCACAAGGGAAGTTGAGCCCCGGTATATTGGTCCTTTCGAAGTATTGGAACGGGTTGGAGAATTAGCATACCGCCTTGCCTTACCGCCAAATCTTTCGGGAGTGCACAATGTTTTTCATGTCTCGGTTCTTCGCAAGCACATAGCCGACCCGGATCAAGTTATAGAATTGGAACCGGTGTTATTAAAAGAAAACCTCACTTACGAGGAGCACCCGGTACAGATTTTGGACACAAAGATACAAAAGTTAAGGAATAAGGAAATTAAGTATGTGAAGGTTCTTTGGAGGAATCATACACATGAGGAAGCAACTTGGGAGGCAGAAAGTGAAATGCGGCAGAAGTACCCTAGTTTGTTTGAGGATCAGGTACGTCTTTCAAGTTTTGCGGACAAAACTTTCTTTAAGGTGGGTAGGTTGTAAACCCCTGTTTTCTAAGCCCTAAACCTTAAGCCGGAAAGTCTACCGGAGACCTTAAGTCAACGGATCTTGAGTAAAACCCTACAGTTTAGATCCTGAAAACCCGAGTTCGCAAATCGAGGAGTGAAAAATAATTAAAGTGTTTAGAATAGTCCGTAATAATATTTGATTATTAAAAATATCAGATCGGTTCAATTTCGGCTTATTTCGAACCCGTTTGGATACTGCTTTGGAAAGCGTGTCCCGGGGCTCGGAAAATTAAAAATATATCTTTAATATTTTTAGACTCGTATTTTTATAAGGATTTCAAAAATATCAAGTTTAGAATTTTTCGGATTCTAAAAATATCAGTTATAGCTCATATAAGCTTATTTTACTCTTACCGGTAACTAATTGTTAAATTTCTAAAAATAATTTAATTGATTATTTTATTTAAATCATAAAAATTCTGCTACTTAAATAAAAATATTTTTCTTAATTTATTTTATATATTTTCTTATTCAAAAAGCCACTTTATCAACCCATACTCAAGTACACATACATTATCATTACTACACATTATTATGTCTTCTTTTGCTTTTTCTTACACTCCATTTCCCAAAATTGCAGCTGCCCATTCCCCAAAATTAGCCACTTTTCATTATTTTTAATTATTTATTTGATATTTTAAAGTCTCTTTTAGTTAAATGGATGCAACTTGTTACACTTTCAAAATACAAGTTAAAATCAAACTACCACTCCCCTACACACTCAAAATCACGCCAGCCCCTCCCTTGCAGCTGCTGTTTTATTTTTTTTTAAAATTATTTAACACACTTTAACTCTATTAAACATCTCATTCCTTCCTCTTTCATATTTTAAACCCTATTTTTCCTCTCTCTTTTTCCCTCTCTTTTCTCTTCTTCTTGCTTGTCTTCTTGAAACAAGCTGTCCCCATTTTTCTTTCTTGCTTCCACATATATTTCTTGCAATATTTGAGGTAATCTTTCCCTTTTTGCTCTTATAAGATGTTCTAGGATGATACCATGGATGTTTCATGCATCAAAGGACATTCCACAAGCTTAAAAGGCTATGGATGATGATGCCAAGAAGTGAAACACTCCTCTAGATGATGATCTCTTTTGTTCTTAGTATTTTTGTTATATGGAAGGCTTGTTTATCTTCTTGTTTTGTGATAACTTGTAGATCTAGAGTTTTACAAGCTTTAGTTATGTTTATGTGTAGATCTAGGAGTTAAGGCTTACTACTAAGTTTTTCTTATGCTTTCATGGTTATATATTGAGTAGATCTTAGATTCAAGTTGGAATGAAAAAGAAAAATTCGTAACTTGTCAATGCCCTATTTTAAAAACCCTCTTTCAAGTCTTAAAATGGAAGCTTTTGTTAAGAAAATGAAGGTTTGATGGATGTATATCATCGGCTTCATCTTACAAGAATCAAAGTTGATTTTCAAAGTTTATTTTCAAAAACAAAAATTGTATTTTCGGATCAAGACAAAGATCCAAAATAAAAACATTTTTCAACTCACAAATGAGGATTTTATTCAAGAAATGAAGGGTTCTTAGATATAATATGTAATGGGTTGTTTTCATGAGTTTTGATGAATTTTCTCAAGAGATATGTCCAAAATAAATTTATGAAAATTCGGATCAAGACCAAGACCTATTTTTGGAACCCATCATCAACTTTAAAATGAAGATTTAGACAAAAATATAAGGGCTCTTGTATAGATATCTTAAGGAATGATTTTCATAAGTTTAAATGAGTTTTCCTAAAAGTATTGCTTAAATCAAGTTTTGTAAAAGACAAATTTAGGTCTTGTTTCATTGTAACTTCAAAGAGGAAATTCGTAATTATGGGGAGACCAATTTTTAAAACCTTCTTTTAGATCTCAAAACAAGTATTTTATATTGAAAATGGGATGCTTTGATGATATATAATATAGGAAAAATTATTTTTATTGAACTAAGTAAGTTTTAGTAAAGGAATGACTCAAAACAAGACAATGAGTTTCAACTTGTAAATTTCGGTTTTATGAAAATGGATCCTCAGAAGTATCATTTGAACTTTATGTTTGGGATTAGATAAGTATGTAATCTCTTAATTTTGTTTAGAGGATCTCCTTGCAAGTTTAGGACTAATATGAGTTAACCTAAGTAGTTAAATAGAGTAGATATGGCAATTTTTTACAAAGGCTCAAATCTGGAATTTTCGTAACCCTACTGTTCAGTATGTTTCCGACCCCTAAATGACCTTAAATGTTTGAATTAACTTTAGAAATAGATAGCTCTTTCGAAGTAGGTATAAATTGGTATATTATAAGCTAAATTCCGAGTTAAAATGAGTTAGATATGACCTTTTTAAGTTAAGGATTCAACCTAGACGGAAATTAACGAACTTAGTAAATAAAATTGTTAAGTTTAATAGAACTTCATAAGAGATACTCATTGAGGGTATTCTTTGTACTTAGGTGAATTGGAGGACGGGTTACCACTTCCCGAGGACTATTACGACTAGTGGATTTTCACTACATGGACAAGTGAGTTCATTTCTCAATTAATTATGCTCTTGGATGTGCTTGTAGTAGTAGTGGCATTAGACTTAGGAAAAGATAAAATTGTGATTGAATGGTGATCTAAGCTTGCATGAATGAACGATAAGTATATCGAGGCAAGCTTTGTTGCGATAATCTTGTATGAGCTAGTATAGTTTTGGAATGTCTGAAATTTGTATGGTCACTTTTAAGTTATCTAATTAATATACCATGATTATATGAATAAATTGTACATGCATATCACGTAGTGAGTCGCATATCATTGTCGAGTATGCCTTTGGTGGGACAAAGGTGTATTTGGGAGGCAGCGGGTCTTTAATGAAGGGGACTAGGGTTGCATGACTTATGGACCACCCCATTCAAATAATGAAACTATGGTTGCATGACTTATGGACCAACATTAAAAATTGTGGTTGCATGTCTTATGGACCACTGTCACGCCCCGAAGGATACCCTAAACGTGGCAGTCCGCCGTACACAATATTAAAGCCTAAGAATGACCACCTCAGTCACGCAAAGGCTTCCATACTATGTACAAGGCGTCTAACACATGGAGGAGACTCATCGGAGTAATGCATTTTATGTTGATACAACTTGAGAACAATGTAAAGGAAATTCAATTCACTATTCTGCAAAATACAACTCATTAACTTCAATTACAATTCATCAAAAGATTCTACTACATAAACTATTACAAGGCAAATAGGAAAACCTAGCTAATAACTTCAAACATTCTTATGTCTTGCCGGAACCCGGAGTCATACCCGGCTCCAACCAATTCAGTCCCCACTTTGCATTCTTGAGATAACCTGTTCATTTAAACAACTATAGGGGTATAAGCTACACTAGCTTAGTGAGTGAAAACTTCCAGGATTACATTTATAACACGTCATACAATCAAGTGATTAGTCAGACAAGTGATATGCATCAAACTCGTGAATTCAACAAACATATGACCTGCCGGAAATCATATGTGGATGGACTTGCGCCCTCCATCCCGGGTTAGCAGATTAACGAATCCTGCGGTACGACCGAGACCGTTTCAGCTTACGGACAACTATAAACTATAAAATCGTTTAAGGTACAACGATAAACCGACAAATGCTAATGCTCTATCCCCATCGTGTATGAATGAGTTCAATTTCATCTTCAATTCCAAATAATCAATTATACCAATTCTTTTAAGTGATCAGTCAATAATCGCAGACAATCAATTCTAATTCATCTATACAGGCAATAGTTAATCACTCGGCTTCGATATTCTTACATTCCATTTCTCATATCAACAACAAGCATACATCTTTCCCATTCGTCCCCATCATGCATATCCATTTTATCTTTACCAAATACCTAGTGCAACTATTATTACAATCACATACAATAAATGAAATCGGAAGTAATACTCACTCGGCCATTGGATCACCGGTCTCTTAGTACAAGTAATCCGGTGGTAGGGAATCGTCGTTCGGGGTCACCTAAAAAGAAGAAGAAATACCCTAATAAGTATTTCATCACTTAACTAGTCCAAGCTATCTCATACAAACTATCAAATTCGTAATTCTCGTCCTAAGCGGGAATTCCAACTTAAAACGGCCATAACTTGGTCATTTTAACTCGGAATCTCGCAAATTATATATCGATTTCTATCTACTTCGAAAGATCTATCTATTTCTAATATTATTTTAAGTTTTGAAAACATTTAGGTCTCGGAACAGAGGGATCAGATCTGATCAGTAACGGTTTCCGATTCCGAAAAATAGTTTTGTAAATGTTTGTAATGTTTTATGTATAAATTAGCATACATGCAATATGAATGATTTCCTAACATGAATGACATGAGATGAGTTTCATGTATGCATGTCTTGATGATTTTTGCAAAAGAAAATTTTAGAACTTTTATTTTGCAAGACTTCAATATAACTACTTTTTGAAAAATCTAGTTTTCTAACTTTGATCATTTCCATTGTTTTGGATTTATTACTTAAGAAAATATAATTATTTTTGTTAAAATTGAGTCTTCATTATATCTATTACTTATGACTTTCATTTCTTCATAAAAATTTCCATTTTGCACTTTGTAAACATGTTTTCAAGTGGGGTTGATTCCAAAATCCGAATTTTACAAAAATTAGTTTTTGAGTGATTCCTTTAAGTAAAAATCATTTGATACTTAGAAATTTAAGGCTCAACCATGTATAACTACTAAGGACTTCATTCTTACACAAAAATTTGCATTTTACACTTTGCAAATATGTTTTCCAATATGATTTATCAAAAATCCGAATTTTAGAAAATCCACTTTTTGAATGATTCATTTGGGAAAAACTTGTTTAATGCATTAAAATTTAAGCTTTACTATATCTATTGTCTAAGGACTTCATTTAACATATAAAACTTGCAATTTGAGCTCAAATACTAGTGATTACTTATGCATCATCTCAAATTACGAATTTGACAATTGATCACTAACTCAAAATTTTTCATTTTAATTCCATTACTTGTTTAACACTTACTCATGCCTAAACTCATTTTAACTTGTAAAAATCATTGCTTAATGATATCTATTACCTATATACTTCATTTTTCACATAAAACATGAGTTTTGGAGTTGATACATGGGTTCTAAAAATTGGTCTTGGTTGGGATCCGAATTTACAAAATTCATTTTTGGTTATATCTTTTGATAAAATCTATCTAAGCTCATGAAAATCCATTCCTTACATATCCTATCCTAAGAGCCTTTCATTTCTTAAATAAAAACTTCATTTTTGAGTTGGAAAACATGTTTTTAAAATAGGCCTTGGCCAAAATCCGAAATAGAATTTTATTTTGAAAATAACTTTGAAAATCACTTTTGATTCTTGTAAAAAGAAGTCTTGATGATATACATATGTTAAGCCTTCATTTTCTTAAGTAAAAATTACATTTTGACACTTGGAAAGTGGTTTTTAAATTGGTCTTGCCAAAATACGAATTTCACAATTTTGTTCAAGTTCAAATTTAAAGTCTACACATAATATGAACAACACCTAGATGAAACCCATGAAAACAAACTTTAAACTCATAGATCTAAACTTTGCTCATCAAAATTTTCATTTATGTATCTATACCCTAAGCCCTTCATTTTAAATGAAAAATACACATTTTGAAGTTGAAAAACCACTTTTCTAATATGGTTCCATTTTCATCCGAATTTTCAAAATCATTTTGCTTGAAAATAAAATAGATCTTGAGTTTCCTATAACTTTCCTACCATCATCATATTATAGCAAGTTGTTCATGAACATAAACAAAGATCTAATGCATCTATGAACTCAAAACTTTAGATCTAGTATTCTAAACTAGTTTTACATGCATGAATCACTAAGATAGACATGTGAATGCTAGATCTATGCATAAATCATAAGGAATAACAAAAATAACAACTTAAATAACAAGATCTATGGCATAAACAAAAATCAAAGCCATAAAAAGTTAGATCTACAAAATATAATAACTTTAAACAAGAAAATAATTATAATACAAGGTAATAAAAGTGGAGAAGAGAAAGATTTCATTTTTGGCATCATCATCCTAAGCTTTTAAGCTTATGGAAGTTCATTTGATGCATGAAACCTTCATTATACTTTACCTATATCACCTATGGAGCTTTGGGATGAAGATTTGCTTAGAAAATCTTTAAAAATGAAGTGTGGAAGCCATGGAAGAAGAAGGGGGCAGCTTTGTTTATTGGAGAAACATGAACAAGAAGAAGAAGAAAAGAGAGGAAATAGAGAGAGAAAAGGTTAAAGAATGAAAGAGGAAAAGTGAATAAATGAAGGAGTGAGAGAAATGAGTGTTTTAATTGTAATAAATGAGAGAAAAAAAATAAAACATGGGCAGCCAAGGAGGGGGGCTGCTGCACGTAAAGGGAGAGAAGAGAGAGGAATTGTTGAAATTTGACTTGAATTAAATTGTGTAATTAATGTGTAATGTAACTTTTTGAAAAAGGATTGAAATATAATTAATTTTAGTCAAAATATGAGTGGATAAAGGACAATGGCAGCCATAAATAGGGTCAAAAATCTGCCATCAATTGTGGGATAATGTGTAGAAAGATTGAAGTGAAAAGGAAGTGATATGTGTAAGGTGTACTTGAAGGTATGGGTTGTAAAAGTACTTTATTAATAAAATAAATTAAAATAAAATAAAATTAGAAAATTTATTCCAAATATTTGTAGCAGATTTTTCATAATTAAATTTAAATAATTATTTGAATTATTTTAGTTTTTAACAAATATGTTACCGGTATGATCAAAATACGCGAATATGGGCTATAATAATATTTTTATAACCCGAAAAATTCTAAAAAATTATTTTATAAAATAAAATATTTTTAAAATATTTTTCAATTATTAAATTAATTTATTTTATTTTTAGTATCGGTCTTAAACAGAATCTGATCCCGTAAAGACCCGAAACGAACTAAATTTTAAAAAACAAAATTTTCTATAACATATAAAATATTTATCTAAAAATATAAGGCTTTATAAGAATAATAAAATTTTGTAATGAAATAAAAATGAATAGTGCAAAAGACGATCAATTACCGGTAATAATGGAAATACGATAAAAAGGTTATAACTGTAACTTTTATAACCCGAAAAATTATAAACTGATATATTTAGAAATCTTATGAAATTACGAGTCTAACGGTACTATTGGTATATTTTTGATATCTCGAGCCCGGGACACGCTTTTCGAAGTCTGTATCCGAACGGGTTCGAAATAGGTCAAAAATTTACCAATCTGATATTTTTAAACAAACTTATATTACTATGAGCTATTCTATATTTAAACTACATCTCGGCCTCTAGGGTTAGGGGCTAGATTGCCGGACTTAGCTATTGTGTTCCGTTAGGGTTTCCGGGTGATTTTCCGGTTTAGACCTTTGCCAATTTGGAAACTGATATTTATGTTTATACAACATATTTAATTTGAGAAATTTATTTTAAATTTTATTTTTGTAAGTATTTAATATCTCTTAATGTTTTCGGAATTCTTGAATTGAGTTATTTTCGAAAGTCAATCGTTATTTGCTTTTTAATAATTTGTTTTTGGCTTTATATTACCCGTTTTTATAAGTCGGAGTTAAATATGGAATTTTTCGTACGTCGTGGTTTTGAATTTGAAGACCACTGAGTTCTTATTTTATTGTTTAAAGATTTTCATTTTCTCAAGATTAAGAAGTTTCTGAATTCGTTTATGAATTAGGACTTATCGAAATTCGGTTTTAATTTGGAGTGATTTTTAGGGTTTATTTTCGAAGTTCATCTTGAAATTATTTACTGAAATTTTCCGGGGCTTACAACCACCCACTTAAGATTGGGACTATGGTTGCATGTCTTATGGACCAACTTTGGAATTGTAGTTGCATGTCTTATGAACTACCCCAAACCCCGAATGGAGGGCGTAAATTCATTCACTTATGACTACCGGAAAGTCATATGCTTGTTAGCTCATATGCTTGTGCATCCATATGGTTGCTTAATTGTAACTTGCTTGTATAGATATTTTAGTTTGGTCGGGCATGTTACTTGAAGAAAATGAATCTCGCTAAGCATTAGCTTATACCCCAACAGTTTTTGTTGCAGTGTTTCCTATTTTTGGATGTTCCGAGGGGACACTTTGTGCAGGTTTATCACATTGGATTAAAGAGCTTTTGAGGAAGTCGGGACCTAGTATAGGCGCGGACTTCTAGGAAAATCTCTTTAATATAAATTCAGATGTATGTAATTAGAGCGAAACGATGTAGACTCCTATTATGTTGGCGGGGGTATGCCCCCTTGGCTTTTGTAAAGGTTAACTATTTATCTTGATGTGATTTATATTCTTAATGCTATGTATGCTTTCTTAAGACTACTCGAATCAAAGTGGAATCCTAAAAGTTGTGAAAGTACACCTTACACTCGATATGTAAACTCATGGGATGACTAAGGTGGTCATACTTAAGTTTAAGTATTGCGTGTGGTGGACTGTCGCGTTTAGGGTACCTTTTGGGGCGTGACAACTATATTTAAAGTGATAACCTTAAAACGAGAAATCATTGATTCTCCTATGTACTTAGTCTCTCTGGGCAGGTAGGTCATTGAGTACTGGTTCTTCAACCCATTAAAAAGAGGGTATAAATTTTTTTCCTGTTTGGATTCTAGATAATCCAAACTTGTATTTGTGCATATGGTTGAGTGCTTGCATTGCATATGTGTAAACCCCTAAATTTTCGGAATCGGTTTAACATAAACCGGAAGTCAAACAAAACCCTAAAGGTCAACAAAACCCTAGTTTACCGTATCAAACTAAATCCGGCATTGCCGTTTTTCCTTGGCCCTGAAAAACGAAGTTGGAATAATTAGCTGGAATAGTTCGTAATAACCAAAGGTTTTATAAAAATTTCAGCTTCGCGAAATTCGGATGTCCTCTGAACCCGATCGGACACAGTTCTCGAAAAACGTGTCCGGAAGCCTGGAATAGTAAAAATATTCCGAATACACCGTTAGACTAGTAAAAATATAAGTTTTCTAAAAATATCAGTTTCGTAATTTTTCGGTAAGTAAAAATAATAGATATAGCTATTATACGTATTTTCTTACTACCGGTACTTTAATTGTCATATCTACTTTACATTACACTATTCATTACTATTCTACACTATCTTTTATCTCTACTTTTTCTTACACCTATTCTACACTCTACATAACCTATAATCGTAACTTTTTACTTTTCCCATAACTTTATATCACATCTACTTTACACATTACATCTTTCATTTGTCAAAAAGTCAAAAAATAAATCACATTCCCCTCCTACAAGCATGGCTGGCGCTACCCCCCCACCTTGCCTCAATTTTTGTTTCAATTTACTTTATTTAATCACACAAAAATCACTCCACATTTTCTTATAAATACCCCCCTCCTCTTTCACTTTTTCACTACCACTTCTACACTAAAGTTACTCTCTCAAAATCTCTCAAGAATTCTCTCCAAGAAGTTCTTACAAGAAAAGCTCTCTTTAGTCTTTCTTTAGGTAAACTCTCTTCAAGAAAATCCTCCAAGCTTTCCTTATGTTCATCTACTTAGTATGAACTTAGTGTGAGTTTTCTAAAACCATGAAGGTTAAGAAAGCAACAATAGGTCATACTTTGTTTTGTCTATAATCATAACTCCTTTATGTTTATGTTTCTTTTATGTTCATTTATGTTTCTTTTGTTCATACTATCCTACTATATCTATATAGCTATATATACTATTTAGAGCATATAAGCATAATCTTGCAATTTATTTACTTCAATGCAATTTATTTATTTCAAGTTGTTTTTAAGACTAGTCTCTAGTCTTGGACTTGTCCTCATCAAGTCAAAACAAGTTTTCTTTCTTTCATTTCGTTTTATTATGGGACTAGTTTACTTCTTAGTCCCTGGAGCCTTGAAAAAGCTAAGACTCCAATACTTGACTTTATTATTTATGATTTATGTTATTTTGTTTATTACTATTCTCATAATCATGTTTATTTTAGATTGTTGGTCCAAAAATTTTATTTTCTAAAGATAATTAAAAAAGAAGGATTTTTGTCACTTAGAAATAATTTATGTGAAGCATAAAAATATAAGATAACAAAAATAAACTCATTCATTTTCAAGTTACAAAAAGAATTCACTATGAATTTAGAAACTATTTTTTTTCTTAAAAAGCTACTAAATCTTTGTTATTCCACCTTGTTTTTCCAAAAGAAAATATTTGTTGATACAAAAAAATGGTTCTTTTTATAAAAGATGAATGGCTAAGGAAATTTCAAGCAAAAGACCTTTACAAACAAATAGCAAAGAAAATCTATGGTTTGAAAACAAAATAAAGTTATTCTTTTCAAGTTACAAAGGAACCACAAAAATTTTAGAAAATTTCTTAGTCACATATCGATTCACTTGTTTTTACCAAGAAAATAAACTCTTTTTGAATGGATTAATTCTATGAAGCATGAAAAGGAATGAGAAATTTCAAACAAAGATTTTGTAAAACAAATAGATAAAGAAGATTGTACAAGAAAAATAAATAGGAATAATAGTGCATTTTCTAAAACTCCAAAATTAGTAATTGTATAGAAAACTTAGAAAATTTACTTCCAAAAAGTTACTTAGATATACATAGATAAACTAATAAAACGTTTTCGTAAATAAAAAGAAACAACATGATCATTCCAAGAAGTTTACCAACATGGAATTTTTGTATGCGCGATTCCGAGTAGGTAGAAATCGGTATATTGTATGCGCGATTCCGAGTTAAAATGACCAAGTTATGGCCATTTTAAGTTGGAACATTCCTTTATACGAACTTTGACGTTCTTTTGACATTGTTTTGTCAAACTTCAAGAAAATCATCAAGAAAGACTCATTGTGGGTATTTTCTTTGGCTAGGTGACCCCAAGAAGGATTCCTTACCCCGAGAATTATTACAATTAAGTGGAGTGTGTGAACGACTCATCCGCTTAGAAGAATTGTCACGCCCCATAGGGTACCCTAAACGTAACAGTCCGCCACATGCCATATAAGATTCCCGAATTACCACCTTAGTCTTTCGGAAGTCTCATATAGATGTAAGGCGTACCTTTACACAATAGAGTACGAGTCCGAATGGAGATAAAAGCTTAATTTGGCATGCATGGGCAATAGGATATAATTCATGAACATAAAAGAATATTACATAATTCTAAGGGGCATTCCCCCGCAAAAGAATAATTAGCGGTCCATTACAGTCATCCAAGTCTTAGAAGTTTTCTATGGAAGTCTAATACAAAAATTATAACTTCTAGGGAAAACTCCTAGCTTCGTACCTGTTCGGCCGGGTCTCTTCGCCTAAGCCATAAATGCGTAAGCTGCAAAAGGAATGGTCTGTAGGGATGTAAGCTAACTAGCTTAGTGAGTGTAATCTCCCACAAAAACATTTATATCACAACAATTCAACCAAGTTATTAATCAAGCAAGTGTATGCATCAAACACATGAGTTCAACATACATATGACCAACCGGAAATCATATGTGGATGGAATTGCGCCCTCCATCCCGGGTTAGCAGATTAACGAATCCTGCGGTACGACAATATCCCGTTTATGGCTCACGGCTAACCTACGATTATCGATGTCGTTTATGGATCACGACTAACCTACGATTATTCGATGTCGTTTATGGTTCACGACTAACCTACGATTATCGATGTCGTTTATGGTTCACGACTAACCTACGATTATTCGATGTCGTTTATGGTTCACGACTAACCTACAAATGCTCATGCTCCATCCCCTTGTGATATGCACATGTCAATTTATCATTTACTCAAGTAGTTGATTAAGCCAATTTACTCAGGCGATCAATCAATTTATCAGACAATCCATCATAGCTAACTATACAATCAAAGTTTATCACCCGGTTTCGATATTCTTAATTTGTTTCTCATATCAACAACAATCATATAATTTCCCAATAATCCCCATTATTCATATTCCATTCAATTGACCTACATTCTAGTGCACTACTTTACAAGCACATACAATAAATGAATTGGGAAGAAAAACTCACTCCGCCATCGGTACTCCGGTCTTCTAGTAGTAATAATCCGGAGGTAACTCGTCACCGTCCACGGGTTCACCTATTCATATAAGAAATTACCCTAATAAGTATTCTATCAACTTAGGACACTAAAACTCTAAGGAAACTTAGTGAAATCGGAATTCGCGTCATTTCCGAAGTTCCGTTTTAAAATGGCCATAACTTGGTCGTTTTAAGTCGGAATTTCGCAAATTATATACCGATTCCTATCTACTTCGGAAAGCTTTCCAAATATGAAGTTTAAATCAAGTTTTGAAAATATCTAAGCCTCGGAATTGAGGGATCAGATCTGTACAGCGGGTTCCTTGATTCCAAAAATGCGGTTTTGATGAATGCATTTGAGATTCCTAAGTGTAATATGATGCTAAATGCAATGGAAATGATTTTCCCTATCATGAATGTCATGATGTGGACCTTAAGGAGTCTATGTTCTTATAACTTTTAGATTTAACGATTTTTAGAAAACAAACTTTCCTTAGAAACCATTTCCTCTCAAAGCTTAGTAAGTGAGTTTACTACATTTGACCACTTACATTTTGTATGGATTTTCTTTAGGAAAACTCTATTTTGTTTAAAGAATATTTGACCCCTATATTAGTTATATCCTAAGGCCTTTATTTCTTTAATAAAATCTACATTTACAAACTTTTAAGTGGGTCTTTTACTATGGGGTTTCCAAAAATCCGAATTTACACAAATCCATTTTCAAGTTGATTCCTTTAGGAAAAATATATTTTATACTTGAAACTTTAAGTATCTATTATACCTATATCCTAAGGACTTCATTTATTTAAGAAAATATCATTTTTGAAGTTGGAAAAATAGTGTTTTCTAACCCTTCATCCATTATTACGAATTTGGTTTTTCATAACTTTTAACTCAAAACTCCTATGGACTTCATCTCTTGTTTTCAACATTTTCTTTAGTAAAAACTCCTTTAGACTCATGAAAAACCACTAATCATTATCTATTACCCATAGGCTTTATTTCTCTTATAAAATATAAGTTTAGAAGTTGTTAAAAGTGTTTTTGACCTTGGTTTTCAAAGTCATCCGAATTTTCAAAAGTCTTTTTCTTGTAAAGTACTTTCTTTTTGACTTCATGGACCCATATATATGTAGATCTATACACTAGAAAGTCATTTACTAAAGACAAAAGTGTTAAAGACTATTTATGCACATATGAACAAAATAATAATGAAACTATAAATGCCTACATGCTCATGAGTAACAAGATGATGGATTACATTATCAAAAGCTTAAATGAGTTTTAAAAACATAAAAACCATATTTTTATAAAAGATCCTTTGTTTAAAAGACTTTTTGATGGATAAAGTTAAAGCTTTTGATAAGGAAACTCCTTTAAAAGATGGATCTACCATGAAATGGTTTGGGATTTTTGTGTTGTTATCTCATTGTTCCTACTACAAGATCATGGGAACATGGAGTTGAGATAACCAAAAATCACCTAGCCATAACAAGGTTTTATGAGTTGGAAGTAGTAGATCATAACTTACTTGAAATGGATAGAAGATAGAAGAGAAAAATGAGAAGTTGTGTGGATGTGTGTGGGGCTTCAAATGTTTCGGCCAAAGGGAAAAGAGGAGAGAAGAGAGAGCTTTTGCACTTTAGAATTTGGAAAGTGAAGAATGAGGAAAGAGAGAGAAAAGTTAGTTTATATAGAAGGTGAATTAGGTTAAATGAAGAGGAGATTTTTCAAATTGGACAAGGGGAGAGGGGGGCCATATGCGCCGGTTTTGGAGCTTAAAGGGGGGGAAAACTTGTTTGTTTCACTTTGATTTGGCTTGATTTGATCCATGCATCAATTGTCATAAATGAAGTGAAGTGAAGTGACAAAAGGTTATGGAAGAAAGGAGAGAAGTGATTGATGGTAAGAGTTGGATTTGTAGGGTAGGCTAAAAAAGTAGACTAGGTAGTGTAGGTGTACTTTATGAATAGTAATGAATAGTTGACAAGACAATTTAATTTCCGGTAGTAATGAAATACGAATAAAAAGGCTATAACTGTATTTTTCATAAACCGGAAAATTATGAAAAATATATTTTTGAAATCCTTATTTTATTTCGGTTCTAATGAGTACTCATAAGAATATTTTTGAAATTCTAGTTCCGGGGCACGTTTTTCTATAATGGGTCTCGGGATGACCCGGAATTGAAATTTTCTTAAAATCAATATTTTCTTAGTTTGAAATATATTCAAGAATTATAATCAAAAGTAAATTTTCTTAGAAAAGTTTATTAATTGGAAACCGAGGAAAAGCCGGAATTAGGGTTCCTAGTTCTCACTCCAGGCTTGAGCTATTCCGGTTTAGGGTTTTGGTTTCCGGTTCTAGGGTTATCTTAGCTACTTGAAAAACCGGGGTTTACAACCTACCCACCTTAAAAAGAGTTTTGTCCTCAAAACTGAACTGACGTACCTTGATTCTCAAACAACTCGGGGTATTTCCTTCGGATTTCCTCTTCGGCTTCCCAAGTCGCTTCCTCAGAAGTGTGGTTTCTCCACAACACTTTAACGTATCTAATCTCTTTGTTCCGAAGCTTCTGAGTCTTCTTCCAAGATTTCTACTGGGTGTTCTTCGTAGGTGAGATTTTCCTTTAACCGAATCGGTTCCAACTCCACTATCCGCTCAGGGTCAGGTACATACTTCCTTAACACTGATACGTGGAACACATTATGAACTCCTGACAAACGGCGGCAGGGCTAGCCGATAGGCCAAATCTCCCACTCTTTCCAAGATCTCAAAAGGTCCAATATACCTTGGGCTTAACTTCCCTTGAGCCCGCATTCTCTTTATGCTCTTGATTGGGTTTATTTCAAATAGACATGATCGCCTACTTGAAATTCCAGCTCTCTTCTCTTCAGATCAGCCCAACTCTTCTGTCTGTCTTGAGCCTCTTTCATTTTCTGTTGGAATAACCGGACTTTGTCTGCTGCTTCTTGAACCAATTCAGGACCAATAGCTAGCTTTTCCACATCATCCCAAAACAGAGGGGACCTACAACGCCGTCCATATAGGGCTTCGTATGGTGGCATCTGAATGGTTGAGTGGTAGCTATTGTTATAGGCAAACTCAATCAGGGGTATATGATTATCCCAACTTCCTTTGAATTCCAATATGCAAGCCCTTAACATCCTCTAAGGTCTGAATGGTTCGCTCAGACTGTCCATCTGTCTGAGGATGGTAGGCAGTACTGAAATGCAACTTGGTGCCTAGGCTCTTTTGTAGGCTCATCCAGAACTTTGAAACAAATCTTGGATCCCGGTCTGAAATAATCCCTGCGGGTATACCATGAAGTCGCACAATCTCTTGATGTAAATCCTAGCCAATTTGTCCAATGAATAGGTCATATTAATTGGTAGGAAGTGTGCTGACTTCGTCAAACGATCCACTATAACCCAGACCGCATCACATCCTGTGGATGTCCTCGGGAATCCACACACAAAGTCCATTGAAATTTGATCCCACTTCCATTCGGGATAGGTAGTGGCTTTAATAATCCACCTGGCCGTTGATGCTCCACTTTGACTTGCTGACACACGGCACACTTCATAACAAAATCTGCCACATCCCTCTTCAATCCATTCCACCAATAGTGGCTTTTTATGTCCTGATACATCTTTGTACCTCCCGGATGCACCGTGTAACCGGAGTTGTGAGCTTCGCTCATGATCTCTTTTCTCAATTCTTCATCTTCCGGTACACACAATCTTCCTTTCATTCTAACCACTTCTTCATCATCCAGGGTAAAGTCACTATACTTCCCTTTGAGTACTTCTTCTTTGATCCTCTTTATCGCCTCATCATATCTTTGGGCTTCCTTAATCCTGTCGATCAAAGTGGGTTCCATAACCAAATTTGCTATCTCCACTTCGACGTCTTGCCCTATGAATTCAATTCTCAACCTTTCGAATTCCTTTATCAGCTCTTTTTGTTCTGTGATTAGGCTGCCACTTCTCCATAATTCTTTCTGCTCAAGGCGTCTGCTACAGCATTTACCTTTCCCGGGCAGTAATTTATCCCCAAATCATAGTCCTTGATGAGTTCCAACCACCGTCTCTGCCTCATATTTAACTCCTTTTGTGTGAACAAATACTTGAGACTCTTGTGATCTGTGTACACTTCACATCTTTGCCCATACAAATAATGTCTCCATAACTTCAAGGCAAAAACCACAGCGGCCAATTCCAAATCGTGTGTGGGATAGTTCTGCTCATGAGGCCTTAATTGCCTGGAGGCATAGGCAATGACTTTCCCTTCTTGCATCAGTACACAACCGAGGCCATTCCTAGAGGCGTCGCTATGCACTGTGTACGGCTTTTCAGGGTCGGGCAATACCAAAATTGGAGCTGATACTAAGCGCCGTTTCAACTCTTGGAAACTTTGCTCCCTCTTATCTGTCCATCAATTCTTTCTCGTTCTTTTGTGCAATTGAGTCAAAGGTTTGGCAATCTTGGAGAAATCCTTTACAAACTTGCGGTAATAACCAGCCAAACCTAGGAAGCTTCTCACTTCGTTACCGTTTCGGGCTGTTTCCAATCCACTACAGCTTGATCTTTTCTGGGTCTACGGATATTCCTTCTCCCGTCACTACATGTCCAAGAAAAGATATTCTATCCAACCAAAAATCACACTTGGATAGCTTGGCGTACAACTTATTTTCTCTCAAGGTTTGTAACGCCATTCTTAGATGCTCCTCATGTTGTTCTCTGGTCTTTGAATAGATTAGGATGTCGTCTATGAACACAATTACACATTTATCCAAGAGCGGTTTGTATACTCGGTTCATGAGGTCCATGAATGCAGCAGGTGCATTAGTTAATCCAAACGGCATCACTAAGAACTCGTAGTGCCCGTACCGTGTGCGAAAGGCTGTCTTAGGCACATCTTCCGGCTTTATTCTCAACTGGTGATAACCGGAGCGCAAATCAATGCGCGAGAACACACTTGCCCCTTGGAGCTGATCAAAGAGGTCGTCGATTCTTGGAAGGGGGTATCGATTTTTGATGGTGACTTTATTCAATTCCCGATAATCGATACATAATCTCATAGACCCGTCCTTCTTCTTTACAAACAACACCGGTGCGCCCCATGGCGACACGCTGGTCTTACGAATCCTTGATCCAACAGCTCCTGTAATTGGGTCTTTAATTCCTTCAATTCCACCGGAGCCATCCGGTATGGTGCCTTTGATATCGGCTCTGTACCTGGAGCTAGAGTGATTTCAAAATCAATCTCTCTTTTCGGTGGTAAACCGGGTAAGACTTCAGGAAATACATCCTCAAACTCATTCACCACGGGTATGTCACTCTTTTCTCCTCTTTCCTCTCTAATCCAGGCATCTTCTATTGGCACAATTTCCTCGTCTTCCATCATTAGCTCGAAGGAGCTTAAACCAAGATCTCTTCGCACCGTGATCTCTCCAAGGAAGTCTACTCTCTCCTTCCTGTGGTCATCAAAACTTATCATCTTCGCTTGACAGTCCACAATGGCTTTAACCTTACTCAGCCAATTCATCCCAAGAATAACTTCATATTTACTCATCTCCAAGACTATCAAATCACTTGTTGAGATGTCCTTGGATTTCTAGCAAACAATCCTTTATTATCTCTCGAGTCGACACAACACTACCTGTGGGTGTCTTAATCCTTAAGGTTGTGGTTGTCATGGCTATGGGTAGACCAAGCCGCTTAGCCAAGCTGGTAGTGATAAAGGAGTGGGTGGCTCCCGTATCAAACAACACATAAGCTTCATTCCCATTTACTCCTATGCGTCCTGTTACCATAAACATTTATCACTACTTGGTCCTAATCACTCAACAACTATCTATTCCAGGGTTTCCATATTTCAGCTTTTCCTCTTACACAGGTTTTAAATTTCCTTTATAAAAACTTGCTACGAAGACAAAGAACTTTATCTTAAAAAGGAACTTGTTACTAACCTGTCACCAGGCCGCCATCCACATCGCCGTCTTGATCCAGCGCGGCCAGCTCCATGCCTTCCTCCTCATCATCCTCGATCATCCATTGGCCTTCAAAATTGTACAGCCGCATACCATGCATGGCCGAGGCTGCACGGCTCCACTTCTGCTACCGGACCTTTGGGTGTTATCATTTCCTGGATTCCCGTAAGGCGGGTAGTTCCACTTTTCCTCTGGGGCACTCGGAGGTTACATGGCCCTTTTCCTTGCAAAGGTAGCAGGTTATAGTCATCTTCTTTGGGCAAGCATAAACCAGATGACCTGCTTCGCCACAAAAGAAACACTTGTCCTTCAGCTGGGGACATTGCCTTGGGTAGTGGCCTCCCTTGCACTTCCAGCAGGAAATATTGGACTTGGTTTGGTTAAACCTCCCACCAGAATTATCCTTAATACCGTGGTAGGGCTTGAACCTTTTCCTCTGTAGCTCGAGCTGGAGGCATCAAAGTGCCTTTTCCGAACACTCTTTTGTCCGGTTCAGCATACTTTCTCTTCTTGGCCCCTTCAATCAAACGGGCCTTTTCGATCACCTCAAGGTAGGTCGACAATCCAGATTCATGTATCTTTATCCTTAGGTCCTCATCGAGACCTTCCAGGAACACTTGTTTCTGCAGCTCCTCACTATTCTTGTATGACTCAGGAGCATACTGCAGTAGGTGATTGAATTCCGTTTCATACTGCTCAATCGTCCTGCCTCTTTGTCTCACATGCAGGAAATCTGCGCTGTACCTTACTCGAAGACTGGCGGGAAATAGTTCCCTAGGAACTCTCTTCGGAAGGTCTCCCAGCTAACTGGGGTTGCCAAACTCCTTCGTTTAGACTCCCACCATACACGTGCATTATATCTTAACATGTATGTGCCGTACTCCAAACGGAGGTGTGGTGGGGTCTCATATGCTGCAAAAGAACGCTCATTTGAGCCAACCAATCTTCCGCCTCATCGGGCTTTCCAAACGCCCCATCAAAGTAGCGGTTACTCTTTATGAAATCAGGGAGGGAACTCCTCTGGTAACCTCTTGGTGGTGGAGGGGGTGGATAACGAGCATTATATGATTGCTCCTCTGGTGGCATGGGAAACTCCTCTTGCATTCTCCTGTATGGAGGGGGTGGTGGAGGTGGTAAAGGTGCAGAACCCCTTAGACTTGGTTCGGAGTTTGGGGTTGGTTCTGGTTTTGATTCTGGATGAATGCAGCAAACATATTTGTCAAATTCCCAATGGCATTCATCATAGCTGCCTGGGGGTCAGGCTGAGCAGCTTCAGGTATGCTAGCTTGGGGTTGATCTGGTGATTCGCACTACTAGCCTCACTTGGGAGTGGTTCTTGCTCCCGGTTTCGGTTCCTCCGGTTTCGTCTGTTACATATTGTCTTAATAAGTTTTATTTCTTCTTTAGAGTTTTGCGGTTTATAAAACGTTGGCTAAAGAGTTTTCAAAAATTCTAGGAATAATTTAGAGAAATAGAATTCATAAAAAGGCTCAAAGAAAATTTAAAGCTCCAAGTCGTTCACAAAAAGGCTCTTAGAGTAAAGAAATCATAGCAATCGAAGGAATTCCAAATCAAGAAATTTAATAATCAAAGAATTTCTGAATCAAATGATGATATGAATGAGATTATGATTATGCAATTAAGTATAATGAATGTAGTCTACTACTAATGCAAAAGTATGATGCTTGTGAAACTTCATTCTTGGAATCAACATAAACTTCATTGACTTGTTTGTGCCGTACAAAAGTTGTTTTCAAATAAGCTTGCAAAATTGGACAACACAAAACAATTCTTCCGATACTAGCCAACAACTTCTATCTAATAACATCTAAGGACATGGAAAGGGAAACAGACAAGGAAAACAACATACTAGACCATAAAGAGATCCTAAGGCAATTTGGCATCCCGCATTGCCTACTATTCAAAAGAAACTATTGGACTTATGGGATACTACATCCTTCATTCTAATCAGAGTCGTCTGGTGAGGGGCTGGAGTCGTCCTCGACTAGAATGCTCCATCATCCTTTCGGATGAACTGACTCAAATAGGCCCTAACAGTCAACCTCCTTCTCTGAGCGGGTCGGGTAGAGGCTCTGGTTCCTCCTCTTCCTCTTCTTCTTCCTCTTCCTCTTCTTCTTCCTCTTCTTCTTCTCTTCGCTTCTTCTTCTCTCACTTCTTGATCTCCTACTTGATTTGTTTCCTCCATTCAACTCTATCATCAGATTCATTCCTAATTCCCATTTCTCTCTCTGCTTCTCTTCCTGCTTCTTCCCACATCCTACTCCACCTTTCCTGAATTCACTTATCCAAGGGTCAGCTTCATTCATTCCCTCCACAGGTTCTGGAGCTACCGGTTCAGGGGCTACTGCCTCAACCTCAGGGGGTTGCTCGCCTACTGGGTAATATCTTTCCATACGGTGGGGTCGAATTCTGGTTCTACCCTCCCACTATCGGGTATGTCCAGATCCCTATTGAAATCCCATACAATGGTTCGGTGGTGGGTTGGGTTGTTCTGGAGCCACGACTGGAGGGGTAGGGGATCTAGGTATTTCTTCTTCCATCCAGTTTGGGTCCTCTTCTGGGTCTTCCTCCTCCTCAGATTCTTCCACATTATTTTCTTCTCCCTCATTGTTTCCTTCATTCCCTTCATCTTCCTCAACAGCTGGGGCATTAATCAGGTGTACTCCCCCGTTTCCTACTTGTGGAGCTGGAGCTCCTCCTAGGAATGGGATAAGATCAAGGTATCTAGCTTGCCACACAAAATGATTTCTGATATCTGCCAAATTCCAATCCCTATGATCATCCAGGTCATCACGGGCATGCACATAAAGTGGTCCTATGCCATGCCAATTCCCAAGTCTGGGTGGGTGGGACTTCCTTCATTCTTAAGATAAATGTGGCTTCTCTTAACATGGGTTCTCCCGCATATTCTACCATCACCCTCTCTAGGGTATAAATAGTCTCCATGATTGTCCATCTTCTTCTCCTTATTGGATCATATCTTAACTGATCTATCACAGATATCCATCTTGTGTATCTAAGGCCCTCTTTCCATAGCTTATACATCTCTTTTATTGTCCTAGGTCGCTGGACCAATGCAAAGTCTTCACATAAAACCCTTAACCGAAGCCGGTATTCCACCATGGTTTCATCTAGTCTTTTGGTGAAGTTCCTAGCTCTTTCTCGGGTTTCACCCAAGGAAACCTACAACACGAAAACTATTAATTAGCCTAGCTTTTAACTCCAATTTTATCCTAGTTACTTAGTTCTAGGTTTGATTTTAACTCTATTGTCATGCCTAATAACCTAGTGCTCTGATACCACTTAAACTGTCACGCCCCATAGGGTACCCTAAACGTAACAGTCCGCCACATGCCATATAAGATTCCCGAATTACCACCTTAGTCTTTCGGAAGTCTCATATAGATGTAAGGCGTACCTTTACACAATAGAGTACAAGTCCGAATGGAGATAAAAGCTTAATTTGGCATGCATGGGCAATAGGATATAATTCATGAACATAAATAAATATTACATAATTCTAAGGGGCATTCCCCCGCAAAAGAATATTAGCGGTCCATTACAGTCATCCAAGTCTTAGAAGTTTTCTATGGAAGTCTAATACAAAAATTATAACTTCTAGGGAAAACTCCTAGCTTCTGTACCTGTTCAGCCGGGTCTCTTCGCCTAAGCCATAAATGCGTAAGCTGCAAAAGGAATGGTCTGTAGGGATGTAAGCTAACTAGCTTAGTGAGTGTAATCTCCCACAAAAACATTTATATCACAACAATTCAACCAAGTTATTAATCAAGCAAGTGTATGCATCAAACACATGAGTTCAACATACATATGACCAACCGGAAATCATATGTGGATGGAATTGCGCCCTCCATCCCGGGTTAGCAGATTAACGAATCCTGCGGTACGACAATATCCCGTTTATGGCTCACGGCTAACCTACGATTATCGATGTCGTTTATGGTTCACGACTAACCTACGATTATTCGATGTCGTTTATGGTTCACGACTAACCTACGATTATTCGATGTCGTTTATGGTTCACGACTAACCTACGATTATTCGATGTCGTTTATGGTTCACGACTAACCTACAAATGCTCATGCTCCATCCCCTTGTGATATGCACATGTCAATTTATCATTTACTCAAGTAGTTGATTAAGCCAATTTACTTAGGCGATCAATCAATTTATCAGACAATCCATCATAGCTAACTATACAATCAAAGTTTATCACCCGGTTTCGATATTCTTAATTTGTTTCTCATATCATCAACAATCATATAATTTCCCAATAATCCCCATTATTCATATTCCATTCAATTGACCTACATTCTAGTGCACTACTTTACAAGCACATACAATAAATGAATTGGGAAGAAAAACTCACTCCGCCATCGGTACTCCGGTCTTCTAGTAGTAATAATCCGGAGGTAACTCGTCACCGTCCACGGGTTCACCTATTCATATAAGAAATTACCCTAATAAGTATTCTATCAACTTAGGACACTAAAACTCTAAGGAAACTTAGTGAAATCGGAATTCGCGTCATTTCCGAAGTTCCGTTTTAAAATGGCCATAACTTGGTCGTTTTAAGTCGGAATTTCGCAAATTATATACCGATTCCTATCTACTTCGAAGAGCTTTCCAAATATGAAGTTTAAATCAAGTTTTGAAAATATCTAAGCCTCGGAATTGAGGGATCAGATCTGTACAGCGGGTTCCTTGATTCCAAAAATGCGGTTTTGATGAATGCATTTGAGATTCCTAAGTGTAATATGATGCTAAATGCAATGGAATGATTTTCCCTATCATGAATGTCATGATGTGACCTTAAGGAGTCTATGTTCTTATAACTTTTAGATTTAACGATTTTTAGAAAACAAACTTTCCTTAGAAACCATTTCCTCTCAAAGCTTAGTAAGTGAGTTTACTACATTTGACCACATTACATTTTATGGATTTCTTTAGGAAAACTCTATTTTTTAAAGAATTTGACCCCTATATTAGTTATATCCTAAGGCCTTTATTTCTTTAATAAAATCTACATTTACAAACTTTTAAGTGGGTCTTTTACTATGGGGTTTCCAAAAATCCGAATTTACAAAAGTCCATTTTCAAGTTGATTCCTTTAGGAAAAATATATTTTATACTTGAAACTTTAAGTATCTATTATACCTATATCCTAAGGACTTCATTTATTTAAGAAAATATCATTTTTGAAGTTGGAAAAATAGTGTTTTCTAACCCTTCATCCATTATTACGAATTTGGTTTTCATAACTTTTAACTCAAAACTCCTATGGACTTCATCTCTTGTTTTCAACATTTTCTTTAGTAAAAACTCCTTTAGACTCATGAAAAATACCACTAATCATTATCTATTACCCATAGGCTTTATTTCTCTTATAAAATATAAGTTTAGAAGTTGTTAAAAGTGTTTTTGACCTTGGTTTTCAAAGTCATCCGAATTTTCAAAAGTCTTTTTCTTGTAAAGTACTTTCTTTTTGACTTCATGGACCCATATATATTAGATCTATACACTAGAAAGTCATTTACTAAAGACAAAAGTGTTAAAGACTATTTATGCACATATGAACAAAATAATAATGAAACTATAAATGCCTACATGCTCATGAGTAACAAGATGATGGATCTACTTTATCAAAAGCTTAAATGAGTTTTAAAAATAAAAACCATATTTTTATAAAAGATCCTTTGTTTAAAAGACTTTTTGATGGATAAAAGTTAAAGCTTTTGATAAGGAAACTCCTTTAAAAGATGATCTACCATGAAATGGTTTGGGATTTTTGTGTTGTTATCTCATTGTTCCTACTACAAGATCATGGGAACATGGAGTTGAGATAACCAAAAATCACCTAGCCATAACAAGGTTTTATGAGTTGGAAGTAGTAGATCATAACTTACTTGAAATGGATGGAAGATAGAAGAGAAAAATGAGAAGTTGTGTGGGTGTGGGGGCTCAAATGTTTCGGCCAAAGGGGAAAGAGGAGAGAAGAGGAGCTTTTGCACTTTAGAAAATTTGGAAAGTGAAGAATGAGGAAAGAGAAGAAAAGTTAGTTTATATAGAAGGTGAATTAGGTTAAATGAAGAGGAGATTTTTCAAATTGGACAAGGGGAGAGGGGGGCCATATGCGCCGGTTTTGGAGCTTAAAGGGGGGGGAAAACTTGTTTGTTTCACTTTGATTTGGCTTGATTTGATCCATGCATCAATTGTCATAAATGAAGTGAAGTGAAGTGACAAAAGGTTATGGAAGAAAGGAGGAGAAGTGATTGATGGTAAGAGTTGGATTTGTAGGGTAGGCTAAAAAAGTAGACTAGGTAGTGTAGGTGTACTTTATGAATAGTAATGAATAGTTGACAAGACAATTTAATTTCCGGTAGTAATGAAATACGAATAAAAAGGCTATAACTGTATTTTTCATAAACCGGAAAATTATGAAAAATATATTTTTGAAATCCTTATTTTATTTCGGTTCTAATGAGTACTCATAAGAATTTTTGAATTCTAGTTCCGGGGCACGTTTTTCTATAATGGGTCTCGGGATGACCCGGAATTGAAATTTTCTTGAAATCAATATTTTCTTAGTTTGAAATATATTCAAGAATTATAATCAAAAGTAAATTTTCTTAGAAAAGTTTATTAATTGGAAACCGAGGAAAAGCCGGAATTAGGGTTCCTAGTTCTCACTCCAGGCTTGAGCTATTCCGGTTTAGGGTTTTGGTTTCCGGTTCTAGGGTTATCTTAGCTACTTGAAAAAAAACCGGGGTTTACAAGAATAGACGACAATGGCAACGTGAGTTTATTTCCATTGAATGCTATACTTGTTGTGCTTGTAACTTAGTTGCATTAGAGTTAGGAAAAAGATAAATCGATATGTATGTAAATAATTCTTTGAAAGAATTTTTAAGAATATCGAAGTCAGAATTGTTTTAAATGGTTGTTTTAGTATAGTATTGATTTGTGTGAAATTCCTTGATCGCCTTAAATTTAAGAATAATTATGCTATGACTTTATAAATAAATGAATTCATGCATACCACGAAGTGAGTCACATTGCATTTTGGGTTATTATCCTTGGGTGAGAAGGATAGTAAGCTCATGTCGAAAGCAACACTTGGCGGGAGATCCGAAAGCGATTGCTTGGCGGCTTAATGGAATATGCTTGGCGGTAGATCCGAAAGCAAGGTCAATCAAGTAGATTCGGAATGCTCGACGATAAGTGCTCGTAAGCAAGAAAAATTTTTTATTTAAAACTACTTGAATTGAGGTTATGTATCACCAAACCCCGAATGGAGGGCGTAAATCCATTCAACATATAGTTCCCGGAAAACTATATGCTTGTTTGCCCACGTGCTTGTACATTACATTTGTCTGATTAAATCAACTTGTTTGAATCTTGTTACAAGAAGTTATTTATGGAAATAGTTCTCACTAAGCCTATTAGCTTATACCCCGATAGATATCTTTTGCAGTTTTCTTACTTATGGTTAAGACCACGAGGACCCTGCGGACAGGTAATCTCCTTTGAATATTAGAAACTTAGATAAAGTATAGCATAGCATTAACATGCAAACATTCATATAATAGATTAGTAATCTCGGGAATTGTCCCTAAGTTTGTAAAGTCTTTGCCATGAATGAATAATTATTATGAATCATCTTTTCTTAATATGTTTTTATATCTCCTTAAGCTTCATAATTCCACATATGGTCCTCTAAAGTTGTGAAAGTACGCCTTATACTTAATATAAAAGCTTTTGGGAATGACTAAGGTTGACATACTTAAGCTTTAATATTGAGTGTGGCGGACTGTCGCGTTTAGAGTACCCTTTGGGGCGTGACAATATGATTGCTAATAACTTGTGTGATGTATGATATGTCTGGTTATTCACTGAGCTGTAGTTTCGCTCATACTCCAACAATCTTTTCAGGTTTATGTTACGACCATGGTTAGTTACTTCCAGGAGTATGGCTCCGGTAAGAGCTTAGGAGCTGGAAGCCTACAGTTATATTTTAGTTTAATGGTTATGTACTATTAGAATAGATTTTCTAGTTGTGTATTTCAGAAACACTATATGGTTTGTATAGTTTTGTAACGTTTATTCACTAAGTTATTTCTTTCATATATTTGTTATTTTTTATCAAGCAACTAAAAAGATCCTGTTGTTTTAAAAACCTGTCATTATCTGAAGGTAATCTAGTGATAGTATTCAAGTGTGACTTGTCATGCCCCAAAGTGTGCCCTACACATGACAGTCCGCCACACTCAACATTTAATCTCAAGTAAGACAATCCTAGTCTCCCCATGAGCTTAAACATCGAGTGTAAGGCTCGCTCTCAACATTTATAGATCATACTTTGCTTCGTAGTAGCTTAAAGAGATATATACAGCAGCAAGAATGTAAACCATAAATGTCATACAGAGAATTATTCTATTACATGGTCTAGGGGGGCATACCCCCGATAACACCAGTTACCAATTCTCAATCCCCACATTTCCTTACATGCCCTTCAATTACCGATTCGGAAAACGGAATTAGAGTCCATTTCTAATCTTTAGACCCCGGCCTCATCAAAAGCTCCTTAATATCTAAGAGCCGTACCTGGTGTCCACGGGTCCTCGGAGAAAGCCAAAGGTACTCATACTGCAACAAGAAACTATAGGGGTATAAGCTACACTAGCTTAGTGAGTGGAACTTCCGAATTACAATAAACACAACACATTCAACCAAGTAATTAAGCAACCAAGTGAAATGCATCAACAAGTGAGTTTAGCAAACATATGACCAGCTGGAAATCATATGTGGATGGACTTGCGCCCTCCATCCCGGGTTAGCAGATTAACGAATCCTGCGGTACGACGCCGTTTAAGCTCACGGTCAACTGAACATAAAATTCGTTTTATGGATCACGATTAACCAACAAGTATTCGTTTTATGGATCACGATTAACCAACAAGTATTCGTTTTATGGATCACGAAAAACCAACCAATGATAATGCTCTATCCCCATCGTGATATGAATGAATCCAATTACAATTGAGTCAGATATACATTAGTTCAATTCTTTTAGGCGGCCAACAAATATTCGCAGACATTCAATATAAAATACTAGAAAATCAATCAATAGCTTAACACCCAGTTTCGATATTTCTTAAGTTCCATTTCACACATCAACAGCAGACAAATATATAATTTCCATATACCCCATCATACATAATCATCTTTTTATCTTTACCTAGCAACTAGCGCGACTATCATTACAATCACAAGTAATAATTGAAATCGGAAGAGGAACTCACTCGGCCATGGTACGCCGGTCTCTTAGTGACGATGGTCGGGTGATACGGTATTGTCGTACTCGGGTTCACCTACCAAATAAAGATAGTCTAATGAGAATCTCATCACTAAACTAATTCAAACTATGTATCTATACTTCACAAAATCGAAATTCTCGCTATTTGCGGAAGTTCCAACTTAAAACGGCCATAACTCGGTCATTTTAACTCGGAAATTCGCAAATTTTATATCGATCTCTATCTACTTCGAAAGATCTATCTATTTCTAGTATTATTTTCAAGTTTTGAAAATAGTAGGGCCACGGAACAGTGGGATCAGATCTGTTCCGCAAGTGTTCCAATCTCAAAAATTTGTTTTGCTTTTGATAAGAAGTGTTCCTAGATGATGATTCATGCATGTATGATATGGAAATGAATTACTAATATGAATGCCATGAGATGAACTTAATATATGCATGGTCATAATAACTTTTGTGATAATAAGCTTATATGAACTCTTAAGTGTTGGGAACTTCTCATAAAGATTATTTCTAAGAAGCTATTTGTCCACATTAGACTCCTTAGGGTTTCCTTGACTTTTAATATTGTAATCCACTTATTATTTAACTAAAAATAAGTTCTCAAAGTCTATATTAATCATGGCCTCCATTCATGCATAAAAATTCCCATTTTTCATTTGGGAAACATGCCTTTGAACTAGCTTTTTGTAGAAATCCGAATTTTCTAAACTTCATTTTCTTGCATTTTTCTTAAGGAAAAACTTATCTAATGCATTAAAAATTGAAGTTCCAATGTATACCTTATCTAAGGACTTCATTTAGATTATAAAACATCCATTTTAGACTTAATTACTAAGTGTTTATTTAGGCATTACCCAAAATTACGAATTTGACTACTCATCCAAAGTCAACATTTTTCCTTCTAACTTTACTCCTTGGTTTCTTATTTTTTTTATTATGCCTAAACTCATCTAAACTCATGAAAATAATTCCTTCAACATGTCTATTACACATACCCTCCATTTTTCTTATGAAACATGAGTTTAAAAGTGATTTTGGTAGTTTTCAAGGTAGGGTTTCCATTTCATCCGAATTTTCAATCTTCCATATTTGACAAGATCCTTCCTTTTTCAATGTTCTTGCCTTCTACATATGATTATCCACTATCTAACATATCTATACATATTCAAGACTACATTTTTGTGGTTCTCAAAGCATGAAAATAAAAATAACTCTATGATCATACATGTAAATGACAATGTGGGTATCTAAACTTTAGATCTACTAAGTATGATGCATAAATCATGGATCTCATGGCATGAACAACAATATATGTACAAGATCACTACTTTACATGCATGAACAAGTTGATATTTCAAACAAAACTCATTCAAAGGCTAGATCCACTTCTTGAGATGGCTTGAGATTCTTGTAGTAGTGTTTTCATGTCCCTTGCTCATGCTCATTGGGATTTAGATGAGAAAACACACAAGAATGATCTTGCCATAACAAGATTTAGGATGTACAAAGCCTAAATATACATACCAAAGGAGTCTTGAAGGAGGAAAGAAGAAGGAACAAAGTTGAAATTGTGAGAGGAAGAGGGAGGGGAGTGCTCGGCACAAGGAGGGAGAGAAGAGAGGTTTTCACTCTTTTTCCAATTTGAAAACAAGAAGAAATGAGGAGAGAGAGAGAATAATATGTATATATATCAAGTGATTTAGGGTTTAGTTAATAAAATGAAGTAAAAATACTTCAATTGAGAGGGAAAATGAGAGGGAGGGGCGCCGGCCATCCCTTGTGTGTGTGTGTGTGTTTTGAAAATTTTAACTTTTGTTATTTAGTAATTTAAATGTAATAAATATGATAATTATTTGAGAGACAAAATTTCTTGGAAAAGAAAATTGAAATGAGTAGTTGTAAGGATATAAGAATAGGGTATGGGTAGTGTGTAGTGTAGGTTGTACTTGTGAATAGTAGACAAGACATCTACTTTACTGGTTGTAACGAAAACACGAGAAAAGCTATAACTGTAATTTTTATAGCTTGAAAAATTATGAAATTGATATTTTTGGAATCCTTATAAAATTACGGTTCTAATGAACATTCCGGAACATTTTTCTGAATCCGTGGTCCGGGGCACGCTTTTCCGTAATTGAGCTCGGGAAGGCTCGAAAGTGAAAATTTCCCGAAATTGGAACTTTTAGGGGTTTAGAATATGCTTTAGAACAATAATTCATGTCCATTTACTTTATAAAATTCCTTTTATTATGAAATCGAAGAAAAGCCGGATCTAGGGTTCCTAGGCTCCCCTCACTAAGTTGAAATCGACCCGTTATAGGGTTTCGTTCTTCGATTTCCAAAGTTCGTCCGAGTACTATCCGATCATCAGGAGAACTAGGGTATATCTTATAAAAATAATAATAACAATTTAGGTAACTAATAATATTAATTGTACTAAAAAACTCACTAATTACTGGTAGCAACGAAATACAAATAAATTGTAAAATCAGATAATTCTAGCTATTTGAAAATTTGTAAAACTAATAGCTTAGAGATCCTTTAGAAATATAATTCTAAAGGCGCTAATAACATGTTCCTAGCATTTCGAATCCCGGAGCTCGCTTTTCGAAACTGGCACCTGATCAGATTGGAATAGGTCGAAATTTCACTGATCTCATCTTCCCAAGGTATCCTAGACTTAATACGGACCAATTACACTTTTTCCTCTTGTTCCAACTCCTGGGTTTAGGAATACGAGATTATCGGATCTAGATTACTGAGTCTCTTGGGAGTTTTGGAGACTCAGGTTTCCCAGTTAACCTTCCGGTTTACACCATTGCCAATACAAGAACCGATATTTCACACTTATATGACTTGTCTGATTGGTGAGTTTTATTTTAAGGTCAACTCTCGTAAGTATCAAATATCTCACCACGTTCTCGGAATTCTTTTGGATTGAGTTTTATTCCCGAAGCCAGTCACTATTCACTTCTTAACAATTTGTTTTAGGGCTATATTTTATCCGAATTTATAAGTTATAGCTAATTAGAAAATTTGTCGTACGTAGGGGTTATAGAATGGAAGTATGTCGAGCTGCTAGCTTATTTATGAGATTTCTTATTTCTCCCATGATTTAGAAATTTCCGGGTTCGTTCAGAGTTTGGGACCTATCTAAGTTCGGTTTTAATTTGGAGTGGCTTTTAGGGTTTTATTTTCCAAGTTCATCTCCTAGACTATTTACTGAAATTTTTCGGGGCTTACATGACTTGTTTACTACTACTAGGGTATCATCGGAGCGTGACACCTACACTACATACTACCCATACCCTATTCTTACATCCTTACAACTACTCATTACAATTTGCTTTTCCAAGAAATTTTTTTTCCTAATTAATTATTACATTTTATTATTTTATTACATAAATTACAAATTTTATCAAAAATTCAAACTGCTTTCTCTCTCACACTCAATGGCGGGCGCACCCCCTCCCCAATTCCCCTTCAATTTGATTTATTTTTACTCCTTTTTATTCAATTAAAACCCTAATCCATGTAATATATAAGCTTATGTTCTCTCTCTCTTCTCATTTTTCACTCTTTCAAAATCTACAAAAGAAGAAAAACCCTCCCTTGCTCTCCTAAGTATGCCGTGACACACACACACACACACACCCACCTCCACAAGCTTATTTCATCTTCTATTCTTCTTCAAATCTCTATTGGTATGATGATTTCAAGCTTTGTTATCACTAAATCTTGTAATGGCAAGACTTTTCTTGTGTGTTTTCCACTTTAAATACCAATGAGCATATGCTAGGGACAAGAAAACACTAATACAAGAATATCAAGCCATCACAAGAAGTAGATCTTGTGTTTAAAGGAGTTTTTGTTGAAATAATATTATGTTCATGCATGTAAAGTAGAGATCTTGCATGGAAAGTTTATGTTCATGCCATGAAACTCATGATTCATGCACTATATGTGGTAAATCTAGTGTTTAGACACTCATACTTTCATTGACATTTATGTTCATGTGTTTATTTTGAGCTTGCATGCATTTATGATCACAAAAGTTTAGCCTTGCATATATATAAATGTGTTAGATGATAGATCTTTATGGATATAGGACAAGGAACTTGAAAAAGAAAAGATTTTGTTAGAAATGCCTAGTGGAAAATTCGGATGATTTTTTAAACCTATTTTAAAA
The DNA here is from genome assembly GCA_024138025.1 of Combretum micranthum. NCBI lineage: Eukaryota > Viridiplantae > Streptophyta > Magnoliopsida > Myrtales > Combretaceae > Combretum > Combretum micranthum. Next base: position 347,869 of record JAMXBD010001139.1, on the reverse strand, counting down.
ACCCTTAAAACCACTTTGAAACTCATATTTTACATGAAAAATGAAAGGTATATGTAATAGGTATCTCTAAGGAATGATTTTTACAAGTTTGAATGAGTTTTGGCATGAGTAATATGTAAAATAAGTAGTGGAGTTAGAATGGAAAATCTTGAGTTAGTAATCAAATTGTTAAATTCGTAATTTGGAGTGATGCCTACATAAACACCTAGTATTCAAGCTCAAATTGCAGGTTCTATGAGTTAAATGAAGTCTTGGACAATAGATATAATAAAGCTACAAATTTTGATGCATTAAACAAGTTTTCTCATAAGAAATATGCAAGAAATGAAAATTTCCAAAATTCGGATTTTTGTGAAAAGCTTGTTTAGAAACATATTTGCAAGGTGAAAAATGTGAATTTCTATGCATAAATGAAGGTCTTGGATAGTGTAGATAATGAAGACTCATTTTTATTTAGATAGCAAGTAAATTCCAAGAATAAAATCCTAAAACCCTAAGAAATGCAAAATTGGAAAGAATAGATTTTTAAGAAGTGACTATTGTGAAGTCTTATAATAATTAGGAGTTCTTAAGAGTTCATTATAAAAAATCATCAAGATCATGCATATATTGAACTCATTACATGACATTCATATTAGGAATTCATTCATATTCTATCTATACATGAATCATCAACTAGACACATTTTTACCAAATGCAAAGCAAATTTTTTGGAATGGAAAAGTTACAGAACAGATCTGATCCCTCTGTTCCGTGACCTTAATGTTTTCAAAACTTAAAAATAATATTAGAAATACATAGATCTTTCGAAGTAGATAGAAATCGATATAAAATTTACGAAATTCCGAGTTAAAATGACCAAGTTATGGCCATTTTAAGTTGGAACTTCCGCAAATAGCGAGAATCACGATTTTGTTTAGTCTAGATGTATAGTTTGAATTAGTTAAGTGATGAGATTCTTATTAGGTTGTTCTTATTTGGTAGGTGGTCTCGAGCACGACGATACCCTACCACCCGACTACTGCTATTAAGAGACCGGCGTACCATGGCCGAGTGAGTATCACTTCCGATTTCAATTATTTCTTGTGATTGTAATAATAGTTGCATTAGTTGCCTAGGCAAAGATAAAAATGAATATGCATGATGGGGTATTTGGGGAATTATATTTCACTGCTGTTGATGTGTGAAGCTGGAATTAAAGAATATCGAAGCCGGGTGATAATTATTGTTTGTATAGAGAGGAGCTATAATTGATTGTCTGCAAAGATTGTCTGATCACCTAAAAGAATCGGATTAATTACTATTGGGCATTAAATGAAATGAAACTCATTCATATCACGATGGGGATGGAGCATTAGCATTGTTGGTTTTTCGTGATCCATAAAACGAATATGTTGGTTAATCGTGATCCATAAAACAAAATTGTTCAGTTGACCGTGAGCTTAAACGACGTCGTACCGCAGATTCGTTAATCTGCTAACCTAGGATGGAGGGCGCAAGTCCATCCACATATGATTTCCGGCTGGTCATATGTTTGTTAAATCCACTTTGTGATGCATTTCACTTGATTGAATAATCACTTGCTTGAATGATTTGTCTTAATTGTGATATGGAAGTTTTCACTCACTAAGCTAGTTAGCTTACGCCCCTATAGTTTTTATTGTTGCAGCATGAATTCATTTGGCTTAGGCCAAGAGGCTACAGCTTAGGTACCGGAGCTAGGAGTTTCCCTTAGAAGTTTACTTCGATTTTGTTTAGACTTCCGTTGGAAACTAAAGGACTCTGGATGACTGTAATGGACTTAATATTATTTTGCGGGGAATGCCCCTTAGACTTTATAATTTATATGTGTTTTGGTTTATTATCTATGGCTAATGAATGCCACATTAAACTTCTTAACTCCATTGATTAGAGTATTCTATTGTCGTAAAGGGACGCTTTACATCTAACAAGACTCCCTAAAGGCTCGGATAGAAATTCGAGAGTCTTATATTAGTATGTGGCGGACTGTTACGTTTAGGATACCCCTATGGGTCGTGACAGTTTAAGTTGGTATCAGAGCACTAGGTTATAAAACAAGACAATAGAATTAAAAGAAACCGAACTTAGAAATTTAACTAATAGTTAAAATGGAGTTGAAAATATCTTTCTTTAGTTGAGTCTAATTAGGAGTCTTATCTTGTGTAGGTCTCCTTGGGTGAGACCAGGAACGAGCTAGAAATTTCACCAAAAGAACTGATGAGACCATGGTGGAATACATTGAGATTAAGAGATGTGAGGATTTTACTCTAGCAGGAACCCCCGGACTATAGGGGAGATGTTCAGATTATGGAAAGAAGGATTAAGATATACTAGAGCGCTGGTTGACCAACTGAGATACGATCCTATGGGAAGAAGGAATTGGACCAAGTTGGAGACAATCTATACCTTAGAAAGAATCATGGTAGAATATGGGCATGAGCCATGACTAAGGAAGCCACTTTTATCTTGAAGAATGAGGGAAACCGACCCCTCCAGACTTTAGGGTATGGATCCTATAGGTCGTCTATATGTGTATGCCCATGATGACTTGTATGACCACCATGATTGGAACATAGTGGATGCCTGGAACCATATTACATGGCATGCAATTTACTTAGACATTCTTCCCCACGTGTAATTATCCACCTCCACCAGCTAGTGACATAGGCATGCAATTGGTTGATGCACCAGTGATTGGAGTGAATAATGAGGTTGATGAGGAAGTGGAGGAGGAAGAAGAAGAAGAGGACCCCGAGGAGGATCCTAATTGGGAGGAAAATGTAGTACCCAGAACCCCTACCCCACCCATAGAGCCGGAAGTGGAAGTCAATCCAGAACCTAATCAAATTGTGTGGGATTTTAATCGAGTGTTGGAGATTCCTGATAGTGGGAGGGTAGAGCCTGAATTAGATCCCATGATATGGAGGGATGTTTACATTGAGGGTAATATCCACCTGTGCTTGATCTGGCAGTAGTAGAACCCGTGGCTCCCGAGCCCATGGAAGTGGAAAATGTGGGTGAAGAACGATGAGAGAACCCGAAGTAGTGGAGAACCAGGTGGATGAACCTAAGCAAGAGGTGATGAGGAAGAAGTGAGCCGAGGGAGGGGCAAGGAACAGAAGAAGAGGAGGAAAGTGAAGAGCAAGACCAGGAGCCTTTAGTCCGACCTGCTAGGAGGCGAGAGATGAATGTAAGGGAATACCTTAGTCTGTTCCGACAGGACGGTGGTGGTTCTTCCAGTAGGAGACAACCTTCTAGTTCGACCTCCGATGATGCTAGTGACGAGTGAAGGCTGAGATGATAGCTAACCCCTGAAGTCCAAGTGAAGTCCTTGTTTTTCTCATTTTGTAGTAGGCAATGCGGGATGCCAATTTGCCTTAGGATTTATAGGTAGTTTAGTATTTTGTTCTTTCTTTTCCTTGTATTTTGTTTTGTTCGGAAATAGGGAGAAATGTTTAGAATCGGAACTAGAATATAGCTAGCCAAATTTTGTGGACAAAAATCTTTGATGTAAAATTTTATGGCTCGCTAAAGCAATGAAGGATCATGTTTATTTCAAAAGAAGGAAGTTATGGAATCAAGCATGCTAGACATTAGACATAAAGAGCATCAACCCATATAAACTGTGAGCATTCATTCATTCATGTTATTATTTGAGATTGCAACTTATTTCCCTATGTATGAATTCTTTTGTTTTCCCTATGATTGTATGAAGATTGTGAAATTCAATTCCTTTTTAAATTTGATTTCCAATTCCTCGCAAAGTTGTGAACCTTGTTTGACAAATTAATTCCCCTGAAAAATTTAAAACGCTAAAAATACTAAAATTTATTAAACAATGTGTAAACAGACGAAACCGGATTCGGAATCGGGAGCAGAATCTCTCCCGAACGAAGCCGACCAACTGGCCGTACCCCAACCAAACCCGCAAGGAGTGGCACCCCAGAATCAGCAGGGTGATGTGTTGAATGCGATTGGACAATTGGCCAATCTCTTGAATACATTCATCCATAACCAAAACCCAGTTTAGAACCCGTACCAAGGACAAAGTGTCCGGGATTCTGCTCCACACCCACCACCTGCAATCACCGGGAAGTGACTGTGAAGCACCTGCTCCACAGGAGGAGCATTCCTACAATGTGCCCTTGCCACCACCTCCACCATACGAAGGCCTCACCGAAGCTCTTTATCAGACTTCATTAAGAGTAACCGATATTTTGATGGGGCGTTTGGTAAACCTGATGAAGCCGAAGACTGGTTAGCTCAAATTGAGCGATCTTTTGCTGCATATGAGATTCCACCTTATTTACAATTGGAATATAGAACTTATATGTTGAGATATAATGCGAGGGTCTGGTGGGACCCTAAGAGAAGAAGCTTGACTTCCCCGGTTACATGGGAATCTTTTCGCCGGGAATTCTTGGACAATTACTTTCCCTCTAGCTTGAGAGTAAAGTATAGTGCTGACTTCCTTCATGTTAAACAAAAGGGAGGACTGTGGAACAGTACGAAACTGAGTTTGTCCACTTGCTGCAATATGTACCTGAGTCTTTCAGGGATAGTAAGGAGTTAAGGAAATAGGTATTTTTGGGAGGTCTAGATGAGGATTGCGAATTAAATTGGAAGAATTTGAAGTAAGGACCTACCCTGAGTTGGTGGAAAAGGCTCGAGTGATTGAAGGGGCCAGGAAAAGGAAATACCAGGAACCTGACAAAAGAGTATTCCGAAAAAGGCCGTTTGACGCCTCGAGTTCAGGCTTTAAAGGAAAGAGGTACAGACCGTACCAGGGATTTAAGGATGATGCTAGTGGAAAGCCGACCCAGTTTAAGGCCAATGTCACTTGTTGGAAATGCAAGGGGACTCATGCCCTAGGAATGCCCACTGTTGAGGAACAAATGTTATTACTGTGGCGATGCTGGCCATATGGTTTATACATGCCGAAGAAGATGGCCGTGACTTGCTTTTTGCAAGGAGAAGGGGCACTTGGCTCTGAATGTTCCAATGGAAAAAGTGTGGCCGCTCGACCCTTTGGGACTTCGAGCAATACCAACCCTATGAGGTCGGGTAGTAAAAGTTGGAGCCGTGCAGCTCCGGCAATGCATGGGATGAGGCTATATAACTTCGAAGGCTAGTGGATGGTAGAGGAAGATGAGGATGAGGAAGTGGAGTTGGTAGCCATGGATCAAAGTGATGGCACAGATGGCGGGCTAGTGATAGGTTAGTAACAGAAACCCTCTTAAGTTAAAAGTTGATTTATTTATTTCAATTATTGCCTGAATTAAATTAAATATGTTTATGGGAAAGCTGGAAGTTAAGAACCCCATGTAGGTAGCTTTGAGAGTGTTTTAGGGTTGATAAGTGATGGATGTTTGTTGACCTCAGGACACATATGGGTGAATAAAATGGAGGCTTATGTTTTGTTTGACACGGGAGCGACACATTCGTTCATCACCACTAGTTTGGCTAATCAACTTGGATTACCTATAGCCACAACTACTGTTAGTCTGAAGATTAAGACACCTACCCGAAGTGTTGTGTCAACCAGAATTTTTAATAAAGGATGTCCATTAGAGATTCACGGACACCACTCCAAAAGTGATTTAATAATATTGGAAATGAGTAAATACGAAGTTATCCTTGGAATGAATTGGCTAAGTAAGGTAAAAGCCGTAGTGGATTGCCAAAGAAGGATAGTGTGTTTCTATGATCAATCGGGAGGAGAAGTGGAGTTTGTGTGAGAAACCTTAGTTCGAGAAAGTTCGGATTGAACTCCTTCGAGTTAATGATGGAGGATGAAGAGATGGTCCCTATCGAAGGCATTCTAGATGAAGAGGAAACTCGGGAAGAAAGGGATATACCGGTGGTAAATGAATATTTGGATGTGTTTCCAGAAATTTTGCCTGGATTACCACCAAGGAGAGAGATTGATTTTAAGATTGTCTTAGCTCCAAACACCGAACCGATATCCAAAGCACCATACCGGATGGCATCGGCCTAGTTAAAGGAGTTAAAGACACAATTACAAGAACTTTTGGATCAGAAATTCATAAGACCAAGTGTGTCGCCATGGGGCGCACCTGTCTTGTTTGTAAAGAAGAAGGATGGATCAATGAGATTGTGTATCGATTATCATGAGTTAAATAAGGTGACTATCAAGAATCGATATCCCTTGCCAAGAATCGATGATTTGTTTGATCAACTGCAAGGGGCTTGTGTGTTTTCACGCATTGATCTGCGTTCGGGATACCATCAGTTAAGAATAAAGCTTGAGGATGTACCAAAGATGGCTTTTCGTACTCGTTATGGACACTACAAGTTTTTAGTGATGTCGTTTGGGCTGACTAATGCACCAGCTGCATTTATGGATCTCATGAACAGGGTTTACAAGCCACTTTTGGATAAATGTGTAATAGTCTTCATAGACGATATCCTAATATATTCGAAGAACAGGGAACAACACGAAGAACACCTTCGTTTGGCGTTGCAAACCTTAAGAGAAAACAAGTTGTACGCCAAATTGTCTAAATGTGATTTTTGGTTAGACAGAATATCTTTTCTTGGACATGCGGTAACTGGTGAAGGAATATCAGTTGACCCCGAAAAGATTAAGGCTGTAATGGAATGGAAACAGCCACAAACGGTTACTAAAGTAAGAAGTTTCTTGGGATTAGCTGGCTACTATCACAAGTTTGTGAAGGATTTCTCGAAGATAGCCAAACCGCTGATTCAATTAACCTAAAAGAATGAAAATTTGTTTGGACAGATAAGAGAACAGAGTTTCCAGGAGTTGAAACAGCGACTGGTATCAGCACCGATTTTAGTTCTACTAGACCCAGAAAAGTCCTATACGGTGCATAGTGGCGCCTCAAGAAATGACCTTAGATGCGTATTAATGCAGGAAGGGAAAGTTATTGCATATGCTTCTCGACAGTTGAGACCCCATGAGCAAAACTACCCTACACATGATCTGGAATTGGCCGCAGTTGTCTTCGCCTTGAAATTATGGAGACACTATTTATATGGACAGAGGTGTGAGATATACACAGATCATAAGAGTTTAAGTATCTATTCACACAAAAGGAGTTAAACATGAGATAAAGGAGATGGTTGGAACTAATAAAAGATTATGATTTGGGAATAAATTACTGTCCAGGAAAAGTTAATGCAGTCGTAGATGCCCTAAATGGAAAAATTATGGGAAGTAGCCGCCTTGATCACAAGTCAAAGAGATCTGATTAGGGATTTGAGAAATTAAAGATTGAGTTCATAGACAAAAGCGCTGAGCTTGAAATAGCTAATCTGGCATTGGAGACAACCCTGATAGAAAGAATCAAGGAAGCCCAAAGGTATGATGAGGTGATACAAAGGATTAAAAAGGAAACCCAAGTAGGAAAATACCTTGACTTTGCAGTAGACGATGAGGATGTGATCAGAATGAAGGGAAGGTTGTGTGTGCCGGAAGACAAAGAGTTGAGGAAGAAAATAATGAGTGAAGCTCATAACTCCGGTTATACCATGCATCCAGGAGGTACCAAGATGTACCAAGATTTGAAAAGCTACTATTGGTGGAATGGCATGAAGAGAGATGTAGCAGATTTTGTGATGAAGTGCCCGTTTGCCAACAAGTGAAAGTAGAGCACCAAAGGCCAGGCAGATTATTAAAGCCTTTACCCATTTCCGAATGGAAGTGGGATCAGATATCTATGGATTTTGTGTGTGGTTTTCCAAAGACCCCTTCAGGTTGTGATTCTGTATGGGTAATAATGGATCGGTTAACTAAGTCGGCGCACTTCTTACCCATAAATATGACTTATTCAATGGAAAAGCTAGCTAAGAGCTACATCTGAGAAATCGTACGGTTACATCGCATACCAGCAGGGATTATTTCATATAGAGACCCCAGATTTGTGTCTAAATTTTGGACAAGCCTGCAAAAGAGTTTGGGTACTAAATTGCACTTCAGTACGGCATATCACCCTCAGACCGATGGACAATCTGAGCGGACGATCCAAACTTAGAAGATATGTTGAGAGCTTATGCCTTGGAATTCAAAGGAAGTTGGGATAGTCATGTGCATCTCATCGAGTTTGCTTACAATAACAGCTACCACTCAACTATTCAAATGCCGCCATATGAAGCTTTGTATGGACGACGCTGTAGATCACCTCTGTTTTGGGGTGAAGTGGAAAAGATAGCTATTGGGCCAGAATTGGTACAAGAAGCAGCCGATAAGGTGAGGGTAATCCAGCGGAAAATGAAAGAGGCTCAAGATAGGCATAAGAGCTGGGCATACCTAAAAAGAAGGGAACTCGAATTCAAGGAAGGTGACCATGTGTATCTAAAGATAAGTCCGATTAAAAGTATTAAAAGGATGCGTACACAAGGAAAGCTAAGCCCGAGATATATTAGACCTTTTGAAATTTTGGAAAGAGTCGGAGATCTGGCGTATCGGCTAGCTTTACCACCAAATCTATCCAGGATTCACAACGCGTTCCATGTGTCAGTGATGAGAAAGTTATGCCCGACCCAGAAAGGATTTTGGAATTGGAACCGATGCAGCTGAAGGAAAACCTGACATATGAAGAACACCCCGTAAAGATATTGGATAAGAAAAACCTAAAGGCTACGGAACAAGGACATTTACTATTTTAAAGTATTATGGAGGAATCATGCCTTTGAGGAAGCAACTTGGGAAGCTGAGGAGGAGATCCGAAGAAAGTACCCCGAGTTATTCGAAGGACAAGGTACGTCAGTTCAGTTTTGAGGACAAAACTCTGTTTAAGGTGGGGAGGTTGTAAACCCTGGTATTCTTAGTAGTCAAATAAACTCCGAGGATCGAAAAGCGAAACCCTAATCCAGTCCAGTTTAAGCTTAGTGAGAGAAGTTTAGAAACTCTAAATCCGGCTTTCCTTCGGTTTCTTAATAAAAAAAGTTTTATGAAGTAAATGAATATGAATTATTGTTTTAAAATATATTTTAAACCTTAGAAAGTTTTAAATTCGGAAAATTTTTAATGCCGGGCCTTCCCAAGCTCAATTACGGAAAAACAATGCCCCGGGACCAGAAACTCAGGAAAATATTCTGGAATATTCATTAGAACCGAAATTTTATAAGGATTTCAAAAATATAAATTTTATAATTTTCCGGACTATAAAAATTACAATTATAGCATTTTTCCCGTATTTTCTCTACAACCGATAAAGTAGATGTCTTGTCTACTATTCACAAGTACAACCTACACTACACACTACCCATACCTATTCTTACATCCTTACAACTACTCATTACAATTTTCTTTTCCAAGAAATTTTGTTTCCTAATTAATTATTACATTTTATTACATAAATTACAAATTTTATCAAAAATTCAAACTTCTCTCTCTCTCACACTCAATGGCCGGCGCACCCCCTCCCCCATTCCCTTTAATTTGATTTATTTTTACTCCTTTTTATTCAATTAAAACCCTAATCCATGTAATATATAAGCTTATGTTCTCCCTCTCTTCTCATTTTTCACTCTTTCAAAAATTTAAAAAAGAAGAAAAACCCTCCCTTTCTCTCCTAAGTGTGCGTGACACACACACACACCTCCACAAGCTTAGTATCATCTTTATTCTTCTTCAAATCTCATTGGTATGATGATTTCAGCTTTTTATTACTAAATCTGGTAATGGCATAGATTTCTTATTGTGTTTTCCACTTAAATACCAATGAGCATATGCTAGGGACAAGAAAACACTAATACAAGAATATCAAGCATCACAAGAAGTATAGATCTTGTGTTTAAAGGAGTTTTTTGTTGAAATAATATCATGTTCATGCATGTAAGTAGCGATCTTGCATGGAAAGTTTATGTTCATGCCATGAAACTCATGATTCATGCACTATAGTGGTAAATCTAGTGTTTAGACACTCATACTTTCATTGACATTTTGTTCATGTGTTTATTTGAGCTTGCATGCATTTATGATCACAAAAAGTTTAGCCTTGCATATATATAAATGTGTTAGATGATAGATCTTTATGGATATAGGACAAGAACTGAAAAAGAAAAGATTTTGTTAGAAATGCCTAGTGGAAAATTCGGATGATTTTTAAACCATTTTAAAAACCTAAAACCACTTTGAAACCATATTTTACATGAAAAATAAAGGTATATGTAATAGGTATCTCTAAGGATTAATTTTTACAAGTTTGAATGAGTTTTGGCATGAGTAATATGTAAAATAAGTAGTGGTTAGAATGGAAAATCTTGAGTTGTAATCAAATTGTTTAAATTCGTAATTTGGAGTGATGCCTACATAAACACTAGTATTCAAGCTCAAATTGCAGGTTCTATGAGTTAAATGAAGTCTTGGACAATAGATATAATAAAGCTACAATTTTGATTGCAATTAACAAGTTTCTCATAAAAATATGCAAGAAATGAAAATTTCCAAAATTCGGATTTTTGTGAAAAGCTTGTTTAGAAACATATTTGCAAGCGTAGAAAAATGTGAATTTCTATGCATAAATGAGGTCTTGGATAGTGTAGATAATGAAGACTCATTTTTTTTAGATAGCAAGTAAATTCAAGAATAAATCCTAAACCCTAAGAAATGCAAAATTGGAAAGAAATAGATTTTAAGAAGTGACTATTGTGAAGTCTTATAATAATTAGGAGTTCTTAAGAGTTCATTATAAAAAATCATCAAGATCATGGCATATATTGAACTATTACATGACATCATATTAGGAATTCATTCATATTCTATCTATACATGAATCATCAACTAGACAACATTTTTACCAATGCAAGCAAATTTTTTGGAATGGAAAAGTTACAGAACAGATTGATCCCTCTGTTCGTGACCTTAATGTTTTCAAAACTTAAAATAATATTAGAAATACATAGATCTTTCGAAGTAGATAGAAATCGATATAAAATTTGCGAAATTCGAGTTAAAATGACCAAGTATGCATTTTAAGTTGGAACTTTCGCAATAGCGAGAATTACGATTTTGTTTAGTCTAGATTTATAGTTTGAATTAGTTAAGTGATGAGATTCTTATTAGGTTGTTCTTATTGGTAGGTGTCTCGAGCACGACGATACCTACCACCCGACTACTGCTATTAAGAGACCGACGTACCATGGCCGAGTGAGTATCACTTCCGACTTCAATTATTGCTTGTGATTGTAATAATAGTTGCATTAGTTGCTTAGGCAAAGATAAAAATGAATATGCATGATGGGGTAGTTGGGGAATTATATTTCACTGCTGTTGATGTGTGAAGCTGGGATTAAAGAATATCGAAGCCGGGAAATAATTTATTGTTTGTATAGAGAGGAGCTATAATTGATTGTCTGCAAAGATTGTCTGATCACCTAAAAGAATCGGATTAATTAACTATTGGGCATTAAATGAAATGCAAACTCATTCATATCACGATGGGGATGGAGCATTAGCATCTGTTGGTTTTTCGTGATCCATAAAACGAATATGTTGGCTAATCGTGATCCATAAAACAAAATATTGTTCAGTTGACCGTGAGCTTAAACGACGTCGTACCGCATGATTCATTAATCTGCTAACCTAGGATGGAGGGCGCAAGTCCATCCACATATGATTTTTGGCTGGTCATATGTTTGTTAAATCCACTTATGTGATGCATTTCACTTGATTGAATAATTACTTGCTTGAATGTTTTGTCCTAATTGCGATATGGAAGTTTTCACTCACTAAGCTAGTTAGCTTACGCCCCTATAGTTTTTATTTGTTGCAGCATGAGTTCATTTGGCTTAGGCCAAGGCAGGCTACAACTCATGTCATGCCCCGAGGGTATCCTAATATTAGTGATCAAGCCGTACTTGAATACCAATACTAGTTTACCATCAGGGAGCGACATATTTTCATAAAACAGGATCTTTTCAGTTGCTTGGACAAGAAATAACAAATATATAGGAAAGTCATAAATTGGTAAATACCTGTAAAATGGATAAACCTTTCTTAAAATAATATTACAAACCATAGTCTACTTTCAAGACTGTCTCAAAGTACAATACGAAAATTTCTTCATCTAACTATACTAAAGTAGAAACATATTGCCATCTTAGCTCCATAACTTCTTGAAGCAATCCATTGCTAGGCACTTACCGGTACCAAGCTCCGGGAAGAAACTAACCAAGGTCGTAGAGTAAACCTGAAAGGTCTGTGAGAGTGTGAGCTATACCACGGCTCAGTGAATAACCAGAACATATCACAATCAATCAAGTTGTTAGCAATACATATGTAATGCACCAATCAAGCATATGCACAATACAAGCTTGGATGATCTAGAATCCAAACAGGAAAAAGATTTACGCCCTCTTTTTAAGGGTTGAAGGGTCCAGTCTTAAAAGGCCCGCCCATCCAGAAGAGACCAAGCATACAAGGGAATCTCACGATTTCTCGTGTTAAAATTATCTCTTTGATTAGAGTAGCTTAACTAACCATCCCAAGTACATAGCATTGGAAACTCCCTAAGTGTTTGTCATCCCAGCAATACCATAGGCGGCGTCCTTCATACCACTTAGTTCCTATGGGATCAACAGAGCAAAGATAACCTTAGCAGTCTATAGCTTAGGCATGCCAGCATTTACCAGAGCCCGGATGGCTAAACACGTAACAGGCTACCACACAAAATTTATGCAAAGATGCACATCGTGCAATGAATGGTCATTTATATTAAGCAGCCAGAAACTGTTAATTTCATTTTACGATGACCAAACGATTCACATACAATCAGTATGCTAAACAAGCAATTTTATCATACAATATTCTGATCACTTGTATTTTAGTAGCTTAGCAAATCATCAACTGAACATGCATAATTCCCAACCCACATGATAATTCACATTCATTATCTTGTATTAAAATTCAACTAAGCTACAAATCAAAAACAATGTAATAAGTCTGAGTTACTCACCTGCTCATCCTGCTTAATCGTAATAGTCTGCGGGAAGTCACCGCTGATCAAGGTCACCTATTTAAGAATCAGGTATTCATCAATAATGTGTACTTAATATTTTAGAACTCTTATAAGTGTCTGGGTGTCCTTAAGCTGATATCCGGGTTATAACCTGCGTCCATACTGGTCCTTCATTGTCCATGTAAGGGTAGTTTTAATATTGTCCTTTATTCGTTTTGTTTCTCTTGATCTCTTATTAAGTATTTTTATGTCCTGATAAGGTAACAAAGTACCTTGTTCTGGGTCCATAGGTGTCCTGATAGGGTATCGGGAATGTTCCATTGTTCAATATTTCCATGTGAGGTAGCAAATACCTCGTTTCGGTCCATATAGTGTCCTGGTAGGGTATCAGAATATTTCATTGTCCAGGCGTTTTATGACCCGGTAATTACTGTTATTATTACTATCATAATTGTTTTTAAATATTCAGATAACTTGGTTCTGTAGTATTCCATTAAATATATAACGTGCATAAATCTTAATGTTTTAGAAGTCATCTATCAGTTAAATTAAGTTTTTAAGAAATTTTTCCCTTGTGGAAGATAAGTCATTATAAGATTATTTATCACACTATTGTGAAAAACGTTTTATTTTATCTAAGACTTCAAGAAAATATAGATTTCATCATTCATTTTTTTTAAAAAATACTGATGGCAATTATCTTGCAAATACTATAATTTAGAAACATTGGAAAATATTAAGATTTAGTACCTACATTATCATATCATATTAATTTGAATCATAAATTGATACAAAAATGATTTTAAGGATCATAAAAGTACGTTTGACAATATCTTAGTCACTATAACATGACAATATTATTCTTTTTAAGAATAGATAAGTAAAATCATCAGTATTGAGTTTTACTGAAAATAGTACTATACATGTATTATTACTAAAACTAACAAAATAATTTTTAAAATTGATGAAATTAGTGTTCTAACATCAAAACAATTAATATAGTTAGTTTATACATATATACATTTTTATTTTATTTTTATACATATTTTTAAGTTGTATAAATTTCATTTTTGGAGAAATCGGAGCAGGGATGCGTACAGACCAGGATAAGCCGCCGGCGCACATCCTTAGGGCCGCCGGCTTATCTTCACTGTTCACCGTCTTCTCCAAGTTTTTTTTCTTCGATTTTTTTTTTTTTAGATTTTTACGTTCAAACTTCCACCAAAGCATTTCTAAATGTTCATATGAGATGTTTATACACAAATATAGGCTTAGAACGTGATATCATAAACATGAAACACGTTTTTGATTCATAAAATGGTGTAAGTAGGGTTTTTGAGTTCTTACCTTGGTTTGAGTTGTTGTGAACCGATCTAGAGCTTGTCCTTAAGTGTTTTGTGATCCTAAGATCATTTAAAGTTAGTTTGTAGCAATGCTTTTTGATTAAAACGAATTAGAGTTATAGACTTACCTTGTTGGATTCAAAAATGAGCTTTGGGAGTCCTTTCAATGGTAGCCGAAAATGGAGATAGTTTGAGATGATTTAAGTGTGTGTTTTGTTTTTTGAGCTTGGGGTGTGTGGATTTGGTCTGAATAAATGTGTGTGTTGTTTGTATTATGACATATATAAGAGAAGCTAAGAGGAGCCAAAGGCAGTGGAGAACTCACCAGAAAATTCCTCACGTCCAGCAGATTTTGGGGGGTGTTTTGCATTGTTTTCAAAGCTAATTATACATGTGTTTGAGTTGTCAATCTCCTAGTGGTGCATGTGTGTAGATAAGGGTCAAATAAGTCAAGGATAATGGCCACAAGTTGGGATATCGGCTGCCCAAGTGGAGAGGAATTCCATCCGAGAATTTGGGTCAAATATTTGAAGAAATCATGATATTTGGATGTGTTACGGAAGTTTTCAAAATTTTTAAGAAAAAGCAAGATTAGTAGAGGTAGGTTTGGGTTTGTTTTTGATGTTATCTAATTATTTTAGCGAAGGAATATTTAATTAAGGCGACTAGGAAAAGTCTCGGCTCAAAATAGCAAGTTTGATTTTATATTATATGCGATAAATTAATCTTAATGGTTCATCTTTTAATTCTCAAACTTTAGTTTTTAAGCGTTATCTGATATTCTATTTTGAACGGATTTGAGTTTTTTTTTAAAATTTTTCGTATAAGGGATTTTAGAATCAACTTAAAAGTCTTATTCGTACATTTTAGAAATAATAGGAAAGTTTGTTTTACGAATTTAGGACCACAGACAGGACCAGTATTACTATAGGCTTATTCTAAAGCTTAGTCGTTTCAGAAATGGCTATTTATTTTCTATTTTATTATTCTATTCGTTTTTAGTTCTATTTCTACTAGTATGAAAAATCTAGGGTTTACAGCTCAGGTACCGGAGCTAGGAGTTTCTCTTAGAAGTTTACTTCGATTTTGTTTAGAGTTCCGTTGGAAACTAAAGGACTCAGGATGACTGTAATGGACTTAATATTATTTTGCGGGGGAATGCCCCTTAGACTTTATAATTTATATATGTGGTTTGGTTTATTATCTGTGGCTAATGAATGCCACATTAAACTTCTTAACTCCATTGATTAGAGTATTCTATTGTCGTAAAGGGACACTTTACATCTAACAAGACTCCTAAAGGCTCGGATAGAAATTCGAGAGTCTTATATAGTATGTGGCGGACTGTTACGTTTAGGATACCCCTATGGGTCGTGACAGTTTAAGTTGGTATCAGAGCACTAGGTTATAAAACAAGACAATAGAATTAAAAGAAACCGAACTTAGAAATTTAACTAATAAGTTAAAATGGAGTTGAAAATATCTTTCTTTAGTTGAGTCTAATTAGGAGTCTTATCTTGCTGTAGGTCTCCTTGGGTGAGACCAAGGAACGAGCTAGAAATTTCACCAAAAGAACTGATGAGACCATGGTGGAATATAGATTGAGATTAAGAGAGTTATGTGAGGATTTTACTCTAGCTAGGAACCCCGGACTATAGGGGAGATGTTCAGACTATGGAAAGAAGGATTAAGATATACTAGATAGGCCGCTGTGGTCGACCAACTGAGATACGATCCTATGGGAAGAAGGAATTGGACCAAGTTGGAGACAATCTATACCTTAGAAAGAATCATGGTAGAATATGGGCATGAGCTCATGATTAGGGAAGCCACTTTTATCTTGAAGAATGAGGGAAACCGGACCCCTCCAGACTTTAGGGTATGGATCCTTATAGGTCGTCTATATGTGTATGCCCATGATGACTTGTATGACCACCATGATTGGAACATAGTGGACGCCTGGAACCATATTACATGGCATGCAATTTACTTAGACATTCTTTCCCCACGTGTAATTATCCCACCTCCACCAGCTAGTGACATAGGCATGCAATTGGTTGATGCACCAGTGATTGGAGTGAATAATGAGGTTGATGAGGAAGTGGAGGAGGAAGAAGAAGAAGAGGACCCCGAGGAGGATCCTAATTGGGAGGAAAATGTAGTACCCAGAACCTACCCCACCCATAGAGCGGAAGTGGAAGTCAATCCGAACCTAATCAAATTGTGTGGGATTTTAATCGAGTGTTGGAGATTCCTGATAGTGGGAGGGTAGAGCCTGAATTAGATCCCATGATATGGAGGGATGTTTACATTGAGGGTAAATATCCACCTGTGCTTGATCTGGCAGTAGTAGAACCCGTGGCTCCCGAGCCTATGGAAGTGGAAAATGTGGGTGAAGAACGAATGAGAGAACCCGAAGTAGTGGAGAACCAGGTGGATGAACCTAAAGCAAGAGGTGATGAGGAAGAAGTGAGCTCGAGGGAGGGGCAAGGAATAGAAGAAGAGGAGGAAAGTGAAGAGCAAGACCAGGAGCCTTTAGTCCGACCTGCTAGGAGGTAGAGGATGAATGTAAGGGAATACCTTAGTCTGTTCGTCCGATAGGACGGTGGTGGTTCTTCCAGTAGGAGACAACCTTCTAGTTCGACCTCCGATGATGCTAGTGACGAGTGAAGGCTGAGATGATAGCTAACCCCTGAAGTCTAAGTGAAGTTCTTGTTTTTCTCATTTTGTAGTAAGCAATGCGGGATGCCAATTTGCCTTAGGATTTATAGGTAGTTTAGTATTTTGTTCTTCCTTTTCCTTGTATTTTGTTTTGTTTTCGGAAATAGGGAGAAATGTTTAGAATCGGAACTAGAATATAGCTAGCCAAATTTTGTGGACAAAAATCTTTGATGTAAAAATTTTGTATGGCTTGCTAAGGCAATGAAGGATCATGTTTATTTCAAAAGAAGGAAGTTATGGAAATCAAGCATGCTAGACATTAGACATAAAGAGCATCAACCCCATATAAACTGTATGAGCATTCATTCATTCATGTTATCAATTTGAGATTGCAACTTATTTCCCTATGTATGAATTCTTTTGCTTTTCCCTATGATTGTATGAAGATTGTGAAATTCAATTCCTTTTTTAAATTTGATTTCCAAATCCTCGCAAAGTTGTGAACCTTGTTTGACAAATTATTCCCCTGAAAAAATTTAAAACGCTCTAAAAATACTAAAATTTATTAAACAATGTGTAAACAGACGAAACCGGCGGATTCGGAATCGGGAGCAGGAATCTCTCCCGAACGAAGCCGACCAACTGGCAGTACCCCAACCAAACCCGCAAGGAGTGGCACCCAGAATCAACAGGGTGATGTGTTGAATAATTGGACAATTGGCCAATCTCTTGAATACATTCATCCATAACCAAAACCTAGTTTAGAACTCGTACCAAAGACAAAGTGTCCGGGATTCTGCTCCACACCCACCACTGCAAATCACCGGGAAGTGACTGTTGAAGTACCTGCTCCATAGGAGGAGCACTCCTACAATGTGCCCTTGCCACCACCTCCACCATATCGAAGGCCTCACCGAAGGCCACCGTCTCTTTATCAGACTTCATTAAGAGTAACCGGTATTTTGATGGGGCGTTTGGTAAACCTGATGAAGCCGAAGACTGGTTAGCTCAAATTGAGCGATCTTTTGCTGCATATGAGATTCCACCTTATTTACAATTGGAATAGAGAACTTATATGTTGAGATATAATGCGAGGGTCTGGTGGGACTCTAAGAGAAGAAGCTTGACTTCCCCGGTTACATGGGAATCTTTTCGCCGGGAATTCTTGGACAATTACTTTCCCTCCAGCTTGAGAGTAAAGTATAGTGCTGACTTCCTCATGTTAAACAAAAGGGAGAAC
The DNA here is from genome assembly GCA_024138025.1 of Combretum micranthum. Classification (NCBI taxonomy): domain Eukaryota; kingdom Viridiplantae; phylum Streptophyta; class Magnoliopsida; order Myrtales; family Combretaceae; genus Combretum; species Combretum micranthum. The sequence continues at coordinate 329,657 of JAMXBD010001139.1, read as the reverse complement.
GTGGAACATACGAGACTGAGTTTGTCCACTTGCTGCAATATGCACCTGAGTCTTTCAGGGATAGTGAGGAGTTGAAGAAATAGGTATTTTTGGGAGGTCTAGATGAGGAGTTGCGAATTAAATTGGAAGAATTTGGAGTAAGGACCTACCCTGAGTTGGTGGAAAAGGCTCGAGTGATTGAAGGGCCAGGAAAAGGAAATACCAGGAACCTGACAAAAGAGTATTGGAAAAAGGCCGTTTGATGCCTCAAGTTCAGGATTTAAAGGAAAGAGTACAGACCGTACCAGGGGTTTAAGGATGATGCTAGTGGAAAGCCGACCCAGTTTAAGGCCAATGTCACTTGTTGGAAATGCAAGGGGACTCATGCCCCTAGGCAATGCCCACTGTTGAGGAACAAATGTTATTACTGTGGCGATGCTGGCCATATGGTTTATACGTGCCCGAAGAAGATGGCCGTGACTTGCTTTATTTGCAAGGAGAAGGGGCACTTGGCCTCTGAATGTTCCCAATGGAAAAGTGTGGCCGCTCGACCCTTTGGGACTTCGAGCAATACCAACCCTATGAGGTCAGGTAGTAAAAGTGGGAGCCGTGCAGCTTCGGCAATGCATGGGATGAGGCTATATAACTTCGAAGGCCAGTGGATGGTAGAGGAAGATGAGGATGAGGAAGTGGAGTTGGCAGCCATGGATCAAAGTGACGGCACAGATGGCGGGCTAGTGACAGGTTAGTAACAGAAACCCTCTTAAGTTAAAAGTTGATTTATTTATTTCAATTGTTGCCTGAATTAAATTAAATATGTTTATGGGAAAGCTGGAAGTTAAGAACCCCATGTAGGTAGCTTTGAGAGTGTTTTAGGGTTGATAAGTGATGGATGTTTGTTGACCTCAGGACACATACGGGTGAATAAAATGGAGGCTTATGTTTTGTTTGACACGGGAGCGACACATTCGTTCATCACCACTAGTTTGGCTAATCAACTTGGATTACCTATAGCCACAACTACTGTTAGTCTGAGGATTAAGACACCTACCGGAAGTGTTGTGTCAACCGAGAATTAATAAAGGATTGTCCATTGGAATTCACGGCACCACTCCAAAAGTGATTTAATAATATTGGAGATGAGTAAATACGAAGTTATCCTTGGAATGAATTGGCTAAGTAAGGTAAAAGCGTAGTGGATTGCCAAAGAGGATAGTGTGTTTCTATGATCAATCGGGAGGAAAGTGGAGTTTGTGGAGAAACCTTAGTTCGAGAAAGTTCGGATTGAACTCTTTCGAAGTTTGATGATGGAGGATGAAGAGATGGTACCTATGAAGGTTCTGGATGAAGAGGAAACTCGGGAAGAAAGGGATATACCGGTGGTAAATGAATATTTGGATGTGTTTCCAGAAATTTTGCCTGGATTACCACCAAAGAGAAATTGATTTTGAGATTGTTTTAGCTCCAAACACCGAACCGATATCCAAAGCACCATACCGGATGGCACCGGCTGAGTTAAAGGAGTTAAAGACACAATTACAAGAACTTTTGGATCAGAAATTCATAAGACCAAGTGTGTCGCCATGGGGCGCACCTGTCTTGTTTGTAAAGAAGAAGGATGGATCAATGAGATTGTGTATCGATTATCGTGAGTTAAATAAGGTAACTATCAAGAATCGATATCCCTGCCAAGAATCGACGATTTGTTTGATCAACTGCAAGGGGCTTGTGTGTTTTCACGCATTGATCTGCGTTCGGGATACCATCAGTTAAGAATAAAGCCTGAGGATGTACCAAAGACGGCTTTTCGTACTCGTTATGGACACTACGAGTTTTTGGTGATGTCGTTTGGGCTGACTAATGCACCAGCTGCATTTATGGACCTCATGAACAGGTTTACAAGCCACTTTTGGATAAGTGTGTAATAGTCTTCATAGACGATATCCTAATATATTCGAAGACCAAGGAACAACACGAAGAACATCTTCGTTTGGCGTTGCAAACCTTAAGAGAAAACAAGTTGTACGCCAAATTGTCCAAATGTGATTTTTGGTTGGACAGAATATCTTTTCTTGGACATGTGGTAACTGGTGAAGGAATATCAGTTGACCCCGAAAAGATTAAGGCTGTAGTGGAATGGAAACAGCCACAAACGGTTACTGAAGTAAGAAGTTTCTTGGGATTGGCTGGCTACTATCGCAAGTTTGTGAAGGATTTCTCGAAGATAGCCAAGCTGACTCAATTAACCCAAAAGAATGAGAAATTTGTTTGGACAGATAAGAGGGAACAGAGTTTCCAGGAGTTGAAACAGCGACTGGTATCAGCACCGATTTTGGTTCTACCGGACCCGGAAAAGTCCTATACGGTGCATAGTGACGCCTCAAGGAATGGCCTTGGATGCGTATTAATGCAGGAAGGGAAAGTTATTGCATATGCTTCTCGACAGTTGAGACCCCACGAGCAAAACTACCCTACACATGATCTGGAATTGGCCGCAGTTGTCTTCGCCTTGAAACTATGGAGACACTATTTATATGGACAGAGGTGTGAGATATACACGGATCATAAGAGTCTTAAGTATCTGTTCACACAAAAGGAGTTAAACATGAGACAAAGGAGATGGTTGGAACTAATAAAAGATTATGATTTGGGAATAAATTACTGTCCAGGAAAAGTTAATGCAGTCGTGGATGCCCTAAGTCGGAAAAATTATGGGGAAGTAGCCGCCTTGATCACAAGTCAAAGAGATCTTATTAGGGATTTTGAGAAATTAAAGATTGAGTTCATAGACAAAAGTGCTGAGCTTGAGATAGCTAATCTGGCATTGGAGCCAACCCTGATAGAAAGAATCAAGGAAGCCCAAAGGTATGACGAGGTGATACAAAGATTAAAAAGGAAACCCAAGTAGGAAAATACCTTGACTTTGCAGTAGACGATGAGGATGTGATCAGAATGAAGGGAAGGTTGTGTGCCGGAAGACGAAGAGTTGAGGAAGGAAATAATGAGTGAAGCTCATAACTCCGGTTATACCATGCATCCGGGAGGTACCAAGATGTACCAAGATTTGAAAAGCCACTATTGGTGGAACGCATGAAGAGAGATGTAGCAGATTTGTATGAAATGCCAGTTTGCCAACAAGTGAAAGTAGAGCACCAAAGGCCAGGCGGATTTAAAGCCTTTACCCATTCCCGAGTGGAAGTGGGATCAGATATCTATGGATTTTGTGTGTGGTTTTCCAAAGACCCCTTCAGGTTGTGATCTGTATGGGTAATAGTGGATCGGTTAACCAAGTCGGCGCACTTCTTACCCATAAATATGACTTATTCAATGGAAAAGCTAGCTAAGATCTACATCCGGAAATTGTACGTTACATGGCATACCAGCAGGGATTATTTCAGATAGAGACCCAAGATTTGTGTCTAAATTTTGGACAAGCCTGCAAAAGAGTTTGGGTACCAAATTGCATTTCAGTACGGCATATCACCCTCAGACCGATGGACAGTCTGAGCGGACGATCCAAACCCTAGAAGACATGTTGAGAGCTTGTGCCTTGGAATTCAAAGGGAGTTGGGATAGTCATGTGCATCTCATCGAGTTTGCTTACAATAACAGCTACCACTCAACTATTCAAATGCCATATGAAGCTTTGTATGGACGACGCTGTAGATCCCCTCTGTTTTGGGATGAAGTGGAAAAGATAGCTATTGGGCCAGAATTGGTACAAGAAGCAGCCGATAAGGTGAGGGTAATCCAGCGGAAAATGAAAGAGGCTCAGGATAGCAAAAGAGCTGGGCAGACCTGAAAAGAAGGAACTCGAATTCAAGGAAGGTGACCATGTGTACCTGAAGATAAGTCCGATTAAAAGTATTAAAAGGATGCGTACACAAGGAAAGCTAAGCCCGAGATATATTGGACCTTTCGAAATTTTGGAAAGAGTCGGAGATCTGGCGTATCGGCTAGCTTTACCACCAAATCTATCCGGGATTCACAACGTGTTCCATGTGTCAGTTGAGAAAGTATGTGCCCGACCCAGAAAGGATTTTGGAATTGGAACCGATTCAGCTGAAGGAAAACCTGACATATGAAGAACACCCCGTAAAGATATTGGATAAGAAAACCCAAAGGCTACGGAACAAGGACATTCACTATGTTAAAGTATTATGGAGGAATCATGCCTTTGAGGAAGCAACTTGGGAAGCTGAGGAGGAGATCCGAAGGAAGTACCCGAGTTTTTGAAGGACAAGGTACGTCAGTTCAGTTTTGAGGACAAAACTCTGTTTAAGGTGGGGAGGTTGTAAACCCGGTATTCTTAGTAGTCAAATAAACTCCGGGATCGAAAAGCAAAACCCTAATCCAGTCCAGTTTAAGCTTAGTGAGAGAAGCTTAGAAACCCTAAATCCGGCTTTCCTTCGGTTTCATAATAAAAGAAGTTTTATAAAGTAAATGAATATGAATTATTGTTTTAAAGTATATTTTAAACCTTAGAAAGTTTTAAATTCGGAAAATTTTTCAACGGGCCTTCCCGAGCTCAATTACGGAAAAAATGCCCGGGACCAGAAACTCAGAAAAATATTCCGGAATATTCATTAGAACCGAAATTTTATAAGGATTTCAAAAATATAAATTTTATAATTTTCGGCTATAAAAATTACAGTTATAGCCTTTTTCCCGTATTTTCTTACAACCGGTAAAGTAGATGTCTTGTCTACTATTCACAAGTACAACCTACACTACACACTACCCATACCCTATTCTTACATCCTTACAACTACTCATTAATTTTCTTTTCCAAGAAATTTTGTTTCCTAATTAATTATTACATTTTATTACTTAAATTACAAATTTTATCAAAATTCAAATCTCTCTCTCTCACACTCAATGGCCGGCGCACCCCCCCCATTTCCCTTCATTTTGATTTATTTTTACTCTTTTATTCAATTAAAACCCTAATCCATTAATATATAAGCTTATTTCTCCTCTCTTCTCATTTTTCACTCTTTCAAAATTTAAAAGAAGAAAAACCCTCCCTTTCTCTCTAGTGTGCCGTGACACACACACACACCTCACAAGCTTATTTCATCTTCTATTCTTCTTCAAATCTCCATTGGTATGATGATTTCAAGCTTTGTTATTACTAAATCTTGTAATGGCAAGACTTTTCTTGTGTGTTTTCCACTTTAAATCCAATGAGCATATGCTAGGGACAAGAAAACACTAATACAAGAATATCAAGCCATCACAAGAAGTAGATCTTGTGTTTAAAGGAGTTTTTGTTGAAATAATATTATGTTCATGCATGTAAAGTAGAGATCTTGCATGGAAAGTTTATGTTCATGCCATGAAACTCATGATTCATGCACTATATGTGGTAAATCTAGTGTTTAGACACTCATACTTTCATTGACATTTATGTTCATGTGTTTATTTTGAGCTTGCATGCATTTATGATCACAAAAGTTTAGCCTTGCATATATATAAATGTGTTAGATGATAGATCTTTATGATATAGGACAAGGAACTTGAAAAAGAAAAGATTTTGTTAGAAATGCTAGGAAAATTCGGATGATTTTTGAAACCTATTTTAAAAACCCTTAAAACCACTTTGAAACTCATATTTTCATGAAAAATGAAAGGTATATGTAATAGGTATCTCTAAGGAATGATTTTTACAAGTTTGAATGAGTTTAGGTGTAAACCTCGGTTTTTCTAGTAACAAAGATAACTCAAGAAGCGGAAACCAAAACCCTAAACCGGACTAGCTTAAGACTGGAGTGAGAACTAGGAACCCTAAATCTAGCTTTTCCTTGGTTTCCAATTAAGAAGCTTTTATAAGAAAATTTAATCTTGAATATATTTCAAACCAAGAAAAGATCAGATTTTGAGAAAATTTCCATTCCGAGTCTTCCCAAGACCCATTACAGAAAAGCGTGCCCGGAACTTGAATTTCAAAAAATTTGCTTGTGAATACTCATTTGAATTGAAATTAAATAATGATTTCAAAAATATAAATTTCATAATTTTTTGGTTTATGAAAAATACAGTTATAGCCTTCCTATTCGTATTTTTCTTACTGCTGGTAATTAAGTTGTCTTGATTACTATTCATTACTACTCACAAGTACAACCTACTACTACTCACAAGTATACCCTATTCTTACATCCTTACAATCACTCAATCACATTTTCTTTTCCAAGACTTATTGGTCTCTATATAATTATTACAATTTATGACATATGATGTACAAATCTATCAAAACAAGTTAATCAAAAATCAAATCTCCCTCTCTTCAATAGTGGCCGGCGTGATCCCCCAATATTTCCCCCATTTGTGCATTTTTTTATTTATTTTATCTCATTTAACCTAATTTCACTTTATATATAAACCACATTTTCTCTCTCTCACTTCATTCTTCTCATTTTCAAATTTTATCAAGGTGAAAAACTCTCTTTTCTCTCCTCTCCACCCCCCTCCTTGGCGTGAGCCATATGGCTCTCACACACACACACATGAGCCAATGGTCTTCTATTTTACTTTAAGTAAAAGAACTTTTGCTCCTTCTACTCTTAGATCCTTGTAATGGCTAGGATATTGTTGAGTATTTCCACTTAAAGCTCCCATGAGCTCTTGCTAGGGACAAGGAAATACTAAAACAAGAATACCAAACCATCACAAAGTAGATCTTGCATTTAAACAAACTTTTATGCCATGAGCTTCATGATCATCCATCTAAAAGTGTTTTGAACAAAAGACCTTTCATAAAAATGTAGTTTTTATGTTTTTAAAACCTATATAAACACGTAATATAGTAGATCTATCATTTTACCACTCATATTCATGTAGGCATTTAAGATCTCATCTTTATTTTGAGTTTTGTGCATTAATGGTCATAAATACTTTTGTCTTGAGTAAATAACCTTGCTAATATATAGATCTATAGGTAGATGAGTTAATGAAGCCAAAAAGGAAAACACTTTTCAAGTAATGAACTAGTGTAAATTCGGATGACATAGGGAACCTAGTCTAAAAACCCTTTTATCAACTTCAAAACATGTATTTTACAAGAAAAATGAAGCCTATAGGTGATAGTTGATGTTTGATGATATTTTTCATGAGTTTAAATGAGTTTTTACCAAGGAAAATACTTAAAACAAAAGATGAAGTCTAATAGAAGTTTTGAGTTGAAAGTCTTGTAAGCAAAATTCGTAATAATGAGTAGATGGTTAGAAAACACTAGTTTTCCAACCTTAAAAATGCTATTTTCTTGAATAAATGGAGTCCTTGGGGTATAGGTAAAATAAATACCTAAAGATCTAAGTATAAAATACATTTTCTTAAGCGAATCAACTTAAAAATAAATTTTGCTAAATTCGGATTTTTGGAACCACCCTAGTATAAGACTCCCTTAGAAGTTTACAAATGAAGATTTAATCAAAGAAATAAAAGCCTTAAGATATAGTTATTATAAGGGTCAATTTTTTTTTTTAGAATAAATGGAATTTTCCTAAGAAAAATCCTTAGAATAGGTAAAGGTGATCAAGTGTAGCAAATTTATTTGTTAAATAATGGCATGAAATAGTTTCCTAAGATAAAGGTTATTTAAATTCTTTAAATCTAAAAATTTATAAGAACTTAGGCACATAAGAGTTCATATCATGACATTCATGATAGGAAAATTCATTACAATAGCATTTATTTTCATTTTCACTTAGGAATCTCAAGAGCATTCATAAAAATAGCATTTTTGGAATCAACATAACTGCTGAACAGAACTGATCCATCATTTACGAGGCTTAGATATTTTCAAAACTTGATTTTAACTTCATATTTAGAAAGCTCTTTCGAAGTAGATAGAAATCGATATAAAATTTGCGAAATTCCAAGTTAAAACGACCAAGTTATGGCCATTTTAAATCGACACTTCGGAAATGACATGAGTTTCGATTTCACTAAGTTGTTTTAGAGTTTTAGTATACTTAAATGGTAGAATACTTATTAGGGTATTTCTTTTGTGATTAGGCGAACACGAGGACGTCAAATCCTTACCTCTGGACTATTACTATTAAGAGACCGGCGAACCCATGGCTGAGTGAGTTTCTCTTCCCAATTCATTTATTATATGTGCTTGATAAATTAGCGCATTAGAATGTAGGTCAAGTGAATTGAATATGTATGATGGGGAATAATGGGAAATTGTATGTTGATGATGATATGAGAACTCAAATAAGAATATCGAAACCGGGTGATAAATTCTGGTTGTGTAGTTAGTTATGATGTATTGTTTGAGAAATTGTTTGATCACCTGAATAAAATAACTTAATCAACTATTCGGACTAATGCCAAATTCTGACATATGCATATCATAATGGGAAGGAGCATTAGCATTGTTCGGTTAATCGTGATCCATAAATGAGATTTATTGTTCAGTTAATCATGATCTAGAAACGAAATAATTGTAGGTTTCTCGTGAACCATAATGGCATAAAGTTAGTATCGTAGTATTCGTTAATCTGCTAACCCGGGATGGAGGGCGCAAGTCCATCCACATATGATTTCCGGATGTCATATGTATGTTGTTCCCATGTGTTTGGTGCATTCACTTGCTTGTTTAATCACTTGTTTGAATTGTTGTGACATGAATGTTATTGTGGAAGATTTCACTCACTAAGCTAGTTAGCTTACGTCCCTACAATTTCTTCCTTTTGTAGCTACCAAATTTATGGCTTAGGCAGCGTGACCCGACTGTGCAGGTACATGAGCTAGGAGTTTCCCCTAGAAGTTAAAATTTTGTTTAGACTTCCATAGGAAACTTTTAAGACTTTGGATGACTGTATAAGGCTATTAAATATTCTTTTGCGGAGGAATGCCCCCTTAGTAAATGTAATGTTTAATTATGTTCATGAGTTATATCCTACTACTAATGTATGCCAAGTTAATATCTCCATTTGAACTTGTATTCTATTGTTGTAAAGGTACGCCTTACATCTATATGAGACCTCCGAAGGACTAAGGCGGTAATTCGGGAATCTTGTGTGGCATGTGGCGAACTGTTACGTATAGGGTACCCTATGGGGCGTGATATTAGGCATGAGTAATATGTAAAACAAGTAGTGGAGTTAGAATTGAAAATCTTGAGTTAGTGATTAAATTGTTAAATTCGTAATTTAGAGTGATGCCTACATAAACACCTAGTATTCAAGCTCAAATTACAAGTTTTATGAGTTAAATGAAGTCCTTAGACAATAGATATAATAAAGCTACAAATTTTGATGCATTAAACAAGTTTTCTCATAAGAAATATGCAAGAAATGAAATTTTTCAAAATTCGGATTTTTGTGAAAAGCTTGTTTAAAAACATATTTGCAAGGTGAAAAATGTGAATTTCTATGCATAAAAGAAGGTCTTGGATAGTGTAGATAATGAATACTCATTTTTATTTAGATAGCAAGTAAATTCCAAGAATAAAATCCTAAAACCCTAGGAAATGCAAAATTGGAAAGAATAGATTTTTAAGAAGTGACTATTGTGGAGTCTTATAATAATTAGGAGTTCTTAAGAGTTCATTATCAAAAATCATCAAGATCATGCATATATTGAACTCATTACATGACATTCATATTAGGAATTCATTCGTTGTAAACCTCGGTAATCTCAGTAGTCAAGAAACCCCGTAAGTTGGAAGCGAAACCCTAATCCGATCCAGTTGAGTCTAGTGAGTGAAGCCTAGGAACCCTAAATCCGGCTTTCCTTCGGTTTCATAATAAAAGAAATTTTATAAAGTAAATGAAGTTGAATTATTGTTTTAAAGTACATTTTAAACCTTTGAAAGTTTTAAATTCGGGAATTTTTCAATTCCGAGCCTTCCCGAGCTTAATTACGGAAAAGCGTGCCCCGGACCACGGATTCAGAAAAATGCTCTGGAATATTCATTTGAATCGTAATTTTATAAGGATTACAAAAATATCAATTTCAAAATTTTCCGAGCTATAAAAATTACAGTTATAGCTTTTCCCGTGTTTTCGGTACAACCGGTAAAGTAGATGTCTTGTCTACTATTCACAAGTACAACCTACACTACACACTACCCATACCCTATTCTTACATCCTTACAACTACTCATTTCAATTTTCTTTTCCAAGAAATTTTGTCTCTTAAATAATTATCACATTTATTACATTTTAATTTACTAAATTACAAATATCAAATTTTAAAACACACACACACACACACGGATGTGGCCGGCGCACCCCCGCCCCCACCCCCCCCCCCCCCTTGTTTTCCCTCATTTGAATTATTTTTACAACTTCTATTTACTAACAAACCCTAATATTACATATATAAACATATTTTTCTCTCTCTCTCTTCATTTCTTCTTGTTTCAAATTGTAAAAGAAGGAAAAACCCTCTCTTTTCTCCCTTAGATTGCCGTGAGCCCCTCTCCCCCTTCCTCACACATTTTCAACTCATTCCCTTCTCTTTTCTCCTTCAAGACTCCATTGGTATGTGTATTTAAGTCTTGTTCATCCCAAATCTTGTAATGGCAAGATCATTCTTGTGTGTTTTCTCATTTAAATCCCAATGAGCATGAGCAAGGGACATGAAAACACTACTACAAGAATCTCAAGCCATCACAAGAAGTGGATCTAGTATTTGGAAGAGTTTTGGTTGAATTATCCTCTTGTTCATGCATGTAAAGTAGAGATCTTGCATATATATTGTTGTTCATGCCATGAGATCCATGATTCATGCATTATATATAGTAGATCTAAAGTTTAGACATCCACATCTTCATGTACATGCATGATCATAGGTTTATTTTGTTTTCTATGCATTGATGATCATAAAAATGTAGTCTTGTTCATGTATAGAGATGTTAGATAGTAGATCTTCACATATAGGAAGCAAGAATATTGAAAAAGGAAAGGTTTTGTTAAATATGCAATGTTGGAAATTCGGATGAAAGTGAAACCCTACCTTAAAAGCCACCAAAATCATTTTCTAACTCATATTTCATAAGAAAAATGAAGGGTATATGTAATAGATATCTTGAAAGAATGATTTTCATAAGCTTGGGTGAGTTTAGGCATGATAGGAATGTAAAATAAGTGGTGGAATTAGAATGAAAAATATTGATGTGTGGATCAATAGTCAAATTCGTAATTTAGGTTCATGCCTACAAGAACACTTAGTATCTAAGTCTAAATTGGATGTTTTATAAGCTAAATGAAGTCCTTAGATAATATATATATTGGAGCTTCAATTTTTAATTCATTAGACAAGTTTTTCCATAAGAAAAATGCAAGAAAATGAAATTTCAAAAATTCGGATTTTTACAAAAAGCTTGTTTAAAAACATGTTTACCAAATGAAAAATGGAAATTTTTATGCATGAATGAAGGCCATGATTAATATAGACTTTGAGAACTTATTTTTTTAGTTAGATAACAAGTGGATTACAAGATCAAAAGTCAAAGAAACCCTAAGGAGTATAAAGTGGAAGAATAGCTTCTTAGAAATAACCTTTATGAAATTTTCCAACACTTAGGAGTTCATAAGAGTTTATTATCACAAAATCATCATGACCATGCATATATTGAGTTAATTACATGGCATTCATGCTAGGAACTCATTTCCATACCAATCATGTATGAATCATCAACTAGGAACTTTTTTTTTATCAAAAGCGAAACAATTTTTCGGATTGGATAAAGTGACCGAACAGAACTGATCCCACTGTTACGTGACCTTACTATTTTCAAAACTTGAATTTAACATTAGAAATAGATAGATCTTTCTAAGTAGATAGAGATCGATATAAAATTTGCGAAATTCCAAGTTAAAATGACCAAGTTATGGCCGTTTTAAGTCGAAGCTTCCGCAAATAGCGAGAAATCCGAATTCATCTAGTTTAGATTTATAACTTGATTTAGTTACATAATGAGAATCTCATTAGGATTATTCTTGCTTGGTAGGTGATCCCGAGCAGGACGAAACCCTACCTCCCGACTATTACTATTAGAAAGACCGGCGTCCAATGGCCGAGTGAGTTTTTACTTCCACTCTCAATTAATGGTTGTGATTGTAATGTAGTAGCACTAGTGATGTAGGCAAAGACGAAAATGGATATGCATGATGGGTTTATGGGAATTATATATTTGTCTGTTGTTGTTGTGTGAAATGAAACTTAAGGAATATAGAAACCGGGTGCTAAGCTATTGAATGATTAGCTAGTATTTCATATGGAATGTCTGTGAATACTTGTTGGCCGCCTAAAAGAATTGAACTAATATATATTCGACTTCAATTGAAATTTGATTCATTCATATCACGATGGGGATGGAGCATTAGCATTGGTTGGTTTTTCATGATCCATAAAACGAATATGTTGGTTAATCGTGATCCATAAAACGAAATTGTTGGTTAATCGTGATCCATAAAATGAGTTATTGTTCAGTTGACCGTGAGCTTAAATGGCGTCGTACCGCAGGATTCGTTAATCTGCTAACCCGGGATGGAGGGCGCAAGTCCATCCACATATGATTTCTGGTTGGTCATATGTTTGTTGAATTCATTGGTATGATGCATACACTTGCGTGAATAATTACTTGATTGAATGAATTGTACATAATTGTGTTATGGAAGTTATTACTCACTAAGCTAGTTAGCTTACGCCCCCATAGTTTTTATCTATTGCAGCACGAGTTTATATGGCTTAGACCGAGGCAAGCCACAGCACAGGTACCGGAGATAGGAGTTTCCCATAGAAGTTTACTCCATTTCTTTTGTATAGACTTCCGTTGGAAACTAAGAACTCTGGATGATTGTAATGGACTTGTTATTATTTTGCGGGGGAATGCCCCTTAGATTTTGTAAATTATAAATTATGCGTTTTGATTTATTACCTATGGCTAATAAATGCCACATTAAACTGTATAACTCCATTTGTTGAAGTATTCTATTGTCGTAAAGGAACGCTTTACATCTACTTAAGACTCCCGAAGAGCTCGGGTAGGGAACTCGAGAGTCTTATTTAGTATGTGGTGGGCTGTTACATTTAGGATACCCTACGGGGCGTGACATTCATATTCCATCTATACATGAATCATCAACTAGACACATTTTTACCAAATGCAAAGCAAATTTTTTGGAATGGAAAAGTTACAGAACAGATCTGATCCCTCTGTTCCGTGACCTTAATGTTTTCAAAACTTAAAAATAATATTAGAAATATATATATATATCTTTCGAAGTAGATAGAAATCGATATAAAATTAGCGAAATTCCGAGTTAAAATGACCAAGTTATGGCCGTTTTAAGTTGGAACTTTCGCACATAGCGAGAATCACGATTTTGTTTAGTCTAGATGTATAGTTTGAATTAGTTAAGTGATGAGATTCTTATTAGGTTGTTCTTATTTGGTAGGTGATCCCGAGCACGACGATACCCTACCACCCGACTACTACTATTAAGAGACCGGCGTACCATGGCCGAGTGAGTATCACTTCCGATTTCAATTATTGCTTGTGATTGTAATAATAGTTGCATTAGTTGCTTAGGCAAAGATAAAAATGAATATGCATGATGGGGTATTTGGGGAATTATATTTGACTGCTGTTGATGTGTGAAGCGAGAATTAAAGAATATCGAAGCCAGGTGATAATTTATTGTTTGTATAGAGAGGAGCTATAATTGATTGTCTGCGAAGATTGTCTGATCACCTAAAAGAATCGAATTGATTGACTATTGGGCATTAAATGAAATCTGAACTCATTCATATCACAATGGGGATGGAGCATTAGTATCTGTTGGTTTTTCGTGATCCATAAAACGAATATGTTGGTTAATCGTGATCCATAAAACGAAATATTGTTCAGTTGATCGTGAGCTTAAACGACATCGTACCGCAGGATTCGTTAATCTGCTAACCCGGGATGGAGGGCACAAGTCGATCCACATATGATTTCCGGCTGGTCATATGTCTGTTAAATCCACTTGTGTGATGCTTTTCACTTGATTGAATAATTACTTGCTTGAATGTTTTGTCCTAATTGCGATATGGAAGTTTTCACTCACTAAGCTAGTTAGCTTATGCCCCTATAGTTTTTACTTGTTGCAGCATGAGTTCATTTGGCTTAGGCCAAGGCAGGCTACAGCTCAGGTACCAGAGCTAGGAGTTTCCCTTAGAAGTTTACTTCGATTTTGTTTAGACTTTCGTTAGAAACTAAAGGACTTTGGATGACTGTAATGGACTTAATATTATTTTGCGGGGAAATGCCCCTTAGACTTTGTAATTTATATATGTGTTTTGGTTTATTATCTATGGCTAATGAGTGCCACATTAAACTTCTTAACTCCATTGATTAGAGTATTCTATTGTCGTAAAGGGACGCTTTACATCTATACAAGACTCCCAAAGGGCTCGGATAGAAATTCGAGAGTCTTATATAGTATGTGGCAGACTGTTACGTTTAGGATACCCCTTTGGGGCATAACACCTTGTACATAGTGTAGAAGCCTTCGCGTGACTAAGGTGGTCATTCCTAGGCTTTAATATTGTGTACGGCGGACTGCTACGTTTAGGGTACTCTCCAAGGCGTGACATAAATGGTGATGGTTTTCTTTGGACATCTCTGCACTTTGTGGTTCGGACGTTCGCAGTAGTAACACTTGTCACGCCCCAAAGGGTATCCTAAACGTGGTAGTCCGCCGTACACAATATTAAATCCTAGGAATGACCGCCTCAGTCATGCGAAGGCTTCCATACTATGTACAAGGCGTCTAACACATAGAGGAGACACATTGGGGAGATACATTTTATATTGATACACTTGAGTAACAATGTAAAGGAAATACAATTTACTATATTTCAGATACAAATCACTATACTTCATATACGAATCACTATACTTCAAAATACAAATCATTAAACCTCAATTACATTCATCCACAGCCTTCCCTACATAAACTATTATAAGGCAATCATAAAATCTAGCCAATAACTTCAAGCCTTCCTATTCTTTGCCGAAATCCCAAAGTCATTCTCGGCAAGCAAGTTATAATCAACCATATGCTATGCATGAACAAACACATGAGCAAACAATTATGTATGGGTATCCGAAACCCACACACAGAACGGATTTATGCCATTTATATCTTGGGTTAGGAATGGTATTGAAGTCTACACATGTAAACCCCCGGAATTTTTCACATTAGTACCCGACTTTACAATGGATTGTATAAACTAGATAATAGATTTAGATTCTGATTGTAAGTCTAATAATAGGATAATATTTAGATTTTTGGATAAATGAAAGATTTAGGAATTGAATGAAGAAATTCTTTAACCCTAGTTAATACCAAAAACGAAATCTTGTATCTTGAATAACTGATTCAAGATATGATTTAAAATTTAAACCCAAAAACCTAGTATACCAATAGATTTAAATAGAAAATGTGAATATAAAGATTAAATGATTGTTTTTTATCCCGATAATGATTCAAGACTAGAATAACGAGTAGTAATGAGTTTATATTTAGATTTAAACCCTAATTTCGAGATTTCTAGTTAAAATTAAAAGCTACTAATAAGAATTTATGTTTAGTATCAAAACTAAAGATATAAATATAGTTTAGTTTCTGTATTAAGCTCAATACTGCATAAATGATTATTTATGCTCCTAAACAGAAAACGATGATCCAAAAATGAACCGTTAAGATTTTAAATACACCACGAAAATATAAACTGATGAATAACTCAAAATCTAAACTTCAAATAAATAATCGGATCACGCTTTTGCTCTAAACCGAGTTTTCTTAAATTATCGAAGCCTGAAACAAAAAATGACCCAATGAGCTTAAGAAATCCAAATCGCGGGAGATAAAATTATACGAATAATTAACTACGTATATAATATACCCTAAATTTGTATTATTGGAAAATCTAAGTGTTTTGTATGAATTTATAAGCATATTTTTGTACGAAAACTTCCAAATATTAGCTAATCTATACCCGTATGACCCGTATAATTAACTCAAAATTTAACTAAATAAATAAACTAATATATATATATATATTTTTGGACTGCTGTTTTACGGTTGGAAATGCGGTTGAATTCGGTGCAAGTTGAAGGAGAAGAGGAGAGCAGGATTTGCTTCAATCATGGACCAAAGTTTCCACAAAAATCAACCATACAACCAACCAAACAATGCCAAGTCATCCTAGCATTAATTAGGATGAAAATAACAACCCAAAGAAGATCAAACCGGAGGAAATCTGGAGGAGAACAGCCATAGCTCCATTTCCCATTCTTCTTCCATATATATATGTGTATTAAAGGCCATTAATGAAGAACAAACAAAACTCCTTCATTACCAAACTCCACAGCACGAAATAGAATCCAAATAACAACCAAAACGAGTCAAAAAAAGAAAACAAACAAATCATAAAACACAAACTCGGATCAAAGGAAAAACAAAGCCAAAAACCCTCAAAAACGAGCTCAAAGGTAAGTTGACTTGATTCAAAGGATTTTCGTTCAAATATATGGTTTGTAACTGACTTAAAATCATCTTAGGAACTTAATAAACAAAAACACGAGCTTCGGATTGCATCAAACGAACTCCAACAAGGTAAAATTTCAAAACCCTAGCTTTAAGTTCCAAGAATCGAAATCTATATATTTATGTGTTTAAATGTGTTGGAAGTTGTTATATATCCTTATATATGATATATGAACACTTAGGAGTAGTTTAAGTAAGTTTTTAACGTATAAAAATTAAAGAAAAAGAATCGAACCGAGGAAGAAGATGATGAACAGTAAAACACTACCTCAAGGCCGGCAGTGTAAACGCTAAACGCCGGCGGCTTATAAGGATAGGCCGGCGGCGTATAGGTGGCTTACACTGATTAGAGGCTACGTAAAATAATTTTTCGTGTAAAACATGAACGTAAGCCGGCTTACTGGAGATATACGCCGACGGCGTAGAGCCGGCGTACGTTGAAAGCCGGCAGCGTTCAACATCGGTGCACTCGATATGAAATTTTCTTCAAAAACAATTATACACCGGCATCTGGGGATGAAGGCCGACGGCCTTGAGCTGGCGTACGCTCCAAAATTCTTTACCGAAAGCATAATTTTTTTTTTGAAAATAAACAAAACATATATATATATATATATATCTCTTAATATCTATTAACTTTTGAAACCCTAGAATTAAGAAAATATTTAGTGTTAATTAAAGTAATATTAGTCTAATATTCGTTCTAAACAAATAAAATAGATAAGAATGGAAATTGAAATAAGTTAATTTCTTGAGTAATGTGATTTCAAAAAATAACCAAACAATTATGCGAGATAAAATAAGAGAAACACGACGACACTAAGATATCGAGTTTAGGACACTAATCACCTATAGGAATTTAGTTAATTTGTATTGATGAATACTTTGTCTTAAATAGGTGACTTTGACTCACTAAAGGATCTACCAGTGGATTATTATGATTAATGCGGTATGAGCAGGTGAGTAATTCAGTCATATTGTACTGGTTGTGATTGTAAATAGTTAAATACGTAATGCAGGATAATCAAATGAATGTCTGTTGAAAGTATGATTTGATTTGAATGTATGATTGTTAAAATACCATTATTCAAGCGATAAGGAAATGGTTGGTGTTGTGCAGTAGCAAAATGATGATTGTGTGTAATGTATTGTCACCCCTAAATTGATTAAGAATTATGGACTTAACAAAATAATATGAACATGCATTGCACGATTTGCATTACTGCATATATGGTTGTGACAGCCTGCTACGTAATAATATTTTGGATCTCTGTTTTTGCTCGGTTGATCCAATGTGTGAAGTCTTCCAAGGTTCTCTTTGGTCTGGCGGTCCTATGAGGAACTAAAAGGCACCGAAGAACGTCGCCCATAGAATCGCTTTAAAATGATTAATACTTAGGGAGTTTCTAAGGGGATTGCAGGAGATGGTTTGTGCAAGCAACTATATTCAAAGTGATAACATTAAAACGAGAAATCGTTGATTCTCCTGTATACTTAGTCTCTCCTGGGTAGGTGGGTCATTAAGTGCTGGTTCTTCAACCCATTAAAAAGAGGGCATAAATCTTTTTTCCTATTTGGATTCTAGACCATCCAAACTTGTATTTGTGCATATGGTTGAGTGCTTGCATTGCATATGATTGTAAATGACTTGTGTGATGTATGGTATGCCTGGTTATTCACTAAGCTGTGGTTTCGCTCATACTCCTACAATCTTTTCAGGTTCACTTTACGTCCCTGGTTAGTTACATCCAGGAATATGGCTCCGGTAAGAGCTTTGAAGCAAGAAGTCTACAGATTTAATTTAATTTGATGGTTATGTACTATTAGAGTAAATTATTTAGTTGTATATTTCAAAGGAGCTATATGGTTTGTAATAGTCTGTAATGGTTATTCACTAAATCATTTCTCTCATATATTTGTTATTTCTTATCAAGCAACTTAAAAGATCCTGTTGTTTTGAAAACCTGTCATTCTCAGAAGGTAATCTAGTGATAATATTCAAGTGTAACTTGTTTATTACTACTAGGGTACCCTCGGGGGGTGACAACACAACCGCTGCTAGTCCACAAGCACTCGGCTCATAGCACTTGACTCGACTAGGCTCACCCATGGAATGCATCCCCATGCGCCTTAGTTCAGATGAATGAGCTCTGGCACCGGTCTCGTTATCTAAACGAGTCATCAACGGACCATACCGATCGACCTGCGTAGGAGTAGCACGCTACCAAATGTAATATGTCCGATGCGATGCATGATCAATTTAATTTTTTCTTAGGTCAAAATATTCATAAATTCTTTAGAGTGACCAACCAATATCATACACATAACAGAAATAATATGAATAGTGCAGTTATCCAAACGAATCATGGTTTTGATATGCTTTAGTATTCTTTGGCATACATTCATCACAGTCTCATCATATATCCCATCCACATTCATATCGATTTTTATCTTGTTCCTATACTTCTAATGCGACTAGCTACAAGCACAAACAAGGTAACAAAATAAGAAGAAGACTCACTCGGCCATTGGATCACCGGTCTTTTAGTAAAAGTAATCCGATGGTAGGGAATTGTCGAATTCGGGATCACCTAAAAAGGAAGAAATACTCTCATAAGTATTTCATCATTTAACTAATCCAAACTATCTTATACACACTATCAAATTCACAATTTTCGTCCTAAGCGGAAAGTTCAACTTAAAACGGCTATAACTTGGTCATTTTAACTTAGAATTTCGCAAATTATATATCGATTTTTATCTACTTTGAAATATCTATCTAATTATAATATTATATTTAAGTTTTGAAAATTTTGAAGGTTCAAAAAGGTCGGATCAGATAGGATAGTAGCAAACTTCAATTCCGAAAAATAGTTTTGTATATGTTTGAAATGTTTCTATTTGATGAATCAAGTATACATGAAATATGAATGATTTCCTAATATGAATGACATGAGATGAGCTTAATGTATGCATGATCTTAATGATTTTTGCTAAAAGAAAGTTTTATACATTTTATTTTGCAAGACTATAATAACAACTACTTATAAAAAATCTAGTTTTCTAACTTTGATCATTTCCATTTGTTTTGGATTTATTACTTAAGAAAATATAATTATTTTTTGTTAAAATTGAGTTTTCATTATATCTATTACTTATGACCTTCATTTCTACATAAAATTTTCTATTTTACACTTTGTAAACATGTTTTCAAATAGAGTTGATTCCAAAATCCGAATTTTGAAAAAATTAGTTTTTGAGTGATTTCTTTAAGTAAAAGTCATTTGATATTTAGAAATTAAGGCTCAACTATACATAACCACTAAGGACTTCACTTTTTCATAAAATTTGCATTTACACTTTGCAAATATGTTAATGAAAAAAATTTTCATCTTGATTCTACTTCTTGTTTTACACATTAATCTCATCAAAGCTCATTTCAACATGAGTTTTGGAGTTGACAAATGGGTTTTAAAAATTAGTCTTGGTTGAAATCCGAATTTATAATATTTATTTTTGGTCATATCTTTTGATAAAATCCATCTAAGCTTATGAAAATCCATTCCTTATATATCATATCTTAAGAGCCTTCCATATCTTGAATAAAAACTTCATTTTTTAGTTGTAAAACATGTTTTTAAAATATGCCATGGCCAAAATCTGAAAATGAGATTTTTATTTTGAAAATAACTGTAAACCCTGGGAATTTTCACCTTAATATACGATCTTACAATAGATTGTATGAACAAGATAATAGATTTAGATTCTAATTAAAGTCTAAGAATTGATCAATATCTAAAATTTGGTTAGATAAAGAATTTAGAATTTGAATAAAGAATTTCTTTAAAACCCGAAACCTGATATACAAATAGATTTAAATAGAAAAATATGAGTATAGAGATTAAAGGATTATTTTTGAGCTCGATAATGATTCGAGATTGGAACAACGAGTAGTAATGAGCCTGTACTTAGATTTAAACCCTAGGTTCAAGATCCCTAGATAGTATTAATAACTACTAATAACATTTCATGTTAAGTATCAAAACTAAAGATATATATATATATATATATATTTAGTTTAGTTTCCGTATTAAGTACAATACAAATTAAATGATTATGTACGCTTATAGACAGAAAACGATGACCCAAAGATAAACCGTTAGGATTATAAATACATAACGAAAACATAAACTGTTGAGTAACTCAAAATCTGAACTCCAAATAAATAATCAAATTAAGCTATTGTTCTAATTCGAGTTTTCTTAAGCTATTGAAGCCTGAAACAAAAATTGACCTAACGAGCTTAAGAAATCCTAATCGCAGGAGAAAATTATACGAATAATTAACTACGTATATATAAAATCTAAAATTGTATTATTTGATAATCTAAGAGTTTTGTATATTCTTATAAACCTATTTTTGTACAAAAACTCCCAAATATTAGCTAAATTATACCCGTATAACTCGTTTAATTATCTTAAAACTCAATTAAATAATTAGTATATATATATATGAATTTGGTGCAAATTTGGTGGGGAAAGCTACGGAGCCGAAATCCAACAATAATTCTCTCAAATTTGTCAAACAAATCAACCTCCACACCAATCAAATAATGCCAAGTCACCCTAGCATTAATTGGCTTGAAAATAACAGCCAAATGAGAACAAATCGAAGAGAAAAATCGGAAGAAAAATGCAGCCGAAGTTCTCTCTTTTCTTCTATATATATATATATATATCTTTAAGACACTTTATGGAGAACAAACAAAACTCATCAATTCTCAAACTCCTCAGCACGAAACTACTCTTAAATAACAATCAAAACCAACCAAAAACAGGAAACAAACAGACCAAATCAACCAAGCTCCGATCAAAAAAAAATAATACCGAAAACCCTTGAATACGAGTTCAAAGGTAAGTTGATGAAATTCAAATGATTATCTTTCAAATCTAAGCTATATAGCTGACTTCTAATAATTTTAGGAACATAATAAACACAATTACAAGCCCCGGATTTCATCGAACGAGCTCAAACGAGGTAAAACTCTGAAACCCTAGCTATGTTTTAGTAAGAATCGAGATCTAAGTATGTATGTTTGTAAACGTGTTAAAAGTTGTTCTATGTCCTTATATAAAATATATAAACACTTAAAATAGTTTGAGTATGTTTTTAACGTAGGAAATCTAACCAAAATCGAATCGGAAAGAGGAGGAAGATGATGAATAGTACCAACATTGTCTCAAAGCCGGCAGTGTAATCGCTCAACGGCAGCAGCTTACATGGATAGGCCGGCGGCGTAGAGACGGCTTACACTGAACAGAGGCTACATAAAATTATTTTCATGTAAAAATTGAATGTAAGCCGGCTACCTGGAGATTTACGCCGATGGTGTAGAGCCGGCGTACATTGAAAGCCGACGGCTTTCAAAGCCAATGCAACTCCTTTGAAATAATCTTCGAAACCATATTTACACTGGCACCTGGGTTTGAAGGCCGGCGGCTTTGAGCCGGCGTACACTCAAAATTCTTCAATGAAAGCTTGTTTTAACAAAAACCGAACATATATAATACATATACATATGCAATACATCTATTTAGTATATTATATATATATGATAATATAAGAAATTATAGATAGTTAAATAAATACAAGTATTCAAGCATATTTAGATTTATATCTAATAACTTTTAAAACCCTAGAATTTAAGACAATATTTAGTATTAATAAAAAGTTAGTATTAGTCAAATATTTTTTCTAATTAGATAAAACAGGTAAGAATGGAAATTGAAAAAAGCTAAATTTTCGAGTAATGTGACTCCTAAAAATTACAAAATAATTATAGGAGATAAATTAAGAGAAACACGATGACACTAAGTAATAATAAATAACTATAACTTTCCATATTGAGATCAGTATAGAATAACATAAAATTAGTAATAGTCACTACCAAAACTTAATAAAAATCGAGTCTAGGACACTAGCCACATATAGAAATTTAGTTATATAATTTATATTGATGAATACTTTATTCATCTTAAATAGGTAACTTTGATATAGTAGAGGATCTACCAGCAGATTATTACGATTGAGTCAGTATGAGCAGGTGAGTAATTCAGTTATATGGTACTGTTTGTGCTTGTAAGTAGTTGAATATGTAATGCAAAGATAATTAAACGATTGCTTGTTGAAAGTATGTTGTGATCTGACTATATGATTGTTAAGATATCCTTACAAAAGCGATAATGCAATGATTTGATATTGTGAAGTAGCATAATGATGATTGTGTGTAATGTATGGTCACCGTGAAATTGATTAAGAATTATTGACTTGACAAAATAATCTGATCATGCATTGTACGAATTGCATTATTGCATATATACTGGTGTAACAGCCTGCTACGTATTAATATTTCAGATCTCTGTTTATGCTTGGTTGTTCTAATGTGTTAGTTCTTCCAAGGTATTCTTTGGTCTGGCGGTCCTACGGGAACTAAATGGCACTGAAGAACGTCGCCCATAGAATTGCTTTGAAATGATTAATACTTAGGGAGTTTCTAAGGGGATTGCAAGAGATGGTCAATTTAATCAATTATATTTAAAGTGATAACCCTAAAACAAGAAATCGTTGATTCTCCTATGTACTTAGTCTCTCCGGGGCAGGTGGGTCATCGAGTACTGGTTCTTCAACCCTTAAAAGAGGGCACAAGTCTTTTTCCTATTTGGATTCTAGATCATCCAAGCTTGTACCTATGCATATAGTTGAGTGCTTGCATTACATATGATTTGCTAATAACTTGTGTGATATAAGGTATGTCTGGTTATTAATTGAGCTGTGGTTTTGCTCATACTCCTATAGTCTTTTCAGGTTTACTTTATGACCTTGGTTAGTCACTTCTAGGAGTATGGCTCCGGTAAGAGCTTAGGAGCTGAAAGTCTACGGTTATATTTTAGTTTTACGATTATGTACTATTAGAATAGATTATTTAGTTGTGTACTTCAGAAGAACTATATGGTTTGTAATAGTTCTGTAATGTTTATTCACTAAGTTATTTCTTTCATATATTTGTTATTTCTTATCAAGCAACTAAAAAGATCCTGTTGTTTTAAAAACCTGTCATTCTTTGAAGGTAATCTAGTGATAGTATTCAAGTGTGACTTGTTTACTACTACTAGGATACCCTCGGGGCGTGACAATAACTTTTGAAAATCACTTTTGATTCTTGTGAAAAGAAGTCTTGATGATATACATATATTAAGCCTTCATTATCTCAAGTAAATACTTCATTTTGACATTTGGAAAGTGGTTTTTAAATAGGGGTTTTGCCAAAATACGAATTTCACTATTTTTGTTCAAGTTCAAATCTAAGATCTACACGTAATATGAACATGAATATAAAAGAAATGCATGGTAGTAAACTATAAACTCATAGATCTAAACTTTACTCATCAAAATCATTCATTTATGTTGTCTATGCCCTAAGCCCTTCATTTTAAATGAAAAATACACATTTTGAAGTTGAAGAATAACTTTTCTAAATATGGTTCCATTTTCATCCGAATTTTCAAAAATGATTTTTGTTGAAAATAAAATAGATCTTAAGCTTTCTAAAACATTCTTATTATCATCATGCTACTACAAGTTATCCATGAACATAAAACAAAGTCTAATGCATGTATGAACCTAAAACAACTAGATCTAGTCTTCTAAACTAGTTATAAGTGCATGAACACCATGATAGTCATGTGAATGATGAATATATGTGTAAATCATAAGCAATAACAAAAATAATAACTCAAATAACAAGATCTAAGGCATAAACAAAAATCAAAGCTACAAAGAGTTAGATCTACAAAATATAACTACTTTAAACAAGAAAATAATAATGATACAAGAGAATAATCATAGAGAAATGAAGTGTTTCACTTTGGCATCATCATCCTTAGCTTTTAAGCTAATGGAATGTCATTTGATGCATGAAACTCTCACTATACTTTACCTATATCACCTATGGAAGCTTTAAGAAGAAAGTTTGCTTAAAAATCTTCAAGAATGAAGTGTAGAAGCATGAGATTGGAATGGGGGCAGCTTGTTCTTGCAAGAATAAGAACAAAAGAAGAAAGAAAGAGAGGAAAAAGAGAAGAAAAGAGAGAGGGTTTCAAAGGGAAATGAAAGGAAATAATTAAGAGGCATTAAATGGAGAAAGAAGTGTGTTAAATGAAAAAGGAAAAAAATAAACAAGGGCAGCTATGTAAGGGGTGGTGCACGTGATTTAGGGGGAGAGGGAGAGAGAAAATTGTTTGAATTTGACTTGAATTGAATTGTGTAATAAATGTATAATGTAGCTTCTTGAAGAAGGGTTGAAAGAGGATGTTTTTAATTAATTTTTGGAATAATTCAAGAGTCAAGGCAGCCATAAAGGGGGTCAAAATCTGCCATGAAGTGTGGGACAAAGTGTAGAAAGATTGAAGTGAAAAGGAAGTGATATGTGTAAGGTGTACTTGAAGTATGGATTGGAAAAAGTGCTTTTTATTAAGAAAAATACAAAATAAAATTAGAAAAAATATTTGTAAATAAGTGGAAGAATTTTCAAGAATAAAATTAAATAATTATTTGAATTATTTTAGTATTTCAATAAATATGTTATCGGCATAATCAAAATACGCGAATATGGGCTATAAATGATATTTTTATAACTCGAAAAATTCTAAAAAATTATTTTATGAAAATAATGATGTGCTATATAAGTATTGAATTTTAAAGCATATTTCTAGCAAGCGTACTAGGTCTTCTATTTTAATATAGCATGAATAAAGTGTCGATCCCACGATGATTTACTAACTACTAGACAATTATCAACTAATACTAATATCTAGGCAATTGATCTTTTTAAGATGATTAAGTTAAACTAACTTATCTAACTAATTATCTACATGAATGCAATGAGCTTTTTAAAGAGAGGGTTATGGTGAAAAGTGTGGGAAGGAGCAGAATCCACTTTAAACTATTGTCAATCAACTTGAACTCATGTTATAATGATAATTAGATTCATGAACATTCATAAGAAATTATCAAGATTTAAAAACAAAGTTTGAAAACCTTTTAAACCACAAAACAATTCAATAACTTCCGTTAAATAAATCATTAGTGGAATCAAAATTACAATTATAAATCTCCCGATTCTATAATTGAGTAATACTTTATATTAAAATCTCCTAATTCCTTAGTGAGAAATCAACATAAAACATTGCATTAATATTTATGGACAATTTCTAAACTAGATTAAACTACGCCGCTTCCGCAATTGCAATTTAATCTCAATTTATGAATTCATATGAACTCTAATTTCCCTTCCGAGTTACTAGAATTCTTATACATCAAAAGTATGATGAATACTTAGAATTCAATATGAATATTTCATGATTCTAACTATCTTATAACATGGATTCAAAAAATCATTTTAGCATGTTTAAAGCTTCATCAACTTCCCACAAAAAGGATTTAGCTACTCATGAATGATGATTCAACAATCAAATAAGAAATTGCAAATGATTTCATTATGATCAGAATATTCAAGTATATGAATTGCATAAAAAGAATAAGATTAGAAATCACCAATTCAAAATACTAAAGCTTCACTTGCAAATCTTGTATGACTTCAAATATCTCTTCAAATATATCTTAATGAAATGCCTATTCTAAATATTCTAGAGCTACTTGTAATGTGGAATGGATGATTGGAGTATTGGATACTTGGATGATTCTGAAAGTGAGGAGAGACCCCCTATTTATAGGAAACATTTCGTGCAAAACATTGAATGAACTTTGCTGTTTCACAATGTACGCCGACCGTTATGGATCCTACGTCGGCGGCTTACAGGCGGCGTATCTTCAAATTGTCCTTTACGCGGGCAGTGCACTGGCAGCCTTCAATATCAGTTACAATGTAGGCCGCTTCAACGCCAGCGGCTTAGATGTAGATCTAGCCGGCGTATATAGTCAGAAATGAAGCGTTGGGCTAATTTATAACGAACGTCGTTCCAAAGCCGGCGGCTTTCATGCCGGCGTAGACATTCCAACAGATCTGTCTCTTCAATTTCCTTCAAGTGTTGGATATCTTCATGTCGCTTCAAATCTATGATGTACGCTGCCTCAAGGCCAGCGGCTTACGTGCCGGCTTTTAATGTAACTTCTTCAAAGCTGGTGATGTTTCATTTCTGGGCTGCCGGCCTTCATGTACGCTGGCTGCTTCATCTTCTACGCCGGCAGCTTTGAGGCGGCTTTGAATATGGTTTGAACTTGTGCTGGGCAAAGCTGGCAGTGCTGCAACGGCCTTGGATGTAAGCCGTCTAAAAGCCGGTGGCTTTGAATGGTGAATTGCCGGCCTTGACTTCAATTTTTCCTCTTTTCAATTCAAATTCACTTGTTTTGATTT
The DNA here is from genome assembly GCA_024138025.1 of Combretum micranthum. Lineage (NCBI taxonomy): Eukaryota > Viridiplantae > Streptophyta > Magnoliopsida > Myrtales > Combretaceae > Combretum > Combretum micranthum. The sequence continues at coordinate 302,690 of JAMXBD010001139.1, read as the reverse complement.
CTTTATCAAATTAGTCATGAAACATAAAATTTAATAAAAAAAAAATATCCATTCTAGCATCTTTTGATCATCTAGATTTGTATAAAATATGATCTTATCAAATAACAATATTTTTCAAATATTTTTCAATTATTAAATTAATTTATTTTATTTTTAGTATCGGGTCTTAAACAGAATCTAGTCCCGTAAAAACCCGAAACTAACTAAATTTTAGAAAAACAAAATTTTATATAATATGTAAAATATTTATCTAAAAATATAAGGCTTTATAAGAATAATAAAATTGTGTAATAAAATAAAAGTGAATAGTGTAAAAGACTAATTAATTACCGGTAGTAATGAAAATACGATAAAATGTTATAACTGTAACTTTTATAACTCGAAAAATTATATAACTGATATATTTGGAAATCCTATGAAATTACCAGTCTAACGGTACTAATGGTATATTTTTTATATCTCGAGCCCCAGGACACCTTTTTCGAAGTCTGTATTTGAACGGGTTCGAAATAGATAAAAAATTTACCAATCTGATATTTTAAGAAAACTTATATTACTACGAGCTCTTCTACACATTTAAACTACACCTCGACCTCTAGGGTTAAGGGCGCTAGATTGCCGGACTTAAACTATTGTATTCCACTTAGGGTTTTTGGATGATTTTCCTGTTTAGGTCTTTACCAATTTGGAAACTGATATTTTATGTTTATATAACATATTTAATTTGAGAAATTTATTTTAAATTGATTTTTGTAAGTATTTAATATCTCTCGATGTTTTCGGAATTCTTTGAATTGGGTTTCATTTTCGAAAGTTAATCGTTATCTACTTTTTAATAATTTGTTTTTGGGTTCCATACTACCTGATTTTGTAAGTCGGAGTTACGTATGGAATTTGTCGTACATATTGGTTTTGGAATTGAAGTATGTTGAGTTCTTTCTTTGTTTTTAAGAATTCTTATTTTTTATTTTTTTTCTCAAGATTCGGAAATTTTCGGATTCGTTCGTGATTTAAGACTAATCGGAGTTCGGTTTTAATTTGGAGTGATTTTTAGGGTTTATTTTCGAAGTTCATCTTAGAATTATTTACTGGAATTTTCCGAGGCTTACAATACTTGTGTTGTAGCTTGAGACATTGTCTTGGATGATGTCCCCTTTTGCTTTTCCAACATTGGATATCTGGTGTCTTTTTATCCTTCTTTCTACTCAAGTTGACCGATGGTTCGATTCATTGACTTTGAGGCTTAAGCTAGGTCCACTTATAAGTTATTCCTCAATTATCATGACATTCCTTTCTATCCTTCTCCTTTTCTTGGCACCTTCCACAATTTGTGCTCTTTCTACTAATTCTTGAAAACCTTTGATGTCGAACTCTATCAACTTGAGACGAAGGTCTTTGTCTAATCCTCCTAAGAATACTTGCCTCTTGAGCTCCTCACTATTCTTATATGATTCAGGGGCATATTGTAATAGCCTACTAAACTCTGTTTCTTATTGTTTAAGACTATGGCCCTCTTGAGAGACACTTAAGAAATCAGTATTGTATTCGACTCTCAAGCTTCTGGGGAAATTTTTTTTCAAGAATTCATGCCTAAATATTTCCCATGTGATTGGCGGTAGCAGCTCCTTACTTTTAGATTCCCATATCCTTGCATTGAATCTCACATAAAAGTACCATAAATAAGCTAAAGGCGTTGTGGTACTTGAAAAGCACTAAAAGATCACTATATTATGCTAACCAATCAGCAGCTTCATCTGGTTTCCTAAAAGCTCCATCAAAGTATCGATTGCACTTGATGAAATTTAGCAACATACTCTGATAAGGTTTTGGTGATAACCGCTTAGCTGGTGCTATTTCAATAGGTGGTGTTAGAACTTCTAGTGCCGCTTCTTGCACGGGTACGGGTACTGGTATAGCATGAGCTTGTTGCGCGAAATCCCTTATGAGGTTGGCAAGTTGTTCGATGTTAGTTGGGTTCACTATTGGTTGATTTGGTTGTTGAGGTCCTTCTCGATTCTCAAGTTCTATAAAGGGTATTTCTGGTTCGCATTGTGCACGAGTGCATCTCCTATTTGCTCTACAGGTTTATTGAGTTTTGTGTGAGATTCTTTAATTTTATTAAGTCTTAGATGTTTTCGAAAAAACATTGGAGAAACATGCTAAAAGCGATCGAGTACGAAAATGCGTAAATATATATATATATATATATAAGAAATATTAAAAACTGACTGAAATCAAAGTAATAAAAAGGAAATTCATATCATTAAAACAAATTTATGAAAACAGAAGGAAGGCTTCAATTCTTTCTTTACAAAAGTTCGAAGAAAGGATGCGAAACATGGTTACAATTTCAAATCATTACTTAGACAATGCCTACAACATCGTTAATCCTTTAACAAAAGTGTTACTCCTATCAGTACTTTAAAGGCTTCAGGAAAGACCTAGCTCCCATCACTGCTTCAGATTGCTCTTCACAAGGTAGGAACATGTCCTTGACATTTTGAGCCTATTGATCCCCCGTCTTCATCATCAAGAGCTTCTTCCTTTCTTGTGTGGTGAGGTATTATGGTAGGATCTTTAGATGAAGTTCCATGTTCTTTCTTAGATGGATCATCTCCTTTGGGGCATGGGATGGGGTCGTTCCATAGACCTTGCGACTTTAGATCCTCACATACATAGAGGTACCACACTTTGCACATGTAGCACATTTCTTTAGCTTTTTTGGGGTAATTACTGGTCCGGCAGATGGGGCGTCTGCATATATAGCATTCCCTCATTGTTGTTGGGCAATCGCTAGCACCATATCTTCCTTTAGTGTAACCATAGCAGGTAGTACCATTCTTTTTAGGATAAGCATGGATTTTGTGATCAGGGTTTCCACAAAAGTAACACCTGTTCTATAGTTGTGGGCAACTTTTGGGGAAATGTCCTCCCTTACACTTCAGCATTTGACCTTAGGAGTTACTGGATCCTGAAGAGGTTTGAGTTATTTATGCCTCTTAGCCTTGGGTGTAAGCCCCGGTTTTATTTGTAAACTAGATTGGATTTCGAGAGCTGAATTGGAAACCGAAACCCTAAACCGGAGTAGCTAGAATTAGAAAGAAACCTAGAAACCCTAAGTCTGGCTCCATTAAGAATAAAACCATAGAACTTATGAGAGCAAGTTGACCTAGATTATAGTTCTAAAGAATATATCAAAACATAAAAAAATCAGTTTTCGGGAAATTATCTGTTTCGAACCCAACCGGGATCCATTCTGAAAAACTGGCCCCTAGGACTCGAAATTAGAAAAATATTCCGGAATACTCATTAAGCCCGGAATTTAATAAGGAATTTAAAAATATATTTATTATAGGTTTTCGGTTTATAAAAATTACAGTTATAGCCTTTATATATTAATCGGTAACTTAATTGTCTAATCTACTATTCATTACTATTCATAAGTATAAGCCCATACCCTACTCGCACTCACAAGCCATACCCCTACTCTTACATCCTTACTATCTAACATTACCTTATTACATCACATTTCTTACATTTACTTTTCCAACACACTTTATTACATAAATTAAATTTGAAAAATTTGTAAAACTCTCATTTTCTCTCCTTCTCTCCCTTGTGGCCGTGCGTGAACCCCCTCCCTTTTTTCCTCATTTGTTTATTTTTTTCTTTTACTTTACACACACAAACTCTAATCCCATTCCCTATATATACTCTTTTATGCTTTTCCTTTCTCTTTCTTCATTTCACTTTTTGGAAAAATTTATAAACCTTTCCTCTCCTCTCTCCCTTGCCATGAGCCATACACACCCACACACACTCACACACATTTTTTTCTTCAATTCCTCTTGTTCCACAAGCTTAATAAGTATAGATTTAAACCTTACCACCAAAAAAACATGTAATGGCTAGATCATTCATGTATGGATTCATAAAAATCCCCATGAGCTTCATGCTAGGGACATGAAACCACTAGAACATGATGATCAAGTCATCACAAGTTGTGGATATTATGTTTAAAGTTTATATTTTTGTCATAATCATAATGTATGTTCATATAGTGATGATTTCATATAGGAATCTTGCTACTACATTATTATCATGGTAGTATACTTCATTACATGCATCTAACATGACCATTACACTTAGATCTAGCTTTTAAACATTTATTCTTTTACATGATATTGGAGATCTCATGCATTTATTATGTTTAAGATGAATGAATGGTCATAAAGATTTTTGCCTTATGTAAATGAATGTTTTGTTATTCCTAAAAGTTAAGATATTTATGAAGATGAGCCAAAAAGCTCAAGAACAAACTTGGTTTCATCGAAGCAAACTTTTGTAAATTCGGATGGAAAAGAGTTGTATTTTGAAAACCTATTTTTCAACTCCAAAACATGATTTTTATATGAAATATGAAGAACTTATGGAATAGGTAACAATAGAAAATGATTTTAGTAAGTTAATAGTAGATCTACGTAGAGAAATTGTCTAACAAGAAATATTTACAAAATAGAAAATTTAGATCTTAGGATAGTTACATGAAATTTGTAACTAGGAAAAGAGGATATGTAAACACCTATTTTTCAAACTCAAAATGGAAGTTTTATTAAGGAAATGAAGTCCTTAGGGGATAGGAATAATGAAGCCTTAAATTTTAAAGTATCAAATGAGTTTTTCTTAGAAAAATCACTTAAAAATTATATTTTGCAAAATTCGGATCTAGGAATAGCCACTATTTAAACTCTTGTAGTGTAAAATGAGGATTTGTGTTGAAAAATGAAGACCTTAAGGAATAGATATGTTAAGGACTTAATTTTAGCAAGAATAAATAAATTTTATTAAGAAAAATCTCCAAAACAAGTGTGGTTGGTCAAGAACACAAACTAGACTTACTAGGTTAAGTATTCATGATATCTTGTAAAGTAGAAGTTTCCAAAAATGTTCTCTAATAGAATATCATCATGAATCTACATATGTGAAGCTCATAACATACCATTCATGATAGTAATTTGTTGATATTGCATGCATATTTGGCAAGGATGTAGAAATATCATAATTCCTCACAAAAACAATTTCGAAAATGAGTGCTCGCATACTGACCATAACTGTTCGGACCTTTTTTAGACTTATAATTTTTCAAAATTTAGATATTATATTAGAATTAGATAGATCTTTCGAAGTAAATAGGAATCAATATATGATTTGCGAAATTTCGAGTTAAAATGACAAAGTTATTGCTATTTAAGTTGGAATTTCCATTACTGACGAGAATTACGAACTTAATAGTTTTTATGAAATAAAATGGATTAGATATGAGTTGAAATACTCATTTGGGTATTTCTTTCATTTAGGTGACTTGGATCTTAAGGATTAATTACCATCGGATTACTATTACTAAGAGACCGGTGACCATTGGTCGAGTAAATATTACTTCCTAATTTCATTTTCTTGCTTGTGTTTGTAACAATTAATTGCACTAGATTATGAGGCAAAAGATAAAATGGAATTGCACTATGGGAATTATGGGGAATTATGTATGCTTGTTGATGCGTGAGAAATTGTATTAAGAATATTGGAATTGAGTGATTAACTTATGGTTGTTTATAGTACTATAGGGTTGATTGTCTATGAAATTTGTTGATCACCTAGAAATTGGTATAAATAATTATCCAGATTGATAAATTAACATGGACATAATCATTTCATGATGAGAATAGAGCATTAGCATATGTTGGTTACTCGTGATCCTTAAACGGCTAAAAGTTGGTTGATCGTGATCCATAAATGATATAAATGAGTTGGTTGATCGTGATCCATAAACGACATAATTTGGTTACCCGTAATCCATAAAAGGCATAATAATTCAACGGTAGTACCATAAAATTCGTTAATTAGCTAACCCCGAATGGAGGGTGTAAATCCATTCACATATGATTTCTGGGTGATCATATGATTGTTTGTTCATGTTGTTGATGCATTCCATACGATTGAATAATTAACTTGATTGAATGATTTGTTATAAATGTCTTTATGGAAGTATTCACTCACTAAGCTAGTGTAGCTTACGCCCTCATAGCTTTTTCTTATTGTAGTACTCCTATATATAGTTAAGGCTAAGGCATCTTACCGAGCAGGTACAGGAATTAGGAGTTTCTATTAGAAGTTTGTGTTCGATTTTGTATAGACTTCCATAAGGAACCCTAATATTTATTGGAAGACTGTAAAAGACTATTTTTTTTTAAATCGATATTATTTTGCAAGGGAATGCCCCTGGAACTTTTGTAACTAATTATGTGGACTCATGGTTTATATTCTGATGCTTGTATTATGGTAAATTAAACTATTTATCTCTATTGGTTCATGTATTCTACTATCGTAAAGATACGCCTTGCATCTCTACGAGACTTTGGAAAGGTTGAGGTAGCAATTCTCAAGTCTTATGTAGTATGCGATGGACTATTACGTTCAGACTACCCTATGGGGCATAACATTAGGTTCTGGATTAGCCATGAAGAAAGACACTTGCGATATTGGTGTTGTTTCAAGTTGGGTTCTTACAACTGTAGCGGGTGCAAAGGTCGTAGGTACTTGTTGCATGTATGCTCTCATCATCTCTTCTGGACGTCTCATAGTGGTCAAGATTTCTTAAGTTGGATCTTGTGGTGGGAGTACTCCTTGTTCTTGTTGTTCTTAGAGAGAGATGCTCGATCGTGGCATAATTTTCTCAGGTAGCTTCCTAGAACCAAACGAAGCGGTCATATTAGATATTCTCTTCAATTCAGGTTTTACGCACATGTTATTTGTTTTTAAAGAAAAGAGAAGCGTTATAGATTTTTGTCTGTTTGATTAAAGGGTTGATGTTGTCATGCCCCGAAGGGTACCCTAAATATGTCAGTCCGTTCGTACACAATATTAAAACCTAGGAATGACCGCCTCAGTCATGCGAAGGCTTCCATACTATGTATAAGGCATCTAGCACATGGAGGAGACACATCAGTGTGATACATTTCATATTGATACAACTTGAGTAACAACGTAAAGAGAATATAATTCACTATACTTCAATTACAATTCATCAAAAGATTTCACTACATAAAAATATTACAAAGCAATTCACAAAACCTAGCTAATATCTTCAAATATCTTAACTTCCTATTGGAATCCCAAGGTCATACTTGGCCCCAGACATCTCAGTCCCCACGTAGCATTCTTGAGTTAACCTGTTTAATCAAACATCTATTGGGGTATAAGCTACACTAGCTTAGTGAGAATTCCCTTAATGTTACACCATAACAAGCAAGTTATAAATCATTTATATGCTATGCATGAACAAACACATGAGCAGATAGTTATGTATGGGTATCCGGAACCCATACACAGAATGGATTTACGCCCTCCTTATCAAGGGTTAGAGATGGTATTGAAAGTCTACATGACCGCTGCTAGTCCCCGAAGCCCCCAAGGCTCATAGCACTCGACTCGGCTAGGCTCATACATGGAATGCATCCCTGGTGCGCCTTAATTTCCTATGAATGGGCTCTAATACCGGGTCTCATTATCCAAACGAGTCCTTGGACCATATTGATCGACTTGCGTAGGAGTAGCACGCTACCAAATGTGACATGTCCGATGTGATGCATGACCAATTTGTTTTTACTTAGGTTAAATTATTCATACATTCTTTAGAGTGACCAACCAATATCATACACATAAACAGAAATAATATGAACAGTGCAGTTATCCAATCGAATCATGGTTTTGATATGTTTTAGTATTCTTTGGCATACATACATTAAAGTCTCATCATCTATCCCGTCCCCATTCATATCGGTTTTTATCTTGTTCTTATACTTCTAATGCAACTAGCTATAAGCACAAACAAGGTAACAAAATAAGAAGAAAACTTACTCGGCCATTGGATCACTGGTCTCTTAGTGAAAGTAATCTAGTGGTAGGGAATCGTCGATTTCGGGGTTACCTGAAAAGGAAGAATATCTAAATGAGTATTTCAACTCAAACTAATCCACTCTATCTCATACAAACTATCAAATTCGTAATTCTCGTCCTAAGCGGGAATTCCAACTTAAAACGGCCATAGTTTGGTTGTTTTAACTCGGAATTTAGCAAATCATATACGATTTCTATCTACTTCGAAAGATCTATGTAATTCTAATATCATATTTAAGTTTTGAAAACTTTGAAGCTTCGAAAAGATCTAGTTAGTTCAGATTAGTAGCGAAAACCACTTTAGAAAATTGATTTTGTGAAAGTTCATGAAGTTTCAACTATCCAAAGCAAGAATTCATGCAATATGAACAAGTTACTAACATAAATGATATGTCATGAGATATATATTGTACATGTTCTTGATAATATTTAATAAAAGAATTTTTTTAGAAAATTTTTCTTTGTAAACTTTATGAAAAATCAACTTAGAAAGGCTAGTTTTGTATTCTTGACAATCCCTACTTATTTTTAGAAAAATTCCTTGAAAAATTTATTATTCTTGTTAAAATTAAGCCTTTATTATGTATATTCCCTAAGGCCTTTGTTTTTTTAAAAAATTTCCATTTTACACTTTGTAAACATGTTTTTAAATATGGTTCATCCCAAAATCCGAATTTTGTAAAATTTATTTTTGGTGGTGATTCCTTTAAGTAAAAATCATTTGATATTAGAAAATTAAGGCTCAACCATACCTAGCCACTAAGGACTTCATTTCTTTAATAAAACTTTCATTTTGAGTTTGAAAAGTAGAGGTTTCGTGCTATTACTCCATTGTTACGAATTTCTTAAAATGACAACAACTCAATTTTTCCTACTTTATTTCTACTCCTTGGTCTACATATTTTTCTTAGAAAATCCCATCTTAACTTATAAAAATCTTCACTTGAAGATATCTATGACCTATACTCTTCATTTTTCATATAAAACACAAGTTTTGGAGTTGATAAAAGGGTATTTAAGGCATGGTCTTAAAACCATCCTAATTTCACAAAATTGGGATAAAACTCAAATTTTATATTTTGTAATCTCTTCCTATTTTGAAAATCTCTATTAGTAGATCTACTATTTACTTATCAAAAGCATCTCCTATTGATACTTATTCCATAAGCCTTTCATTTTTTTAAACAAATCCTTCATTTTGGTGTTGAAAAATGGGTTTTCAAAATTGGTCTTGGTTGAGATCGAATTTACAAAATTTATTTTTAGACATATCTTTTGATATATTCTATCTAAGCTTATGAAAATTCATCCTTACATATCTTATTTAAGAGCCTTCCATATCTTGAATAAAAACTTTATTTTTGAGTTGGAAAACATGTTTTTAAGTCATGCCTTTGTCTAGATCCGAAAATAGATTTTTGTTTTGAAAAATAATCTTTGAAAATTACCTTTGAATAATATAAAATGAAGTCTTGATGATATATATACATTAGGCCTTCATTATTTCAAGTAAAACTTCCATTTTGACATTTAGAAAAAGGTTTTTAAATGTGGGTCTTGCCTAGATACGAATTTCACCATTTTTATTTGAGTTCAAAACCAAGATCTATACTTTCTATGAACATAAATATAAAAGAAATCCATGATAGTAAACTATAAACTCATAGATCTAAACATAAACATAAGCAAAGTTACATAAAAGTTAGATCTAAAAAATATAACTATTTTTAGCAAGAAATAATAATAATACAAGAGAATAATTATGGATAAGAGGCGTGTTTCATTTTGGCATCATCATCCTTAGCTTTTAAGCATATGGAAAGTCATTTGACGCATGAAACTCTCACTATACTTTACCTACATCAACTATGGAAGCTTTAAACAAGAGTTTTATCAAAGGATCTTGAAGAAATATGTATGGGAGCTCAAATATAGAATAAGGGCAGTAAGTGTTCTTGTAAGAACAAGAACAAAAGAAGAGAGAAAGAGAGGAAAAAAATAGAGAGGAAAGTGTAAGGAATGGTAAAGGTTTGATGTGTGAATGAGAGAGAAAGATAGAATGAGTTTAAAGACACTTTAATGAAGTAAAAAAATAAATTAATAAATGGACAACAATTATTCCTCATGGCTGGCATGAAATGGAGAGGAGAGGGGGAGAGGAATTTGGTTGATTTTTGACTTGAATTGTAATGTGTAATTAATTGGTATATGTAGCTTCTTGAAGAAGGATTGAAATATTGTTATTTTATTTAATTTTTGGAGTATTTCAAAGGACAAGGCAGCCAAAAAGAAGTCAAAATCTGCCATGTAGTGATGAGTGAAGTGTAGAAAGATTGAAGTAAAAAAGAAATGATGTGTGAAAGGTGTACTTAAAGGTATGGGTTGTAAGAATACTTCCTTAATAAAATAAAATAAAAATAAGAAAAAATAAAAAATGTATTCTAAATTTTTGTAGCAGATTTTTCATAATTAAAAATAAGATAATTAATTTATTTATTTTAGTGAATTATCAAATAAGTTACTAGTATGATCAAAATACGTGAATATGAGATATAACTGATATTTTTATAACCCGAAAATTCCAAAAAATTATTTTATGACAATAAAATATTTTTCAATTATTAAATTATTTATTTTTTTTTAGTATCAGGTCTTAAAAGAAATGATCCCGTAAAATCCCGAAATGAACTAAATTTTAGAAAAAAAAATTTTTTATGATTATGATATATAAAATATTTATCTAAAAATATAAGGATTTACGAGAATAATAAAATCGTGTAATGAATAGTAGTAAATAGTGCAATAGACTAGTTAATTACCGGTAGTAAAGAAATGCAAATATAATCACAAAATCAGATATTTCTAGTTATCGAAAAATTATAAAATTGATATTTTTGAAATCTTTATGAAAAGTATGAGTCTAACGGTATTAATGGTACATTTTTTATATCTCGAGCCCCGGGACATGCTTTTCAAAGTTTGTATCCAAACGGATTCGAAATAGGTCAAAAATTTACCAATATGATATTTTTAAGCGACCTTATATTACTACAAGCTACTCTGCACACATAAACCACACCTCGGTCTCTAAGGCTAAGAGTGCGAGATTGTCGGACTGAAACTACTATATTCCACTTAGGGTTTCCGAGTGATTTTCCGGTTTAGATCTCTTGCCAATTTGGAAACTGATGTTTTATGTTTATACAACAAATTTAGTTTGAGAAATTTATTTTTGTAAGTATTTAATATCTCTTAACGTTTTCGGTATTCTTAGAATTGAGTTTTATTTCCGAAGGTTTATCGTTATTTACTTTTTAATAATTTTTTTTAAGTTCTATATTACCCGATTTTACAAGTCAGAGTTACGTATAGAATTTATTATACGTAGCGGTTTTGGATTTGAAGACCGTTGAGTTCTTATTTTATTTTTAAGGATTCTCATTTTCTCAAGATTAAGAAATTTTTGGATTCGTTGATGATTAAGGATTATTCAAAGTTCGGTTTTAATTTGGAGTCATCTTTAGAGTTTATTTTTAAGTTTATTTTAGAATTATTTACTGAAATTTTTTGGGGCTTACAGATGTAGGAACTTAATATTATTTACCTAGGGGTCTTATCTATAAAAGAGTATTATACTTATCTTGTTTTTAATTGGTCTCAGTTAGGAGTCGAATAGGGTTACTATGCATCGAGGGTTATTGAAATTGCTAAGGTAGGCTTACTTTATTCATTATATATCCCAACTCTTTGTTTCGTTTATGTTTTCTCCACATCGTTCTGCTATGTTCTATCTTCAAGTCATTTCTACCTTCCTCAAACTTGGGTCAACATTCTAGGGTAAATCTTTTTATGTGATACTCCTGTTTCATTGATCGTATCTTCCTAAATATCCTCCGATTCTTGTATAAGTATTCTTACCTTCTTCTAGTACTTTCCAAGATAGAGTCCTATTCTTAGACATAAGGATTCAAATCGTACAAGTCATCTATCTTTTTGGTTTTTAAGATCAAAACCAATCATTGTAACCTTCTAGTATCCTTTTTCTTAATTCTCAAAACCTTATTGATCTGATACCAAATTAAACTGTCACGCCCCGAGCGGTACCCTAAACGTTAGGGGTGGGCAAGGTATGGTTCGGTTCGGTTTGTATCTCGAACCGAACCGCACCATAATTTACGGTTCGATTTTTCTTTTAAATTCGAACCTAACTATACGGTTCGGTTCGTAATTTTTTCGAACCGAAAAAAACGGTCTGGTACGGTTTGGTTTGCAGGTTTTTAAACCGTTTTTTCATAAAATAAAAGATATATTTTATCGAAAAAGTTCAATTACATATTTCTTATCACTAATGCAAATATAAATAATAATATTTAACATTAATCATTTATCAAATAACATGTAAAACTTATAAGAAGGAAAAGATTTCATCCATTATAAAATTATAACTATGACTAGTCTCATTTTTAAATTATCTTGAACTATAATGATATACTAGACTTTATCTCATAGAAGACATAAAATGTAATTCGTTGTATGCTTCTAACTAACATATTATCAATTATATAAATCAATAAGTAACTAATAATAGAACTAGATTAATTAGTAAGACAAATGGAAAAGAAATATACAGAAGTTAGAATACTAGATGTTAAATTCTAAAATCTACCTTACTTATAGATAACATAACAATTAAAACATATTATAAAAAATCTAATTTTATCCTAATGATAACACATATCTAAGTAAAAAAATTTTACAACAATTAATTTTTTTAAGTTAGAATACTAGAGTTTAAATTCTAAAATCTATCTTACTTTAGATAACATAACAATTGAAACATATATGAAAAATCTAATTTTATTCTAATGACTAACACATATCTAAGTAAAAAATTTTAAAAACATTAATTTATTTTTAAAAATTAATTGTTTTTAAAATTTGTGATATAGATATGTATCATTAATAAAACAATTAAGAGTAAAAATAATATGTTTAATTTTTTTAATATATAAACGGTTCGGTTAGGTTCGAACTATACGGTTCGGTTCATGGTCCCAAATCGAACCGCGAACCGTTTGCTCTTCAATGAACCGAACCGCGAACCGAATCGTTTCCAAAAAGAACCGAAATTTCGGTTCGGTCCGGTCCAGTTCGGTTCACGGTTCGGTCGGTTTTTTTCCCCAGCCCTACTAAACGTGGTGTCCGCTGCACACAATACTAAAACTTAAGAATGACTACCTTAGTCATGCAAAGGCTTCCATATCATATACAAGACGTACATCACAACCAAGGGAACACATCGGAGTAGCGCTATTTACATTGATAATGATTAAGTAACAAGTCAAGGAGAATACTTATCATAAAACATAAACATGGTAAATAATAATTCTTAGGGGCATACCCCGCTATTGTTTTTAAGTCAAAATAAATACACTTCTTAGAAATTTCCAAAACACTTACATAGCATACATTTCATATAAGGAACCTTATAAGGTAACTTCATCTTATGTTCCCATTGCCTTTATAAAAGTTTAACATCCTTCCATGACTTCCTAAATGTCATGATCTTTGATTAAAGCCACGGCTATACCTGTTTCAACAAAATCTATGGGGGTTTAAGCTTACAACTAGCTTAGTGAGGTATTTATTTTCATTCTCACCATGGTTTCAAACAAGTTATTTAAATTTTCATGCATATGCTATGCATGCAAAGCAACAATCACGTGCTTACATAAATATATATAGTTATTCGGAAACCATATATAGAACAGATTTACCCTTCCGTATCAAAGATTAGGGAATTGTTGGTGAAGATCCTTGACTTTCTACTGCTAATCCCTAGGCCCCTGCCTAAAGCATTCGTTTGGCTCGGCTCCAAACCTAAAGTCGTATTTCCTGAGCGATTTGGATTCTCTAGGAAAGAACATGGCCCGTGTCCCAGCATGATAACAACTAATCCAACTCTACGCGTAGGAGTAGTAGCCTTCCGAAAGAGATGTGACTCTATGGATGCTATGTGTGAGCGTTTCATTTTTCTTAAGACAAACCTTATTAAGGTTTATTAAGGGGCGACCAATTAATTTGGTAAGCAATAAGCAATCATACAAATAAGCAAACAAAACACTTAAATAGGTAATTTGAAGTTGCCATATTCTTAATTCTCATTTCACACATAAGCATAGAAGCACATATATACATATTCCTAGATTCCCCATACATATCCATTTTTATCTTTTCTTAGTATACTAATGCCACTACTTTACAAGCACAAGCAAGGTAACGAAATTAAGAGGAATAACCCACTTGTCCATTTCGCAATCTTCTTAGTCGTAGCAATCCTCAAGAAGGGTAATAATGTATCCTTCATCACCTAGACAAAAGAAATACTAGAGATGAGTATTTCGTAGAAATTCTACTTAAACTTTCTAATTCTATTTCACTATGTTCGTCAAAATCGCATAGAATGAAATTCCAATTTGAAATGGCCATAACTTGCTCACTTTAACTTAGAATTTCACAACTACTTATTCAAAAAGATCTATCCATTTCTAAGGTTATTTTTGTCATATAAGGTCATTTTGGGTTCTAAAACCATAGGGTACATATTCAAAACGAATATTTCCAGATTTTACAAAACAATTTTCTAACTCAACTTCATTAAAATATCCTTTAGTAAATATATATATATATATATATAAAATTGATAAACCCTTTGAGTATATAGGTAAGCTTATTTTACATGCAAAAATTCTAATGGCAGTGTCTCAACAATTTATTTCATAAAACAATTCATTTTGAAGTGTTAAAACTTAACTTTGTCAAATTTCTTTTCAAGTATTATGAAAAAACTTTATATTTTCCCAGGTTATTATAAATAAACATATTCTTATTTTATTTTCCTCATTCATTTTTCCAAAATAAGTCAATTTTCCTTTAATTTTAGTCTTTTATAATTTTTACTTCTAGTGATAAAGATCAAAGTTATCAAAGTTTATTAAGTTGTTGATAACCTATTTATAAATTTGCATTTAGAATGGTTTTAGAAAAAATTAGAAAATGAGTTTTTTCTTCTTATATTTCTTGTTTAAAATATAAGTTCTTGTTTTCTAAAACTTGGTCTTTTATTTCATCTACAAATTTTATTTGAAAAGAATCCTTTTTATTGATAAAATCCTTTATTTTTTTTTATCTTATCATATTTATGTCCTTTGAAAATAAGTTTTTTCTTTAGAAACTTGAAAATCATTATTTTCCTAAGTAGGTTTATAATTTTATGGGTTGATTTTATCTTAACTTTGAAAACTAGTTTGCTTCTTCGTTTTGTTATAGAGTTGAAAAGAGTTTAATCTTAAGCTTTTTGTGAAAACTTTGAATACCAACAAATTATTTTTCTTAAGACTTAGGTTACCATATTATGAAAAGAAAGTATTTATTTCTTATATTTCCTTAGTAAAGCCATCTTCGTTATTTGAGAAAACTTGTATTATTCCATTTCTATGTTGTTAATAATAACTCCATTATTTAATAACAAGTCACATAATAGAAAATTTAGTTTCAAGTTCCTTTATTAAAGAAAATTCTACTTTTAAATTTAGTTGAGACAATATCATTATGTAGATGATGAAAATATAAGAAAAAGGTGAAAAGCAAGATAATAATAATAAGCAATGTAATATATCAAGTAATGGAAACATTAGCTTCATCAAGGTAACCCGGTCAAGTATTGGGAGCTTTAGCCTCATCAAGGCATCCCGAGACTAAGAATAGACTAGTTCCAAAAAGAATAAAGAGAAGAAAGAAAATGTTGTTTTGATTTGATATGGACGAGTCTAAGACTAGAAAGACTAGTCTTAAAATAGCGTGAAATAAATAAATTGCAAAACATGAAAATAAATAAATAACAAGTAAGCTTATATGCTCTAAATATTATATATAAATACATAAATATATTTAGTTAGATATGAATAAGAAGTTAGCATAATAATAACAATAATAATAAGGAATAATAACATTAATAACAACATATATAAAAGCATAATATCAAGATAATAAAATAAGAATTTCATGTGCAAGAACAAAACATGAACATGTTGTTACTTTTACTACTCATGTGAGTTTCAAAACAACACCATAGTCATTTTAAGTTACATGACATGGATAAACTAAATGGTTGGAAGAAGTTTTACCAAAGTGTTTATATGGTATAAAGATGGTAGATGAATGGGATATTATATGGGTAGTAGAAAATAGGAGATGGTTTGTGTGTGGAGGAGGATTTTTATGAGTGTTTGGTTAAAGAGAGTTTTGGTAGAGAGAAATCTTTATGGAGAGTGTTTGTGTAGTGAATTTGAGAGAGTTTTTGTAGTAAAATGAGCTGTGTGAAAGAATGAAAGAGAAATGGGGTATTTATAAAGTTTTGGAGTGAAAATTAAATGTAATTAAATTAATTGAAAAGGAAAATAATTAAGGGGGGTGGGGGGGGTGGGCTGGAGATGGCAAGCATGGGGAAGAGAGAGAGGAGTGATTAAAAATTAATTTTGGAAAAAAAAGTGTAGAAGAAGTTTAGTAATATGTTGTGTAGAAATTTTTATAGGAAATGATATTGTAAGAAATAGGTATTTAAGTTGTAAGAATAGGTAATAAGAAAAAGTAGAGATAGATGAATAGTAGAAAAGTTGTAAGCCCTTGGTTTTTAAAGTGATCCTAAGCCTTAAACCTAAGCCGGGAACTCAACCGAAAACCTTAAGTCAACGGATCTCAAGTTTAACCCTACATTTTAGATTCGGAAATTCCGTGTTTGTAAATCAATATTTCGAAAATTAAGTAAAGTGTGTAGAATAGTCTGTAATAATATTTAATTTCTTAAAAATATCAGATTGGTCTATTTTTAGTTTATTTCGAACTCGATTGAATACTGTTTTTGGAAAGCGTGTCCGAGAGCTCGAAAATTTAAAATAAATCTTTAATATTTTTAGACTCGTATTTTTATAAGGATTTCAAAAATATCGAGTTTATAATTTTTCGAAATCTAAAATATCAGTTATAGCTTATATAAGCATATTTTAGCCGTTACGGTAACATATTTATTGAATACCAGAATAATTCAATTAATTATTTAATTTATTTATGAAATATGCCACTTATAAAAATATTTTTCTTAATTTTATTTTATATATTTTCTTAATGAAAAACACTTTTTCAACCCATATTTCAAGTACACTTCAATTGTCACTTCTACACGTTATTCAAGTTTTCTTTCACTCATTCTACACTCAATTCCCATGCTTGGACGACTGACCACCCCAAAACTAGCCTCTTTTTGATGTGTGTGTGATCACCAAGTCTAAAATTTATAATCCAATTAATTCAGATCCACACAAGGTAGCGCACCTATCTTGTAGTATGGAAATTAACTCGGATGTCGTCCTAAAAGTCTATGGGCAATTACTAGTAATACCCTTTCACCACTATTTAGTCTAAATTATCAAAAGATTGTATTAATCCTAATGATTAATTATGCTAATAATTGACAAACCCTAATTATAGAATATGAGATCTTTTCTTAATCTAATTCAATTCACAACAATGCCCCTAGTTTTGATCCACCCTAACCTTTAATACTTATAATAAAATTAATTGATGAAAAATCAAATCTTGAACTGCAGGGTTTCTAACTTAAACCAATTACTCTCTTCAAGTCAATTGATTCCTAATTTTACATGAGAAAATGGGAATCTCTTCCTTCACTTACGTCAATGCAAAATTGCATGAAACTTACAAGCCCTAAATAAAGAATTAATCTTTATAGCAGAAATTCGAAGCCTCCCTATGTCTAGATGAAACATGCAAATTTATCATTCATGTAAGATCTATCCTATTAGTTGAAATCTCTTTCTAACTAATAAGAATCAAACAAGCAATAATCTTGGCTAAAAAATTATCACAAGACAATTAAATCACATGAATGAATTCATGATCAAAACTTTTCAGAACATGAGTTAGGGTTTCACAAAACCTAGGGCATACAAATCTACTCTTCCATATGATAAACAACATAAACAATAGATCTAGAAGAGTTTAAATAAAACATAATGACAAAAACCCCTTTTTAAACAATTGTTGTGACTCCGGATGTTTGTGCCGCCAATTCTTCTTAAAAAGCTCTCCAAAAGACAACCTTTAGGGTTAGGAATGATATCTGATTCTCTCTTCTCTTTCAAACAATGAAAGAATGCCGTATTTATACAAAATTGCTCATACGCGGGTACCCTACACAACCCGTGTAGGTCGGGGCGTGTACAACATAATTCCAGCGCATTTTCCTTTGTTGTCATGTGTACACTACTCATCCTATACTACCTGTGTAGCTCGGGTCGTGTACATTAAAAAGCTGATTTTTCTTCAAGTTTATTCTCCAAATCTACACTAGTAGTGTATAATTACTAGTGTATGACCAGCAACTTCATCTAGGCTCCATAATCCTTCAATAATTGGTTTCTTTCATGATAAATCTCTTGAAAAGCTCCATTGTTCCATAATTATACCTGAAACAAATAATTAACCCTTTAAAAGTTCTTTCCTTTGATGAATTACTCAAATAGCATATAAAATATGATAAATAATGCACAAACAATGAGGGTCTTAAGACACTTATCACTTTTCTTTTATTTTAATGATTTATTTAATGAAGTAAAATCTCTTTTAGTTAGCACATTAAGTACCACAAGTTACATTTTCAAAAATTTAAGTTACAAATTAACTACACTCCTTCTTTCTCCCTTGAAATTCAGTGTAGCCCCTCCCAAATTCTGCCATTGTTTTATTTTTTTTCTTTCAATTAATTAACACATATTAATGCCTCCTCTCTCTATTTTAAAGCCTTATATTTTCACACTTTCCTTCTTTGAAATCCTATACCATTTACTCTCTCTTTTTTCCTCTCTTTATTCCTTTCTTTGCCTTGTTTTACAAGAAAACAAGCTGCCCCCATTTCCATTTGTCATGCCCCAACGGGTACCCTAAACATGACAGTCCGCCACACTCAATACTAAAGCTTAAGTATGACAACCTTAGCCATTCCCAAAAGCTTTTATATTAAGTGTAAGGCGTACTTTCGCAACTTTAGAGGACCATATATGGAATTATGAAGTTTAAGAAGATATAAATAACACATTTAAGAAAAGAGGATTTCATAATAATCATTCATTCATATCAATGGCTTTACGAACTTAGGGACATTTCATATGATCACTAATCTAATACATGGATATTTGCACATTAATACTAATGCTACATGTCACGCCCCATAGGGTACCCTAAACGTAACAGTCCGCCACATGCCATATAAGATTCCTGAATTACCACCTTAGTCTTTCGAGAGTCTCATATAGATGTAAGGCGTACCTTTACAACAATAGAGTACAAGTCCGAATGGAGATAAAAGCTTAATTTGGCATGCATTGGCAGTAGGATATAATTCATGAAACATAAATAAATATTACATAATCTAAGGGGCATTCCCCCGCAAAAGAATAATTAACGACTTATACAGTCATCCAAGTCTTAGAAGTTTCTATGGAAGTCTAAAACAAATTACAACTTCTAGGGAAAACTCCTAGCTTCGGTACCTGTTCAGCCGGGTCTCGTCGCCTAAGCCACAAATGGGTAAGCTGCAAAAGGAATGGACTGTAGGGACGTAAGCTAACTAGCTTAGTGAGTGTAATCTCCTACAATAACATTTATGCCACAACAATTCAATCAAGTTATTAATCAAGCAATGTATGCATCAAACACATGAGTTCAACATACATATGACCAACCGGAAATCATATGTGGATGGAATTGCCCTCCATCCCGGGTTAGCAGATTAACGACTACTGCGGTACTAACAATATGCCGTTTATGGTTCACGGTTAACCTACGATTATTCAATGTGTTTATGGTTCACGACTAACCTACGATTATTCGATGTCGTTTATGGTTCACGACTAACCTACGATTATTCGATGTCGTTTATGGTTCACGACTAACCTACGATTATTCGATGTCGTTTATGGTTCACGACTAACCTACGATTATTCGATGTCGTTTATGGTTCACGACTAACCTACAAATGCTAATGCTCCTTCCCTTGTGATATGCACATGTCAATTTAGCATTAGTCCAAGTAGTTGATTAAACCAATTTACTTAGGCGATCAATCAATTTTTCAGACAATCCATCATAGCTAACTACACAACCAAAGTTTATCACCCGGTTTCGATATTCTTAATTTGTGTTCTCACATCATCATCAATCATATAATTTCCCATTAATCCCCATCATTCATATTCCATTCATTTGACCTACATTCTAGTGCACTACTTTACAAGCACATACAATAAATGAATCGGGAAGAAAAACTCACTCCGCCATTGGTACACCGTTCTTCTAATAATAGTAATCCGGAGGCAAAAAGTCACCGTCCACGGGTTCACCTATTCATATAAGAAATACCCTAATAAGTATTCTACCAACTTAGGACACTAAAACTCTAAAAAACTTAGTAAAATCGGAATTCGCGTCATTTCCGAAGTTCGTTTTAAAATGGCCATAACTTGGTCGTTTTAAGTCGGAATTTCACAAATTTTATACCGATTTCTATCTACTTCGGAAGAGCTTTCTAAATATGAAGTTTAAATCAAGTTTTGAAAATATCTAAGCCTCGGAATTGAGGGATCAGATCTGTACAGCGGGTTTATCAATTCCAAAAATGCGGTTTTCATGAATGCATTTGAGATTCCTAAGTATAAAATGATACTAAATGCAATGGTAATGATTTTCCTATCATGAATGTCATGATG
Organism: Combretum micranthum; assembly: GCA_024138025.1. Taxonomy (NCBI): domain Eukaryota; kingdom Viridiplantae; phylum Streptophyta; class Magnoliopsida; order Myrtales; family Combretaceae; genus Combretum; species Combretum micranthum. The sequence continues at coordinate 281,895 of JAMXBD010001139.1, read as the reverse complement.
TGAACTTTAATGAGTCTATGTTCTTATAACTTTTTAGATTTAAAGAATTTTAAAATAAACTTTTCTTAGAAACCATTTTATACCAATGTTTAGTAAGTGAATTTACTACACTTGACCACACCTACATATTACAAGGATTTTCTTTAGAAAAACTCTACTTTGTTTAAAGAAATTTTGACCCTTATATTAGTTATATCCTAAGGCCTTTATTTCTTTAATAAAATCCACATTTATAAACTTTTAAGTGGGTCATTTGCTATGGGGTTTCCAAAAATCCGAATTTACAAAAGTCCATTTTCAAGTTGATTCCTTTAGGAAAAATATATTTTGTACTTAAACTTTAAGTATTTATTATCTATATCCTAAGGACTTCATTTGTTTAAGAAAATTCATTTTTGAAGTTGGAAAAATAGTGTTTTCTAACCCTACATCCATTATTACGAATTTTGTCTACATGACTTTTAGCTCAAAACTTCTATGGACTTCATTTCTTGTTTCCAACATTTTCTTTAGTAAAAACTCATTTAGACTCATGAAAAATATTACTAAACATTATCTATTACCATAGGCTTCATTTCTCTTGTAAAATATAAGTTTAGAAGTTGATAAAAGTGTTTTTGACCTAGGTTTTCAAAGTCATCCGAATTTTCATAAGTTTATTTCTTGCAAAGTACTTTTCTTTTTGACTTCATGGACTCATCTATTATAGATCTATATACTAGGAAAGTCATTTACTAAAGACAAAAGCATTAAAGACTATTAATGCACTAAACACAAAATAATAATGAAACCTTAAATGCCTACATGATCATGAGTAGAAAAGTGATGGATCTATTATTTCATATGCTTAAATAAGTTTTGAAAACATAAAACTATATTTTATAAAAGATCTTTTGTTTAAAATTTTTGTTGGAGAAACATAAAGCTTTTGGCATGAAAGCTCCTTTAAATGTTAGATCTACTTTGTAATGGTTCGGGATTCTTGTTTTGATATCTCATTGTCCCTACTAAAGATCATGGGGACATTTAGTTGAAATATCCAAGAATCACTTAGCCATAACAAAGTTTTATGAGTGGAAGGAGTGGAGGCTTACTTACTTGAAGGGAATGGAAGATAAAAGAAGAAATGGAAGTTGTGTGTGTGTGGGGGGCTTGGAAGTTTCGGCCAAGAGGGAAAATGGAGAGGATTTAGAGAGCTTTTACACTTTGTAAAAGTTGTGAAATGAAAGAGTGAAGAGAGAGAGAAAAAGTAGTATATATCTAGAATGGGATTAGGTTAAATGGAGTTAGTTTAAATGAAAAAAAAAATTTGCAAAATGGACATGGGGAGGGGGAGCCATCATGCCGGTTTGGGAGCTTGTGGGGGAAGGGAAAGTTTGAAATTTTTTGTTTATTTGATTGATTTAACATGATGTGTAATTGTCATAAGTGTAAGAAAAGTTAAGGGACAAAATGTGTAGAGAAAAGTGAGTGATTTGAGTGATGGTAAGAGTTAGATTTGTAGGGTGTGCTAAGAGGTAGTGTGGTGGTATAGGTGTCACTTTTGAATAGTATGAATAGTTGACAAGACAATTTAATCACCGTAGTAATGAAATACGAATAAAAAGGCTATAACTGTATTTTTCATAACCGGAAAATTATGAAAAATATATTTTTGAATTCCTTATTTTATTTCGGTTCAAATGAGTACTCATAAGTAAATTTTTGAAATTCTAGTTCCGGGGCACGTTTTTCTATAATGGGCCTCGGGATGACCCGGAATTGAAATTTTCTTAAAATATGATATTTTCTTAGTTCGAAATATAATTAAGGACTATATTCAACTTTAAATTTTCTTAGAAAAGTTTATTAATTGAAACCGTGGAAAAGCCGGAATTAGGGTTCCTAGTTCTCATTCTAGACTTGATCTATTCCGGTTTAGGGTTTTGGTTTCCGGTTCTAGGGTTATCTTGGCTACTTGAAAAACCGGGGTTTACAACCTACCCACCTTAAAAAGAGTTTTGTCCTCAAAACTGAACTGACGTACCTTGATTCTCAAACAACTCAGGGTATTTTCTTCGGATTTCTTCTTCAGCTTCCCAAGTTGCTTCCTTAGAAGCGTCATTCTGCCACAATACTTTAACATATCGTATCTCTTTATTCCGAAGCTTCCGCGTTTTCCTATCCAAGATTTCTATTGGTTGCTCTTCATAGGTGAGATTTTCCCTTAACCGAATGGGTTCCAACTCCACTATCCGCTCAGGGTCAGGTATATACTTTCTTAACACAGATACATGGAACACATTATGAACTCCCGACAAGCTTGGCGGTAAGGCTAGCCGATAGGCCAAATCTCCCACTCTTTCTAGAATTTCAAAGGGTCCAATATACCTTGGGCTTAATTTCCCTTGAGCCCGCATCCTCTTTATGCTCTTGATTGGGTTTATCTTCAAATAGACATGATCGCCTACTTGAAATTCCAGTTCTCTCCTCTTCAGATCGGCCCAGCTCTTTTGTCTGTCTTGAGCCTCTTTCATTTTCTGTTGAATAACCCGGATTTTCTCAGCTGCTTCTTGAACCAATTCAGGACCAATAGCTAGCTTTTCCACATCATCCCAAAACAGAGGGGACCTACAACGCCGTCCATATAGTGCTTCGTATGGTGGCATCCGAATGGTTGAGTGGTAGCTATTGTTATAGGCAAACTCAACTAGGGGTATATGATTATCCCAACTTCCTTTGAATTCCAATATGCAAGCCCTTAACATGTCCTCTAAGGTCTGAATGGTTCGTTCAGACTGTCCATTTGTCTGAGGATGGTAGGCAGTACTGAAATGCAACTTGGTGCCTAGGCTCTTTTGTAGGCTCGTCCAGAACTTTGAAACAAACCTTGGATCCCTATCTGAAATGATTCCTGCTGGAATACCGTGGAGTCGCACAATTTCCCGGATGTATATCCTAGCCAATTTGTCCAACGAATAGGTCATATTAATTGGCAGGAAGTGTGCTAACTTCGTCAAACGATCCACTATTACCCAGACTGCATCACATCCAGTGGAGGTTCTCGGGAATCCACACACAAAGTCCATTGAAATTTGATCCCATTTCGATTCGGGGATAGGTAGTGGCTTTAACAATCCACCTGGCCGTTGATGTTCCACTTTGACTTGCTGACACACGGCGCACTTCATAACATAGTTCGCCACATCCCTCTTCAATCCATTCCACCAATAGTGGCTTTTTATGTCCTGATACATTTTTGCACCTCCCGGATGCACAGTGTAACCGGAGTTATGAGCTTCGCTCATGATTTCTTTTCTCAATTCTTCATCTTCCGGTACACATAATCTTTCTTTCATTCTAACCACTTCTTCATCATCCAGGGTAAAATCACTATACTTCCCTTTGAGCACTTCTTCTTTGATCTTATCATGCCCCGAAGGGTACCCTAAACGTGGCAGTCCGCCGTACACAATATTAAAGCCTAAGAATGACCACCTCAATCACGCGAAGGCTTCCATACTATGTACAAGGCGTCTAACACACAAAGGAGACACATCGGAATGATACATTTTATGTTGATACTATTGAGTAACAATGTAAAGGAAATACAATTTACTATACTTCAGTTACAAATCACTGTACTTCAAAATACAAATCATTCAACTTCGATTACATTCATCCACAGACTTCCCTACATAAATTATTACAAGACAAATCATAAACTAGCTGATAACTTCAACATTCGCATTCTTTGCCAAAATCCCGGAGTCATTCCCGGCTCCAATCAATTCAGTCCTCACTTTGCATTCTTGAGATAACCTGTTCATTTAAACAACTATAGGGGTATAAGCTACACTAGCTTAGTGAGAATTCCCTTAATTCCATACCATACAAGCAAGTTATAATCAACCGTATACTATGCATGAACAAACACATGAGCAAACAATTATGTATGGGTATCCGGAATCCACACACATAACGGATTTACGCCCTCCGTATCTTGGGTTAGGGATGGTATTGAAGTCTACACGACCGCTGCTAGTCCCCAAGCCCTCGGCTCATAGCACTCGCCTCGGGTAGGCTCACACATGGAATGCATGCCCGATGCGCCTTAGTTCCCTATAAATGAGCTCTGATCCCGGGTCTCATTATCTAAACGAGTCCTCGGACCATACCGATCGACCTGCGTAGGAGTAGCACGCTACCAAATGCAATATGTCCGATGCGATGCATGACCAATTTAATTTTTTGCTTAGGTCAAAAATATTTATACATTCTTTAGAGTGATCAACTAATGTCATACACATAACAAAATAATATGAACGGTGCAGTTATTCAATCAAATCGTGGTTTCGATATGCTTTAGTATTCTTTGGCATACATTCATCACAGTCCCATCATATATCCCATCCCCATTCATATCGATTTTTATCTTGTTCCTATAATCTAATGCAACTAACTACAAGCACAATCAAGGTAACAAAATAAGGAAAAAACTCACCCCTTCATAGGTTCGCCGGCCTTCTAGTAATAATAATCCGGTGTAGGGAATCGTCGAATTCGGGATCACCTAAAAAGGAAGAAATACTCTAATAAGTATTTCAACTCAAACTAATCTAACGATTTTATACGAACTATCAAATTCGTAATTCGCGTCCTACGCGGGAATTCTAACTTAAAACGGCCATAACTTGGTCATTTTAACTCGGAATCTCGCAAATTATATATCGATTTCTATCTACTTCGAAAGATCTATCTATTCCTAATATTATATTTAAGTTTTGAAAACTTTGAAGCTTTGAAAAGTTCGGATCAGATTAGGGCAGCAACAATTTCCAAGTCCGAAAAATAGTTTTGTAAATGTTTGTAATGTTCCTACTATATAGATTAGCTATACATGTAATATGAATGATTCCCTAACATGAATGACATGAGACGAGCTTAATGTATGCATGATCTTGATGATTCTTGCTAAAAGAAAATTTTATAACTCCTTATATTACAAGACTTCAAGGATAACCACTTTTACGAATACTAGTTTCCTAGCTTTGATTATTTCCATTTGCTTTGGATCTATTACTTAAGAAAATATAATTATTTTTGTTAAAATTGAGTCTTCATTATCTATATTACTTATGACCTTCATTTCTACATAAAAATTTCTATTTTACACTTTGTAAATATGTTTTCCAATATGATTTACTCAAAAATCCGAATTTTGGAAAATTTCATTTCTTGCATATTTCTTATGAGAAAACTTGTTTAATGCATCAAAATTTGAAGCTTTACTATATCTATTGTCTAAGGACTTCATTTAACACATAAAACTTGCAATTTGAGTTCAAATACTAAGTGATTACATATGCATCATCTCAAATTACGAATTTGACAATTTGATCACTAACTCAAAATTTTCCATTTTAATTCCATTACTAGTTTTACACATTACTCATGCCTACACTCATTTTAACTTGTAAAAATCATTGCTTAATGATATCTATTACCTATATACTTCATTTTTTGCATAAAACATGAGTTTTGGAGTTGATAAATGGGTTTTCAAAATTGGTCTTGGTTGGGATCCGAATTTAGAAAATTTATTTGTGGTCATATCTTTTGATAAAATCTATCTAAGCTTATGAAAATCCATTCCTTACTTATCATATATTATGAGCCTTTCATTTCTTGAATAAAAACTTCATTTTTGAGTTGGAAAACATGTTTTTAAAATAGGCCTTGGCCAAAATCCGAAAATATAATTTTTATTTTGAAAATCACTTTTGATTCTTGTAAAAGAAGTCTTGATGATATACATATATTAAGCCTTCATTTTCTTAAGTAAAAATTACATTTTAATACTTGGAAAGTGGTTTTTAAATGGGGGTCTTGCCAAAGTACGAATTTCACAATTTTGTTTGAGTTCAAAACTAGGATCTATACTTAACATGAACATAAACATAAAACAAATGCATGGTAATAAGTTATAAACATCATAGATCTAAACTTTACTTATCAAAATCTTTCATTTATGGTATCTATACCCTAAGCCCTTCATTTTAAATGAAAAATACACATTTTGAAGTTGAAAAACAACTTTTCTAAATATGACTCCATTTTCATCCGAATTTTCAAAAATTATTTTTGTTGAAAATACAATAGATCTTGAGTTTCCTAAAGCTTTCTTACTATCATCATGCTTTTACAAGCCATCCATGAACATAAAACAAAGTCTAATGCATTTATGAACTTAAAACTCTAGATCTAGTTTTCTAAACTAGTTATAAGTGCATGAACACATGTGGATGATGGATCTATGCATAAATCATGAGAAATAACAAATATAACAACTTAAATAACAAGATCTATGGCATAAACGAAAATCAAAGCTACAAAAATTTAGATCTACAAAATATATGAACTTTAAACAAGAAAATAATTGAAATACAAGATAATAAAAGTAGAGAAAAGAGTATTTCATTATTGGCATCATCATCCTAAGCTTTTAAGCTTATGGAAGGTCATTTGATGCATGAAACCTTCATTACACTTTACCTATATCACCTATGGAGCTTTGGAAAGAAGATTTGGCTTGGAAATCTTTAAGAAATGGGTGTGGAAGCTAATGGAAGGTGTGGGGGCAGCTTGTTTTTCCTAGAAGAACAAGAGGAAATGAAGAAGAAAGAGAGGAAAAATGAGAGAGAAAGACTAAAGAAGGAAAGAGGGAAAGTGAGTAAATGAAGGAGAGAGAGAAAGTGAGTGTATTAATTGAGTAAAAGAGAGAAAAAAATAAAACAAGGGCAGCCAAAGGGAGAGGGGGCTGCTGCACGTGAAAAGAGAGAGGAGGAGAGAGAGGGTTTGATGAAATTTGACTTGAATTTGAATTGTGTAATAAATGTATAATGTAACTTTCTTAAGAAGGAGTGGAAAAATAATTAATTTGGTCAAAATGGAGTAAATGAAGGACAATGGCAGCCATCAAGGAGTCAAAAATCTGCCATGAATAGATATAATGAAGTGTAAAAAGATTGAAGTGTGAAAAGGAAGTGATATGTGTAAGGTGTACTTGAAGTATGGGTTGTAAAAGTACTTTATAATAAAATAAAATAAAATTGGAAAATTTATTCCAAATAATTGTAGCAGATTTTTCATAATTAAAATTAAATAATTATTTGAATTATTTTAGTATTTTAACAAATATGTTACCGGTACGGTCAAAATACGCGAATATGGCTATAAATAATATTTTTATAACCCGAAAAATTCTAAAAAAATATTTTATGAGAATAAAAATATTTTTCAAATATTTTCCATTATTAATTTATTTTATTTTTAGTATCGGGTCTTAAACAGGAATCTGATCCTGTAAAAGCCCGAACTAACTAATTTTTAGAAAAACAAAATTCTTCTATAATATATAAATTATTTATCTAAAAATATAAGGAGTTATAAGAATAATAAAATTTTATAATGAATAAAAATGAATAGTGCCATAGACTAATCAATTACCGGTAATAATGGAAATACGATATAAAAGATTATAACTGTAACTTTTATAACCCGAAAAATTATATAACTGATATATTTAGAAATCTTATGAAATTACGAGTCTAACGGTACTATTGGTATTTTTGATGTCTCGAGCCCCAGGACGCTTTTCGAAGTCTGTATCCGAACGGGTTCGAAATAGGTCAAAATTTACCAATCTGATATTTTTAAACAAACTCATATTACTATGAGTTATTCTACATATTTAGCTACACCTCGGCCTCTAGGGTTAGGGGCACTAAGTTGCCGGACTTAGGCTATTATATTCCGGTTAGGGTTTCCGGGTGATTTTCCGTTTAGACCTTTGCCAATTTGGAAACTTATTTATGTTTATACAACATATTTAATTTGAGAAATTTTTTTAAATTTTTATTTTTGTAGTATTTAATATCTCTTAATATTTTCGGAATTCTTAAATTGAGTTTTATTTTCAAAGGTCATCATTATTTACTTTTTTATAGTTTGTTTTTGGGTTTTATATTACCGATTTTATAAGTCGGAGTTAAATATGGAATTTTTCGTACGTCGTGGTTTTGAATTTGAAGACCATTGTGTTCTTATTTTTTTTAAAGATTTTCATTTTCTCAAGATTAAGAAGTTTATGAATTCGTTAGTGTTTTTGGACTAGTTGAAATTTGGTTTTAATTTGGAGTGATTTTTAGGGTTTATTTTCGAAGTTCATCTTAAAAATTATTTATTGAAATTTTCCGGAGCTTACATCCTCCCCACCTTAATGAAAGTTTTGTCCGCAAAACTTGTTACGTGTATATTGTTTTTCGAGAAAAGATTGTGGATTTTGAGTTATATTTTAGCACCGGTCTATGCTGATTTGTATCATTTCTAAATTTAGTATGATAGATGTTTTACGAAATATAGCACATACAATTTTATAAGATTTGGCTTAGCGATTCTAACCTTCACTTATATGACTCTTTTGGAGAACGACACGGACTTGACTTAGACTACAGACGACTTGACTCGACCGACACTAGACGGGTTATGACAACACGACCTTTCATGACTTGATTACTTTGACCAACGAAGGTTGTGGATTCGCTTCTCATTCTTATATAGATGTATATACAATATTGTGCTTTATGATTCATATTCCCTTAAACAATATGGTCATCATCGTTTTAAATTCTTATCATCGTGATGATCTTGATGGGATTGAAATCAAGAGATCTCATTACTTTATTATATAATTATTACGTGTGACGATCTTATGGAGTTTGGTAATTGAGATTTGATCATCGAAGTTTTAACTTTTGCGTAACGAGCGTCATAGGTTTTGATCTTTCAAAGTTCTTTATTTACAAGAAGTTGTATGAGGGGTATCTTGGAATTCGTTAAATTAATCGAGGTTTGTTTTAGTTTCCATCATTGGCTCATTCTAGCTTTTAATGACCTTGGGCTTTCCTTTTTTTTTTTTTTTTTGTCTATCCATTTAATTCAAAGGTATTTCTAACAACTTATCTCTTTGATTCTATTGACAGGAAAGAATATGTGGTATTCTAAGGGTATAGCGCTAACCTGATACCGAGTTGCATCTTTGATCCTCGCTTCCTTCCATGGCAAAGGATTCCAGCTCTTCATCACTAGCTTCTTCATAAGCTACATATTTGTGAGGGTTGTGGACTAGATTTTCGGATGAAGACGTTCTTAAAGAACCTCTATTCCTTTTTCCTTTGTTACTTTTGCTCCTATTACATCTCCTCCTCTTCTTTCTTGGTTGATCCAGTAAAGAAACATGCGGGTTATCCCGCTCGGGGCATGTTTTAGCCAAATGTCCCATTTTTGAGCAAAGAAAGCATGTGTTGGTCGTCTTTTTGGGACACTTCTCAACTTTGTGACTAGGGTCCCCACAGAGATAGCACTTGAATTGGAGTTGTGGACACTGTATAGGGTAATGTTCTCTCTTACATCTCCAACATTGTATTTTATCCAATATTACGTCTCCTTCCTTGTTTGGGTCATCATCCAAAGGAAGTGTTTTGACATTTTGACTCGGGGTCATTGCAACATAAGAATCCATTTCCTTGTTATTTCTTTCTTGCCTTCTCCTCTGAGCATTTTCTATTATCCGTGCTCTTTCTAGCAATCCTTAATAACTCCTGACATCAAATTCCTCCAATCGAGTCCGAAGGTCTTCTTTTAAACCATTTAGGAACACTTGTCTTTTGAGTTCCTCACTTTGTTTATATGATTCCGGAGCATATTGCAACAATCTACTGAACTCGGTTTCGTACTGTTCCACACTACGATCTCCTTGTGAGATATTGAGGAAATCTGCACTGTACTGGACTCTTAAGCTCATAGGGAAATATTTGTCCAAAAACTCATATTTAAACATCTCCCATGTAACTGGAGGCGTCAACTCTCTTTCCTTAGAGTCCTACCATACTTGGGCATGCAAGCGGAGCATAAAGGTTCCATAATTGACTCTCAGATGGTGTGGTACTTCAAAAACATTAAGGGACCTCTCAATGTGTGCCAACCAATCCTCTGCCTCATCTGGTTTTCCAAAAATTCCGTCAAAATACTGGTTACACTTTATGAAGCATGGTAAGAGGCTTTGGTGGTATTGAGGTGATGGTGGCTCATCTTGTGTTGTTTCTTCCGCATATCTTATAGGTGTAGACGTTGAATTGACTTGAGTCTGTTGCATGTAGCTTCTTATCTGACTAGTGAGCTGTTCAATTTCTATTGAAGCATTTCCCCTTTGGTTAGGTGGTTCGGGTACCGCTTGGTTCTCGGGTCCTAGAGGAGTCATGACGGGTTCTTGTTGTGGTTGGGTATGTCTCCTATAATTTTATTAAGCTCATGTGAAAATTCTAAATCTTTTATTACTTCTTAAGGCATTAAAAGAAACTTAAAGAAACTTATCGGAAATACAGAACACGGAAATGCGGAAATAAAAGCATATATAAGAAATACTGAAATTCTACTGAAATAAAAATCAATAACAAAAACTTCATAATATACAAAACGAAATACACGAAATCAAGAGAAGATGTAAATCTTTCATTACAAAAGTTCAAAGAAAGGATGCAAAACATACATTAGAATTAACTTATGAACTAGATGATAAACCAAAAAGTTATTTGCTCCTAACGCTCAATACGAGAGATCTATTGATATTTCTAGGAGACTGACTTCTTCCAAACAAGGGCAGCTGTCCAGTTGTTAATTCTTATAGGGGCATCTACTCGCTCGGTGTCCCGGCTGTTTGCAGATGAAGCACTTTAGGGTTTTCTTTCCTGGACAGTCCATAATCTTATGCTCGGGATCTTCACAGAAGTAACACCTGTGCTTCAGTTGTGGACACTGTTTTGGATAATGACTTTCCTTGCACTTCCAACAATTGATCTTACGCCTCTTAAAAGGTTCATTCTTAACTGTTAGGCTAGTTGTCTTATACCTTCTGACTTTGGAGCTTGGACTAGCCATAACAGAAGGAGTCTCAATTCCTTGCATTGTCACTTGGTGGGGTCCTTCCACCTGAACGGCACATTCCTAATAGCACTTGTTGTAAGAGGAGCTTTTGTGTATCCACCAACACTAGAAGGTCTATGACTTGTTGCATTGGATCTTGTGGTGGTGGAGTGTCTCTCACTTGTTGTTCATCGGGAAAGTTAGTCGACTGTCGCATGTTCTCCTCAGGTAGTCTCCTAGAAACAAGACGAAATAGTCACATTAGCCTAATTATACCACTCACAAGTTGCTTATGGTTTAGAAAAAGAATTATAATCTTTTTATTTTCTTTAAACCTTTTTATTTAGAAAAACGGTGAAAGCACACAATTAATCCTTCCCACCTAGTGGTCTCCTAGGTCAAAGGGGAAATCTACCATTTCTATTATCGGTTTGAACCAAAGGTCGGGTAAAGTCACTTATCCTTGTATTTTGCAGTTGCTAGAATAGATTCATTCATCCCATCAAATATTTTCAATCTTCCTTCCTCAAGTATCTGTTTCTATGTTCTCCAAAAGTCTCCGAGACGAAATTCAAATCCTCAACAATTAAAAATCACATCTTACAAGTCAGGAAGCTAAATCTAGTTTCTTCTTTAGTTAAGGGTTATCTAACACCTATCTATCCATTCCTAAGATCGTATCTTAACATTCTATTCTCTTAAAGTCTTTCCACCTAATTCCCAAAACCTTGTCGCTCTGATACCAACTAAACTGTCACGCCCCGAAGGGTACCCTAAACGTGGCAGTCCGCCGTACACAATATTAAAGCCTAAGAATGACCACCTCAATCACGCGAAGGCTTCCATACTATGTACAAGGCGTCTAACACACAAAGGAGACACATCGGAATGATACATTTTATGTTGATACTATTGAGTAACAATGTAAAGGAAATACAATTTACTATACTTCAGTTACAAATCACTGTACTTCAAAATAAATCATTCAACTTCGATTACATTCATCCACAGACTTCCCTACATAAATTATTACAAGACAAATCATAAACTAGCTGATAACTTCAACATTCGCATTCTTTGCCAAAATCCCGGAGTCATTCCCGGCTCCAATCAATTCAGTCCTCACTTTGCATTCTTGAGATAACCTGTTCATTTAAACAACTACAGGGGTATAAGCTACACTAGCTTAGTGAGAATTCCCTTAATTCCATACCATACAAGCAAGTTATAATCAACCGTATGCTATGCATGAACAAACACATGAGCAAACAATTATGTATGGGTATCCGGAACCCACACACAGAACGGATTTACGCCCTCCGTATCTTGGGTTAGGGATGGTATTGAAGTCTACACGACCGCTGCTAGTCCCCAAGCCCTCGGCTCATAGCACTCGCCTCGGCTAGGCTCACACATGGAATGCATCCCCGATGCGCCTTAGTTCCCTATGACTGAGCTCTGATCCCGGGTCTCATTATCCAAACGAGTCCTCGGACCATACCGATCGACCTGCGTAGGAGTAGCACGCTACCAAATGCAATATGTCCGATGCGATGCATGACCAATTTAATTTTTTGCTTAGGTAAAAAATATTTATACATTCTTTAGAGTGATCAACTAATGTCATACACATAACAAATAATATGAACGGTGCAGTTATTCAATCAAATCGTGGTTTCGATATGCTTTAGTATTCTTTGGCATACATTCATCACAGTCCCATCATGTATCCCATCCCCATTCATATCGATTTTTATCTTGTTCCTATAATCTAATGCAACTAACTACAAGCACAATCAAGGTAACAAAATAAGGAAAAAACTCACCCCTCCATAGGTTCGCCGGCCTTCTAGTAATAATAATCCGGTGATAGGGAATCGTCGAATTCGGGATCACCTAAAAAGGAAGAAATACTCTAATAAGTATTTCAACTCAAACTAATCTAGACGATTTTATACGAACTATCAAATTCGTAATTCGCGTCCTACGCGGGAATTCTAACTTAAAACGGCCATAACTTGGTCATTTTAACTCGGAATCTCGCAAATTATATATCGATTTCTATCTACTTCGAAAGATCTATCTATTCCTAATATTATATTTAAGTTTTGAAAACTTTGAAGCTTTGAAAAGTTCGGATCAGATTAGGGCAGCAACAATTTCCAAGTCCGAAAAATAGTTTTGTAAATGTTTGTAATGTTCCTACTATATAGATTAGCTATACATGTAATATGAATGATTCCCTAACATGAATGACATGAGACGAGCTTAATGTATGCATGATCTTGATGATTCTTGCTAAAAGAAAATTTTATAACTCCTTATATTACAAGACTTCAAGGATAACCACTTTTACGAATACTAGTTTCCTAGCTTTGATTATCTTTGGATCTATTACTTAAGAAAATATAATTATTTTTGTTAAAATTGAGTCTTCATTATATATTACTTATGACCTTCATTTCTACATAAAAATTTCTATTTTACACTTTGTAAATATGTTTTCCAATATGATTTACTCAAAAATCCGAATTTTGGAAAATTTCATTTCTTGCATATTTCTTATGAGAAAACTTGTTTAATGCATCAAAATTTGAAGCTTTACTATATCTATTGTCTAAGGACTTCATTTAACACATAAAACTTGCAATTTGAGTTCAAATACTAAGTGATTACATATGCATCATCTCAAATTACGAATTTGACAATTTGATCACTAACTCAAAATTTTCCATTTTAATTCCATTACTTGTTTTACACATTACTCATGCCTACACTCATTTTAACTTGTAAAAATCATTGCTTAATGATATCTATTACCTATATACTTCATTTTTTGCAAAAACATGAGTTTTGGAGTTGATAAATGGGTTTTCAAAATTGGTCTTGGTTGGGATCCGAATTTAGAAAATTTATTTGTGGTCATATCTTTGATAAAATCTATCTAAGCTTATGAAAATCCATTCCTTACTTATCATATATTATGAGCCTTTCATTTCTTGAATAAAAACTTCATTTTTGAGTTGGAAAACATGTTTTTAAATAGGCCTTAGCCAAAATCCGAAAATATTTTTATTTTGAAAATCACTTTTGATTCTTGTAGAAAGAAGTCTTGATGATATACATATATTAAGCCTTCATTTTCTTAAGTAAAAATTACATTTTAATACTTGGAAAGTGGTTTTTAAATGGGGGTCTTGCCAAAGTACGAATTTCACAATTTTGTTTGAGTTCAAAACTAGGATCTATACTTAACATGAACATAAACATAAAACAAATGCATGGTAATAAGTTATAAACATCATAGATCTAAACTTTACTTATCAAAATCTTTCATTTATGGTATCTATACCCTAAGCCCTTCATTTTAAATGAAAAATACACATTTTGAAGTTGAAAAACAACTTTTCTAAATATGACTCCATTTCCATCCGAATTTTCAAAAATTATTTTTGTTGAAAATACAATAGATCTTGAGTTTCCTAAAGCTTTCTTACTATCATCATGCTTTTACAAGCCATCCATGAACATAAACAAAGTCTAATGCACTTTATGAACTTAAAACTCTAGATCTAGTTTTCTAAACTAGTTATAAGTGCATGAACACATGTGGATGATGGATCTATACATAAATCATGAGAAATAACAAATATAACAACTTAAATAACAAGATCTATGGCATAAACGAAAATCAAAGCTACAAAAATTTAGATCTACAAAATATATGAACTTTAAACAAGAAAATAATTGAAATACAAGATAATAAAAGTAGAGAAAAGGAGTGTTTCATTATTGGCATCATCATCCTAAGCTTTTAAGCTTATGGAAGGTCATTTGATGCATGAAACCTTCATTACACTTTACCTATATCACCTATGGAGCTTTGGAAAGAAGATTTGGCTCGGAAATTTTTAAGAAATGGGTGTGGAAGCTAATGGAAGGTGTGGGGGCAGCTTGTTTTTCCTAGAAGAACAAGAGGAAATGAAGAAGAAAGAGAGGAAAAATGAGAGAGAAAGACTAAAGAAGGAAAGAGGGAAAGTGAGTAAATGAAGGAGAGAGAGAAAGTGAGTGTATTAATTGAGTAAAAGAGAGAAAAAAATAAAACAAGGGCAGCCAAAGGGAGAGGGGGCTGCTGCACGTGAAAAGAGAGGGAGGAGAGAGAGGGTTTGATGAAATTTGACTTGAATTTGAATTGTGTAATAAATGTATAATGTAACTTTCTTAAGAAGAGTGGAAAAATAATTAATTTGGTCAAAATGGAGTAAAGGACAATGGCAGCCATCAAGGAGTCAAAAATCTGCCATGAATAGATATAATGAAGTGTAAAAAGATTGAAGTAATAAGGAAGTGATATGTGTCAGGTGTACTTGAAGGTATGAGTTGTAAAAGTACTTTATTAATAAAATAAAATAAAATTGGAAAATTTATTCCAAATAATTGTAGCAGATTTTTCATAATTAAAATTAAATAATTATTTGAATTATTTTAGTATTTTAACAAATATGTTACCGGTACGGTCAAAATACGCAAATATGGGCTATAAATAATATTTTTATAACCCGAAAAATTCTAAAAAAATATTTTATGAGAATAAAAATATTTTTAAAATATTTTTCAATTATTAAATTAATTTATTTTATTTTTAGTATTGGGTCTTAAACAGAATCTGATCCTGTAAAAGCCCGAACTAACTAATTTTTAGAAAAATAAAATTTTCTATAATATATAAATTATTTATCTAAAAATATAAGGCGTTATAAGAATAATAAAATTTTATAATGAAATAAAATGAATAGTGCCATAGACTAATCAATTACCTGTAATAATGGAAATACGATAAAAAGGTTATAACTGTAACTTTTATAACCCGAAAAATTATATAACTGATATATTTAGAAATCTTATGAAATTATGAGTCTAACGGTACTATTGGTATATTTTTGATGTCTCGAGCCCCGGGACACTCTTTTCGAAGTCTGTATCCGAACGGGTTCGAAATAGGTCAAAAATTTACCAATCTGATATTTTTAAACAAACTCATATTACTATGAGTTATTCTACATATTTAGCTACGCCTCGGCCTCTAGGGTTAGGGGCACTAAGTTGCCGGACTTAGGCTATTGTATTCGGTTAGGGTTTCCGGGTGATTTTCCGGTTTAGACCTTTGCTAATTTAGAAACTATATTTATGTTTATACAACATATTTAATTTGAGAAATTTATTTTTAAATTTTATTTTTGTAAGTATTTAATATCTCTTAATATTTTCAGAATTCTTAAATTGAGTTTTATTTTCGAAGGTCAATCATTATTTACTTTTTAATAGTTTTTTTTGGGTTTTATATTACCCGATTTTATAAGTCGGAGTTAAATATGGAATTTTTCGTACGTCGTGGTTTTGAATTTGAAGACCACTGTGTTCTTATTTTATTTTTAAAGATTTTCATTTTCTCAAGATTAAGAAGTTTATGAATTCGTTAGTGTTTTTGGACTAGTTGAAATTTGGTTTTAATTTGAGTGATTTTTAGGGTTTATTTTCGAAGTTCATCTTAAAATTATTTATTGAAAATTTTCCGGGGCTTACAGATCTTCCTTATCGCCTCATCATATCTTTGGGCTTCTTTTCCTGTCGATCAAGTTGGGTTCCATAATCCAAATTGCTTCCCACTTCGACATCTTGCCCTACGATTCATTACTTAATTCGAATTCTTTTATCAGCTCTTTTTGCTCTGTGATTGGCCTGCCACTTCTCATAATTCTTTTTGCTCAAAGCGTCAGCCACAGATTTACTTTCCTGGGCAGTAATTTATTCCCAAGTCATAGTCCTTTATGGTTCCAACCACCGTCTCTGCCTCATATTTAACTCCTTTTGTGTGAACAAGTATTTGAGACTCTTATGATTTGTGTACACTTCACCTTTGTCCATACAAATAATGTCTCCATAACTTCAAGGCAAAAACCACAGCGGCCAACTCCAAATCTTGTGTTGGATAGTTCTGTTCATGAGGCCTTAATTGCCTGGAGGCATAGGCAATGACTTTTCCCTCTTGCATCAGTACACATCCCAGGCCATTCCTAGAGGCGTCACTATGCACTGTGTAAGGCTTTTTGGGGTCGAGCAATACCAATATTGGAGCTGATACTAGGCGCTGTCACGCCCCGAAGGGTACCCTAAACGTGGCAGTCCACCGTACACAATATTAAAGCCTAAGAATGACCACCTCAGTCACGCGAAGGCTTCCATACTATGTACAAGGCGTCTAACACATAAAGGAGACAAATCGGAATGATACATTTTATGTTGATACAATTGAGTAACAATGTAAAGGAAATACAATCCACTATACTCCATACAAAACACTATACTTCAAAATACAGTTCATCAAACTTCAATTACCAAGACTTCACTACATAAAACTATTACAAAGCAAAACGTAAAGCTTAGCCAAAAACTTCAAGCATTCTTATATCTTGCCGGGATCCCGAAGTCATTTGACTTCAACCATCTCGGTCCCACTTAGCTCTTGGAATAACCTGCTCATTTAAACAACTATTGGGGTATAAGCTACACTAGCTTAGTGAGAATTCCCTTAATTCCGTACCATAACAAACAAGTTATTAATCAATCATATGCTATGCATGAACAAACACGTGAGCAAGCAATTATGTATGGGTAACCGGAACCCACACACAGAACAGATTTACGCCCTCCGTATCTTGGGTTAGGAATGGTATTGAGTCTACACGACCGCTGCTAGTCCCCAAGCCCTGGCTCTTAGCACTCGACTCGGCTAGGCTCATCCAAGGATGCATCCACATGCGCCTTAGTACCCGGAATGAGCTCTGGCACCGGGTCTCGTACTCAAACGAGTCCTCGGACCATACCGATCGACCTGCGTAGGAGTAGCACGCTACCAATGCAATATGTCTGATGCGATGCATGATCAATCTACTTTTTGCTTAGGTCAAAATATTTATACATTCTTTAGAGTGACCAGGCAATATCATACACATAAATAATATGAACCGTGCAGTTATCCAATCAAATCGTGGTTTCGATATGCTTTAGTATTCCTTGGCATACATTCATCACAGTCTCATCATATATCCCATCCCCATTCACATCGATTTTTATCTTGTTCCTAAAATTCTAATGCGACTAATTACAAGCACAATCAAGGTAACAAAACAAGGAGAAAACTCACTCAGCCATTGGATCACCGTCTTCTAGTAATAATAATCGTGGTAGGGAATCGTCGAACTCGGGATAACCTAAAAAGGAAGAAATATAATAGTATTTCAACTCAAACTAATCCAACGACTTCATACGAACTTATCAAATTCGTAATTCGCGTCCTAAGCGGGAATTCCAACTTAAACGGCCATAACTTGGTCATTTTAACTCGGAATCTCGCAAATTTTATACCGATTTCTATCTACTTCGGAAGAGCTTTCTAAATACGAAGTTTAAATCAAGTTTTGAAAATATCTAAGCCTCGGAAACGAGGGATCAGATCTGTACAGGGTATATAGATTCCGAAAATGCGATTTTCATGAATGCACTTGAGATTCCTAAGTATGAAATGATACTAAATGCAATGTAATGATTTTCCCTATCATGAATGTCATGATGTGAACTTTAATGAGTCTATGTTCTTATAACTTTTTAAATTTAAAGAATTTTAAAATAAACTTTTCTTAGAAACCATTTTATACCAATGTTTAGTAAGTGAATTCACTACACTTGACCACAACTACATATTACAAGGATTTTCTTTAGAAAAAATCTACTTTGTTTAAAGAAATTTTGACCCTTATATTATTTATATCCTAAGGCCTTTATTTCTTTAATAAAATCCACATTTGTAAACTTTTAAGTGGGTCTTTTACTATGGGGTTTCCAAAAATCCGAATTTAGAATATTCCACTTTCAAGTTGATTCCTTTGAGAAAAATACATTTTATACTCAAAACTTTAAGTATTTATTATACTCATACCCTAAGGACTTCATTTATTTAAGAAAATACCATTTTTGAAGTTGGAAAAATAGTGTTTTCTAACCATACATCCATTATTACGAATTTCATCTATATGACTTTTTAGTTCAAAACTTCTATTGGACTTCATTTCTTGTTTCCAACATTTTCTTAAAAAAAATCTCATTTAGACTCATGAAAAATACTACCAAACATTATCTATTACCCATAGGCTTCATTTCTCTTGTAAAATATATGTTTAGAAGTTGATAAAAGTGTTTTTATCCTAGGTTTACAAAGTCATCCGAATTTACACAAGTTCATATTTTGAAAAGTGTTTTCCTTTTTGACTTTATTAACTTATCTAACCATAGATCTACATACTAGGAAGGTGATTTACTAAAGACAAAAGCATTAAAGACTATTAATGCACATAAACAAAAAATAATAATGAGATCTTAAATGCCTACATGAATATGAGTAGCAAAATGATAGATCTAATATTTCATATGCTCAAATGAGTTTTGAAAACATAAAAACTACATTTTTATAAAAGATCTTTAGTTCAAAATACTTTTTGATGGATAAACATAAAGCTTTTGCCATGAAAGCTCCTTTAAAGGTTAGATCTATTTTGTAATGGTTCGGTATTCTTGTTTTGATATTTCATTGTCCCTACTAAAAGATCATGGGGACTTTTAGTTGAAATATCCAAGAATCACTTAGCCATAACAAGATCTATGTGTGGAAGGAGTGAAAGTTCTTTTACTTAGAGTAAGATAGGAGTAAAAAGGAAAAGAAATAAGTTGTGTGTGTGTGTGGGAGGCCATGGAGGCTCTCGGCATAGAGGGGAAAAGAGGGAGTGGAGAGGAGAGAAAAAGAGAGCTTTACCTTTTGTAAAGTTTGAAAAAGTGAGGAATGAAGAAAGAGAGAGAAAATATAGTATTTATATGGAATGAGATTAGGTTAAATGAAGAAGAAAAATTCAAATTGAAGCATGGGGGGGGGCCATTTTCACGCCGACCAAGGAGCTTGTAAGGGAAGGGAAAAGTTTGAAAATTTTGCTTTATTTGATTGATTTAACTTGATGTATAATTGTTATGATTTGTACAAAAATTAAGGGACAAAATGTGTAGAGAAAAGTGTGATTTGAGTGATGGTAAGGGTTAGACTTGTAGGTAGGCTAATAGGTAGACTAGGTAGTACTTTATGAATAGTAGGGAATAGTTGACAAGACAATTTAATTTCCGGTAGTAATGAAATACGAATAAAAAGGCTATAATTGTATTTTTCATAAGCCGGAAAATTATGAAAAATATATTTTTGAAATCCTTATTTTATTTTGATTCAAATGAGTACTCATAAGGAAAGTTTTGAAATTCTAGTTTCGGGGCACGCTTTTCTATAATGGGTCTCGGGATGACCCGGAATTGAAATTTTCTTAAAATCTGATCTTTTCTTGGTTTGAAATATAATCAAGAACTATATCCAAGATTAATTTTTCTTATAAAAGTTTCTTATTTAGAAATCGAGGAAAAAGCCGGAATTTGGGTTTCTAAGTCTTTTTCACAAAGCTTGAGCTAAACTGATTTAGGGTTTCATTTTCTGGTTTTCGAAGTTTACTTGATTACTAGAAAACCCGAGGTATAAAAATAAAAATAATAATAATAATAAAATTGTGTAATGAAATAAAATGAATAGTGCAAAAGAATAATCAATTACCGGTAGAAATGAAAATACGGTAAAAAGGTTATAACTGTAACTTTTATAACCCGAAAAATTATATAACTGATATATTTAGAAATCTTATAAAATTACGAGTCTAACGGTACTAATGGTATATTTTTTATATCTCGATCTCGGGATACGCTTTTCGAAGTCGGTATCCGAACGGGTTCGAAATAGGTCAAAAATTTACCAATCTGATATTTTTATACAAACTTATATTACTACGAACTATTCTACTTATTTAAACTACCTTTCGGCCTCTAGAGTTAGGGGCGCTAGATTGCCGGACTTGCACTATTGTATTCCGGTTAGGGTTTCCGGATGATTTTCCGGTTTAGACCTTTGCCAATTGGAAACTGAGATTTTTGTTTATACAACGTATTTAGTTTGAGAAATTTATTTTAAATTTTATTTTTATAAGTATTTAATATCTTCACTGCTTTCGGAAATCTTGAATTGAATTATTATATCCGGAGTTATATCGGTAATGGTTACCAATATGATTTTCTTGAGTTTGAGTCAAATATCGATTTTTGGAATGATTTTGGGGAAATCTTGATTTTTATAATTTGCTTTGAAAAAGGATCTTCATAGTGTTTTGTTTCGAATTATTTTGCTTCGATTTAAGGTTTTATGAACAATTAGTTAACTTAAGGATTATCTAATTTGTTATTTTGTTTCTTGAATTCTTCCTTCTTAAGATTATGAGATTTCAATTTCTAACTGTTCTATGATTCTTGGGAGTTTGATTTGATCGTTAGGGCTTTATTGTGATTTCCGTCTCTTAGGATTATTAATCTGGTCGTTTGGGGAATTTCCAAAGTCTATTTTTATTATTGGCAGATAAAGTTTTCTTAATCGTGCCAAAGCCTATTATGGAATTGGCCTTTGGTGATTTCCTGATCCTTCAAATTGTCATGTTACAGATTAACTTGCTTTTTAGCAAATTATCACTGTGTTTTATTTTCATCCGATTTTTATGAATTATAGATTAGGTAAGCAGTTTATCTTACGTAATGGTTTTTGGACTTAAGGACTTTTGTAGTCCTTGTTTTATTTTTAGATTTTGTCAAGACTAATGAATTCTTACTTTCGTTTATATTTCAGGACTCGTTTAAAGTTCGGTTTTAATTTGGAGTGATTTTTTTAAGGTCTATTTTCGAAGTTCATTTTGAAATTATTTATGAAATTTTCCGGGGCTTACAGGCGCGTTTCAACTCTTGGAAACTTTGCTCTCTTATCTGTCCATTCGAATTTCTCATTCTTTTGCGTCAGTTGAGTCAGAGGTTGGAAATCTTGGAGAAATCTTTACAAACTTGCGGTAATAACCAGCCAAACCAGGAAGCTTCTACTTCGGTACCGTTTCGGGTGTTCCAATCCACTACGCTTTGATCTTTTCGGGGTCAACCGATATTCCATCTCCGTCACTACATGTCCAAGGAAAAGATATCTTATCAACAAAAATCGCACTTAGATAGCTTGGCGTACAATTTATTTTCTCTTAAGGTTTGTACGCCATCCTTAGGTGCTCCTCATGTTGTTCTGGTTTTGGAATAGATCAAAATATATCTATGAACACGATTACACACTTATCCAAGAGGGTTTGTAAATTCGGTTCATAAGGTCCATAAATGCAGCAGGTGCATTGGTTAACCCAAATGGCATACCAAAGAATTCAAAATGCCCGTACCGTGTACGAAAGGCTGTCTTAGGCACATCTTCGGCTTATTCTCAATTGGTGATAACCCGAGCGCAAATCAATGCGCGAGAACACACTCGCCCCTTGAAGCTGATCAAAGAGGTCATCAATCCTCGGAAGGGGGTATCGATTTTTGATGGTGACTTTATTCAACTCCCGGTAATCGATACATAATCTCATAGACCGTCCTTCTTCTTTACAAACACCGGTGCGCCCCATGGCGACACGCTGGGTCTTATGAATCCTTGATCCAAAAGCTCTGCAATTGGGTTTTTAATTCCTTCAATTCCACCGGAGCCATCCGGTATGGTGCCTTTGATATCGGCTCTGTACCTGGAGCTAGAGTGATTTCAAAATCAATTCTCTTTTTGGTGGTAAAGGGTAAGACTTCAGGAAATACATCTTCAAACTCATTTACCACGGGTATGTCTCTTTTCTCCTTCTCCTCTCTAATCCAGGCATCTTCTATTGGCACAATTTCCTCATCTTCCATCATTAGTTCGAAGGAGCTTAACCCGTAATCTCTTCGCACCATGATCTCTCCAAGGAAGTCTACTCTCTCCTTCCTGTGGTCATCAAAACTTATCATCTTTCTTTGACAATCCACAATGGCTTTAACCTTACTTAGCCAATTCATCCCAAGGATAACTTCATATTTACTCATCTCCAAGACTATCAAATCGCTTGCTGAGATGTGTCCTTGGATTTCTAGCAAACAATCCTTTATTATCTCTCGGGTCGACACAACACTACCGTGGGTGTCTTAATCCTTAAGGTTGTGGTTGTCATGGCTATGGGTAGACCAAGCTGCTTAGCCAAGCTGGTAGTGATAAAGGAGTGGGTTGCTCCCGTATCAAACAACACATAAGCTTCATTCCCATTTACTCCTATGCGTCCTGTTACCATAAACATTTATCACTACTTGGTCCTAATCACTCAACAGCTATCTATTCCAGGGTTTCCAGATTTCAACTTTTCCTCTTTCACAGTTTTAAATTTTCCTTTTTAAAACTTGCTAAGAAAACAAAGAACTTTATCTAAAAGGAACTTGTTACTAACCTGTCACTAAGCCGCCATCTACATTTCTTGGTCCAGCGGCCAGCTCCATGCCTTCCTCCTCATCATCCTCGATCATCCATTGGCCTTCAAAGTTATACAGCCGCATCCCATGCATGGCCGAGGCTGCACGGCTTCCACTTTTGCTACCGGACCTTTGGGTGTTATCATTTCCCGGATTTCCATAAGGCCGGGTAGTCCCACTTTTCCGTTGAGGGCACTCGAGGTTACGTGCCCTTTTCCTTGCAAAGGTAGCAGGTTATAGCCATCTTCTTTGGGCAAGCATAAACCAGATGACCTGCCTCGCCACAAAAGAAACACTTGCCCTTCAGCTGGGGCATTGTCTTGGGTAGTGGCTTCCTTTGCACTTCCAACAAGAAATGTTGGACTTGGTTTGGTTGAACTTCCCACCAGGGTTATCCTTAATCCATGGTATGGCTTGAATCTTTTCCTCTATAGCTTGAGCTGGAGGCGTCAAAGTGCCTTTTTCCGAACACTCTTTTGTCCGGTTCAACATACTTTCTCTTCTTGGCCCCTTCAATCAACGGGCCTTCTCAATTACCTCAAGGTAGGTCGGCAATCCAGATTCCTGTATCTTCACCCTTAGGTCTTCATCGAGACCTTCCAAGAATACTTTTTCTGCTCTTCACTATTTTTGTATGATTCAGGAGCATACTGCAGCAGATGATTGAATTCTATCTCGTACTGCTCAATCGTTCTGCCTCTTTGTCTAACATGCAGGAAATCTGCACTGTACCTTACTCGGAGGCTGGCGGGGAAGTAGTTCTCTAGGAACTCTCTACGAAAGGTCTCCCAGCTAATCGGGGGTGCCAAACTCCTTCGCTTCGATTCCCACCATGTAGGTGTTGTACTCCAAACGGAGATATGGTAGAGTCTCGTAAGCTGCAAAGGAGCACTTAATTTGAGCTAACCAATCTTCTGCCTCATCGGGCTTTCCAAATGCCCCATCAAAGTAGCAGTTGCTCTTTATAAAATCAGGGAGGGAACTCCTCTGGTATCCTCTTTGTGGTGGAGGGGTTGGATAACGAGCATTATAGAATTGCTCCTCAGGTGGTAAGGGAATCTCCGCTTGCATTCCTCTATACTGCGGGGGTGGTGGAGGTGGTGGTAGAAGTGCCGAATCCCTTGTACTTGGTTCGGGATTCCGAGGTTGGTTTTGATTTTGGTTTTGGATGAATGCAGCAAACATGTTTGTTAAATTCCCAATTGCATTCATCATTGCTACTTGGGGATCGGGCTGAGCAGCTTTAGGTGGGTTAGCTTGGGGTTGATCTGGTTGGTTCGCGCTACTAGCCTCGCTTGGGAGTGGTTCTTGCTCCCTATTTCGGTTTCTCCGGTTTCGACTGTTACATAATGTCTTAATAAGTTTTTATTTCTTCTTCAAAGTTTTGCGGCTTATAAAACTTTGGTTAAGGAATTTGCGAAAATTCTAGGAATAATTTAGAGTATAGAATTCACAAAAGGCTCAAAGAAAATTTAAAATTCCAAGTCGTTCACAAAAAGGCTCTTAGAGTAAAGAAATCATAGCAATCAAAGGAATTCTAATCAAGAAATCATAATAACCCAGAATTTCTGAATCAAATGATGATATGAATGAGAATATGTTTATGCAATTAAGTATAATGAATGTAGTCTACTACTAATGCAAAAGTATGATGTTTGTGAAACTTCATTCTTGGAATCAACATAATACTTCATTGATTTGATGTGCCGTACAAGAGTTTTTTTCAAATAAGCTTACAAAATTAGACAACACAAATCAAATCTTCGATACTAGCCGATAAAGTCTACCTAACAACATCTAAGGACATGGAAAGAAAAAAGACAAGGAAAGGAAAGACAACATACTAAACTAAAGAGATTAAGGCAATTTGGCATCCCGCATTGCCTACTAAACAAAAGAAATACTATTGGACTCTATGGGATATTGACCTATTCCTTCATGGTTCACTCAGAATCATCTGGTGTGGGACTAGGGAGTCGTCCTCGACTAGAGTCCTTCATCATCCTTTCGGATGAACTGACTCAATAGGCCCTTACAGTCAATCTCCTTCTTAGCAGGGGGCTAGAGGCTCTGGTTCCTCTCTTCTTCTTCTCTTCTTCTTCCTCCTCTTCTCTTCCTCTTCTTTCTCTCTCTCATCTCTTGATCTCCTCTTGATTTGTTTCCTCTCTATCAACTCTATCATTGGATTCACTCCTAATTCCATCTCTCTTTCCACTTCTTCCAGCTTCCTCCCATATCCTGTTCCATCTATCTCTGAATTCATCCAATTGTCAACTTCATTCATTCTCTCCACAGGTTCCGAACTACGGCTCGGGGGCTATGGCATCAACCTCAGGGGGACGCTCGCCTACCGGGTATATGTCCTTCCACATGGTGGGGTCGAACTCTGGTTCTATCCTCCCACTATCGGGTATGTCCAGATCCCTATCAAAATCCCATACAACGGTTCTGGTAGGGGGTTGGGTTGCTCTGGAGCTATGGCGGGTGGGGTAGGAGATCTAGGCATTTCCTCTTCCTCCAATTCGGGTCCTCCTCAGGATCCTCCTCTCCTCAGACTCTTCCATATTGTTGTTACTTCCACATTATTTCCTTCATTTGCATCATCTTCATCCATAACCGGGGCATTAATCAAATGCACTCCTCCATTTCCTACTTGTGGGGCTGGAGCTCTCCTAAAAATGGTACAAGATCAAGGTATCTAGCTTGCCACAATATGTGATTGGATATCTGCAAGATTCCATTTCTATGGTCATCAAGATCGTCATGGGCATGCACATAGAGAGGTCCTATACCATGCCACATCCTAAAATCTGGGTGGGTGGGGTTTCTTCATTCTTTAAGATAAATGTAGCTTCTCTTAGCATGGTTCGCCAGCATATTCCACCATACTCTCAGGGAATATATAGTCTCCATATGGTCCATCTCTTCTTCTAATCGGATCATATCTTAGTTGATCTATAACTGATATCCATCTTGTATACCTTAGACCTCTTTCCACAATTTTAATCTCTTTTATAGTTCTAGGTCGTTGAACTAATGCAAAGTCTTCGCATAACACTCTTAACTTAGCCGATATTCCACCATAGTCTCATTCAGGCTTTTTGTGAAGTTTCTAGCTCTTTCACGGGTTTCACCCAAAGAAACCTACAACAAGAAAACTATTAATTAGCCTAGCTTTAACTCCAATTTTATCCTAGTTACTTAATTCTAGGTTCGGTTTAAACTCTATTGTCATGCTTAATAACCTAGTGCTTGATACCAACTTAAACTGTCACGCCCCATAGGGTACCCAAACGTAACAGTCCGCCACATGCCATATAAGATTCCGAATTACCACTTAGTCTTTCGAGAGTCTCATATAGATGTAAGGTGTACCTTTACAACAATAGAGTAAGTCGAATGGAGATAAAAGCTTAATTTGGCATGCATTAGCAGTAGGATATAATTCATGAAACATAAATAAATAAATATACTAATCTAAGGGGCATTCCCCCGCAAAAGAATAATTAACCTTATACAGTCATCCAAGTCTTAAAAGTTTCCTATGGAAGTCTAAAACATAAATTCCAACTTCGGGGAAACTCCTAGCTTCTGTACCTGTTCAGCGGGTCACGTCGCCTAAGCCACAAATGGGAAAGCTGCAAAAGGAATGGACTGTAGGGACGTAAGCTAACTAGCTTAGTGAGTGTAATCTCCCACAAAAATTTATGTCACAACAATTCAATCAAGTTATTAATCAAGCAAGTGTATGCATCAAACACATGAGTTAACATACATATGACCAACCGGAAATCATATGTGGATGGAATTGCGCCCTCCATCCCGGGTTAGCAGATTAACGACTACTGCGGTACTAACAATATGCCGTTTATGGTTCACGGTCAACCTACGATTATTCGATGTCGTTTATGGTTCACGACTAACCTATGATTATTCGATGTCGTTTATGATTCACGACTAACCTACGATTATTCGATGTCGTTTATGATTCACGACTAACCTATGATTATTCGATGTCGTTTATGGTTTACGACTAACCTATGATTATTGATGTCGTTTATGGTTCACGACTAACCTACGATTATTCGATGTCGTTTATGGTTCACGACTAACCTACAAATGCTAATGCTCCTTCCCTTGTGATATGCACATGTCAATTTAGCATTAGTCCAAGTAGTTGATTAAAACCATTTACTTAGGCGATCAAACAATTTTTCAGACAATCCATCATAGCTAACTACACAACCAAAGTTATCACCTGGTTTCGATATTCTTAATTTGTGTTCTCACATCATCATCAATCATATAATTTCATTAATCATCATTCATATTCCATTCATTTGGCCTACATTCTAGTGCACTACTTTACAAGCACATACAATAATGAATCGGGAAGAAAAACTCACTCGCTATTGGTACACCGTTCTTCTAGTAATAGTAATCCGGAGGCAAAAGTCACCGTCACGGGTTCACCTATTCATATAAGAAATACCCTAATAAGTATTCTACCAACTTAGGACACTAAAACTCTAAGAAAACTTAGTAAAATCGGAATTCGCGTCATTTGAAGTTCCTGTTTTAAAATGGCCATAACTTGGTCGTTTTAAGTCGGAATTCGCAAATTTTATACCGATTTCTATCTACTTCAGAAGAGCTTTCTAAATACGAAGTTTAAATCAAGTTTTGAAAATATCTAGGCCTCGGAATTGAGGATCAGATCTGTACAGCGGTTTATCAATTCCAAAAATGCGGTTTTCATGAATGCATTTGAGATTCCTAAGTATAAAATGATATTAAATGCAATGGTAATGATTTTTCCTATCATGAATGTCATGATGTGAACTTTAATGAGTCTATGTTCTTATAACTTTTTAGATTTAAAGAATTTTAAAATAACTTTTCTTAGAAACCATTTTATACCAATGTTTAGTAAGTGAATTTACTACACTTGACACACCTACATATTACAAGGATTTTCTTTAGAAAAAATCTACTTGTTTAAAGAAATTTTGACCCTTATATTAGTTATATCCTAAGGCCTTTATTTCTTTAATAAAATCCAATTTATAAACTTTTAAGTGGGTCATTTGCTATGGGGTTTCTAAAATCCGAATTTACAAAAAGTCCATTTCAAGTTGATTCTTTTTTGGGAAAAATATTTTGTACTTAATACTTTAAGTATTTATTATATTATATCCTAAGGACTTCATTTGTTTAAGAAAATACCATTTTTGATGTTGGAAAAATAGTGTTTTCTAACCTAACATCATTATTACGAATTTTGTCTACATGACTTTTAGCTCAAAACTTCTATGAGCTTCATTTCTTGTTTCCAACATTTTCTTTAGTAAAAACTCATTTAGACTCATGAAAAATATTACTAAATATTATCTATTACCTATAGGCTTTATTTCTCTTGTAAATATAAGTTTAGAAGTTGATAAAGTGTTTTTGACCTAGGTTTTCAAAGTCATCCGAATTTTCATAAGTTTATTTCTTGCAAAGTACTTTTCTTTTTGATTCATGGACTCATTTTTATAGATCTATATACTAGGAAAGTCATTTACTAAAGACAAAAGCTATTAAGACTATTAATGCACATAAAACACAAAATAATAATGAAACCTTAAATGCCTACATGATCATGAGTAGAAAAGTGATGGATCTATTATTTCATATGCTCAAATAAGTTTTGAAAACATGAGAACTATATTTTCATAAAAGATCTTTTGTTTAAAACACTTTTTGTTGGAGAAACATAAAAGCTTTTGGCATGGAAGCTCCTTTAAATGTTAGATACTTGTAATGGTTCGGGATTCTTGTTTTGATATCTCATTGTCCCTACTAAGAGATCATGGGGACATTTAGTTGAAATATCCAAGAATCACTTAGCCATAACAAAGTTTTATGAGGGAAGGAGTGGAGGCTCTTACTTACTTGAAGGGGAATGGAAGATAAAAGAAGAAATGGAAGTTGTGTGTGTGTGTGGGGGGCTTGGGAAGTTTTACGGCCAACAAGGGAAAATGGAGAGGATTTAGGAGCTTTTACACTTTGTAAAAGTTGTGAAATGAAAGTGTGAAGAGAGAGAGAGAAAAGTAGTATATATTATAGAATGGGATTAGGTTAAATGGAGTTAGTTTAATGAAAAATAAATTGCAAAATGGACATGGGGAGGGGGGAGCCATCATGGCGGTTTGGGAGTTGTGGGGGAAGAGAGAAGTTTGAAATTTTTTTGTTTATTTGATTGATTTAACTTGATGTGTAATTGTCATAAGTGTAAGAAAAGTTAAGGGACAAAATGTGTAGAGAAAAGTGAGTGATTTGAGTGATGGTAAGAGTTAGATTTGTAGGGTGTGCTAATAGGTAGTGTAGGTGGTATAGGTGTCACTTTTTGAATAGTAATGAATAGTTGACAAGACAATTTAATCACCGGTAATAATGAAATACGAATAAAAAGGCTATAACTGTATTTTTCATAACCCGGAAAATTATGAAAAATATATTTTTGAATTCCTTATTTTATTTCGGTTCAAATGAGTACTCATAAGTAAATTTTTGAAATTCTAGTTCCGGGGCATGTTTTTCTATAATGGGCTTCGGGATGACCCGGAATTGAAATTTTCTTAAAATTGATATTTTCTTAGTTCGAAATATAATTAAGAACTATATTCAACTTTAAATTTTCTTAGAAAAGTTTATTAATTGGAAACGAGGGAGAAAGCCGGATTAGGGTTCCTAGTTCTCATTCTAGACTTGTTCTATTCGGTTTAGGGTTTTGGTTTCGGTTCTAGGGTTATCTTGGCTACTTGAAAAACGGGGTTTACACTACGCTTTTATCTGAATTTCTATTATCCAAAGAGATTACCTGCCCGCAGGGTCTCGTGGCCTTAACCATAAGTAAGGAAACTGCAAAAGATATCTATTGGGGTATAAGCTAATAAGCTTAGTGAGAACTATTCCATAAATAACTTCTTGTGACAAGATTTCAGACAAGTTGATTAAACAAGCAAATGTAATGCAACAAACACGTGGGCAAACAAGCATATAGTTTTTCGGGAACTATATGTTGAATGGATTTGCGCCTCATCGGGGTTTGGTGATACATAACCTCAATTCAAGTAGTTTTAAATAAAAGTTTTCATGCTCGCGAGCACTCATCGCAAAGCATTCCGAATCTCTTGATTGACTTGCTTTCGGATCTTCGCCAGCATTTTCCATTAAGCTCCAAGCAATCGCTTTCAGATCTCCGCCAAGTGTTGCTTTCGAATGAGCTTACTATCCTTTCACCCAAGGATAATAACCCAAAAGCAATGTGACTCACTTCGTGGTATGCATGAATTCATTTATTTATAAAGTCATTAGCATAATTATTCTTAAATTTAAGGCGATCAAGGAATTTCATAAAAATCAATACTATACTAAAACAATCATTTAAACAATTCCGGCTTCGATATTCTTAAAAATTCTTTCAAATAATTATTTACATACATTATCGGTTTATCTTTTTCCTAACTCTAATGCAACTATTTACAAGCATAACAAGTATAGATTTAATGGAAATAAACTCATGATGCCATATCGTCTATTCCTCTAAGTGGATGAGT
This sequence comes from Combretum micranthum, assembly GCA_024138025.1. Taxonomy (NCBI): domain Eukaryota; kingdom Viridiplantae; phylum Streptophyta; class Magnoliopsida; order Myrtales; family Combretaceae; genus Combretum; species Combretum micranthum. Next base: position 250,846 of record JAMXBD010001139.1, on the reverse strand, counting down.
CGTTCACACACTCCACTTAATCGTAATAATCCTCGGGGTAAAAGGAATCCTTCCCCGGGGTCACCTAGCCAAAGAAAATACCCAATGATTTTTTCTGATGATTTTCTTGAATTTTGACAAAACAATGTCAAAAGAACGTTAAAGTTCGTTTATAAAGGAATGTTCCAACTTAAAATGGCCATAACTTGGTCATTTTAACACGGAATCGCGTTATATAATTTACCGATTTCTACCTACTCGAAAAGATCTACCATTTCCAAAATTATTTTCAAAAAGAAGGCCATATAGGCTCCGAAAAAGTGGCGACAAAATTTACCACGGATTTTCCAAGTAAAAACAACTTTGGTTCAAGAAATCAAAATTTGTTTGATAAATACTTAGTTATCTATATAGTTGAAAAATTCTCTTTTGATGACTACTTAGCTCATATTCATTCATGCTCAAGTGTTTTATTGTCCATTTATTTTACTTAAGAAAAATCACATCGGTTTTGGAGTTGTTTTAGGAAAATATAGTTTACAAGAATTCCATGTTGGTAAGCTCCTTGAAATGATTATGTTGATTCTTTTCATTTACGAAAATGTTTTATATTAGCTTATATATATATATATATATCTAAATAACTTTTTGGGAATAAATTTTCTAAGTTTTCTATACTAATACTATTTTGAAGTTCTTAGGAAATATGCTATTTTTCATATTTATTTTTCTTATACAAATTCCTTTGTTATTTGCTTTGCAAAAATCTTTACTTGAAATTTCTCATCCTTTCCTCATATCTTATGTTCTTCATAAAATCATTCATGCATGAAAATTTGTTTTTCTCATAAAAACAATGTGGAAGAACTTTTTGTAGTAAAACTAGTTTCTAAAATCTTATTATTTCCTCTTGTAAATTGAAAAGAAATAACTTCATTTTTGTTTTCAAATCATAGATTTCCTTTGCCTATTTGTTTGTAAAGGTCTTTTCTTGAAAATTCCTTAGCCATTCATCTTATTTATCTTTTTATAAAAAAAAACCATTTTTGTATCAACAAATATTTTCTTTTGAAAAACAAAGTGGAATGTTTAAGTAACTTCTTAAGTAAAAATAGTTTCTAAAATTATAGTGAGCTCTTTTTGTAACTTGAAAAGGAATGAGTTTATTTTTGTTATCTTATAGATTTTATACTTTACATAAACTTATTTCTAAGTGACAAAACTTCCTCTTTTGTTTAAATACTTTAGAATTAAAATTTTTGGACAACAATCTAATGAAACATGATTATGAGAATAATAATAAACAAATAATATAAAATAAAATAAATAAAGTCAAGTATTGGAGTCTTAGCTTTTTCAGGCTCCCGGGACTGAGAAATAAACTAGTCCCTAAATAAATAAATGATAAGAAAGAAAAACTTGTTTTTACTGATGAGGACAAGTCCAAGACTAGAGACTAGTCTTAAAAACAACTTGAAATAAATAAATAAATAGCTTTGCATGAAATAAATAAATTGCAAGTGAGCTTATATGCTCTAAAGATTATGTATATACATACATTATATAGCTAATAATATAATTAACAATAATAAAACAAAATAACAATATAACATAAATGGGTTGGCATGAACTAGAACAATACATGAACATAATGTAGCTTCCATACTTGTAGTCTTTGGAAACTCACACTATGGTCATACAAAGTTACATGACATGAAGAAGAAGAAGAGAGAAATATGAAGTGGTTACCTAAGAGACTTGGTATGGTTATGTGGTTATGGTTTGGTTTGTTGGTAGAAGTGGGTGGTAGAATTATTTGAGAGAGTTTTAGGATGATATTTTGAGAGAGTTTTGAGAGGAGATTTTGGGAGAGTTTTGGTATGAATTTATGGGTAGTGAATGTGTGAAAGAAGTGAAAGAAGAGGGGGGTATTTATAGGAATTGAGGAGTGATTTTTGTGTGATTAAAATAAAGTAAAATTAAAACAAAATTGAGGGGAAGGGGGCATAGGGGGCGCGGCCATAGTGAGTAAGAGGGGGGAGTGCTTTATTTTTTTATTTTTTACTTTTGATAGATGAATGAAGATGTAATGTGTAAGGTAGATGTGAAATAAAGTTATGAGAAGGTAAAAAAGTTAAGTTTGTGGTTAATTAGAGTATAAGAATAGGTGTAAGAAAAAGTAGAGATAAAAGAATAATGTAGAATAGTAATGAATAGTATAATGTAAAGTAGATAAGACTAATAAAATACTGGTAGTAAGAAAATATGCGTATAATAGCTATATCAGTTATTTTTACTTACCGAAAAATTACGAAATGTTATTTTTGGAAAAACTTATATTTTTACGAGTCTAACGGTGTATTCGGAATATTTTTACTATTCCGGGCTTCGGACACGTTTTTCGAGAACTGTGTCCGATCGGGTTCGAGGACACCGAATATCACGAATGAAATTTTTATAAAACCTATGGTTATTACGAGCTATTCTAGCTAATTATTCCAACTTCGTTTTCTAGGGCAAAAAAAAAACGGTAATGCCGGATCTAAGTGGTTACGGTAAATTAGGGTTTTGTTGACCTTTAGGGTTTTGTTTGACTTCTGGTTTAGGGTTTTATGCTAAACCAATTCCGAAAATTTGGAGGTTTACACCATTTCTTGCTTCCGCACTCCATTCTTGAAGATCCTTTGAGTGAATCTTCTTCTTAAGCTTCCATAGATACTATAGGTTGATTATATGAAGGTTTCATACATAAAAAAACTCTTCATAATGCCTAAAGGCTAGAGATGATGATGCCAAAACTTTGAAACACTTCTCTTGTTGATGATCAATAATAATATTGCTATATTTGTTGTCTTTAAGACTTTATTATCTTCATATTTGTATTATACTTTGTGGATCTAATTTTTATGAAGCTTTGGTTATGTTTATGTTTAGATCTATAGGTTTAGAGCTTACTACCATGCATTTCTTTTATATTCATGTTCATATTATGTGTAGATCTTAGATTTGAACTTGAATAAAAATAGTGGAATTCGTTATCTTGACAAAACTCTATTTAAAAACCCTATTCCAAGTCTCAAAAGGGAGTTTTAGTTGAAAAATGGAGGTTTAGTGGATGTATATCATCAAGACTTTTTTACAAGATCAAAGGTGATTTTCAAAAGTTATTTTCAAAATAAAAATCTCATTTTCGGATTTAGGACAAGGCATGGTTTTAAAAACATGTTTTACAACTCAAAAGTGAAGATTTTATTCAATAAATGAAGGCTCTTAAGATAGCATATGTAAAGGATGATTTTTCATGAGTCTTGATGGATTTTATCAAGAGATATGTTAAAAATAATTTTGAAAATTCGGATCTAAGCCAAGACGCATTTTTAAAACCATTATCTACCCCAAAATGAAGATTTAAACAAAAATATAAAGGGCTTTGGTATAGATATTCTAAGGATTGGATTTTCATAGTTTAGATGAGTTTTCGTAAAAGGTATTTCTAAAATAGAGGGTTTTGTAAAAAACAAGTCCAGGTCTTATTTTCATTCTAAAACTCAAGGAAGAAATTCGAATTTTGGAAGAGATGAATTTTGAAAACCTTATTTTAGACTCCAAAACAAGAGTTTTATATGGAAAATGGAATACTTTGACAATAGGTGATATAAGAAATTATTTTCATTGAGTCATGTTAGTTTTAGCAAAGGATTTTTCTAAAAAACAAGAAAATGAGTTTTAACTCAAAATTTCAGTTTTTACAAAAGCAGATTTTTAGAATTTTCATTTAGATGATATCTGACTGTGTGAGATCACCAAGTTTATAATTTATAAGTCCTATTAGTTTTAGATCCACACAAAAGCAGTGTACCTATCGTGTAATATAGAAATTAAATCGGGATTGTCCTCAAGGAATATGCAAGTACTAGTAATAACTTTAATTTCACTATCTAACTGAACAAATTTAAATGATTTTATACTATTATACTATTAACTAGTCTAAATTATGTGGAGACAAGGTAAATAGAGATCCCGACAACAAGCAAGATTCAATCAAAACCAATGATCAGGTTTTTGTTTTACATCTAAATTATCGTGAGAATCCTTGGCACTTCAAATAAGATTTTTTTTTTGGATTGAGTTCTTAAGCTGTAGAGTTCCTTAAGAAAAAAGATAATTCTTTCGAATTTATCAATTTATCTAAACCTAGGTTAATCAATTAGGATGTCTCCTCAATCAATAGCAACCTAAACCCGCATGAAGATCATGAACCCCATTAATATTATCGTACACAAAAGATTCTTGCTGTTCTATGTCTAGAATTACAAACAAATCTCATCAATTACATAGATCTATTCATAAAAGCAACCTTTCGATTAGCTTAAATGAAAATCAAACATAAAATTGTATTCCAGACATACAAAATTAAGAACGGTTAAAGAACATGTAATTGAACAAAAGAAACTTCAATATTTCATTACGAACAAACCTCATCACATAATAAAATTAGATTTCAACAAAACTTGGATCTAAGAATTCACTCTTGCATAGTATTTAATGATAATACATGAAATTCAAAACAAGAAATAAAAATCATGATATCAGCCTAGAAACTTGAAGTTCAAATTTGCAGATCTTCAATCTGAGATAATCTTGACTTGTTATTGTTGATGGATCTTCAAAGCTTGTGTCTTGCCTCCTTCAGTTTCTCTTTCTCACTTGTCTTGTATTGTATTTTGTTGTCTGGTATATATCTCTTTTTTCTTTCTCCCTTTCCTCTTCAATTTATAATGGAAGTTGGAGGTGGAAAGGTTGTGAGTTCATGAAGATACGGGTCTCTTGGCTTCCCAAATAACACTTTTTTGATGCCAACAATTGTGTCTTTAATAAATAAAGGGCTATATTCAATTAAAAATCGTATTTGTCTTTATAAAATAAAAATCGGTCAAAAGACAGGGTTGAAAGACAGGTCGTGTCTTTTCTAGGTTGACAGGGTGGAAAGACACGGCCTGTCTTTGTTATTTTGATAACTTTTTGTCTTCTATCCTCGCACTCTTGACCCGTTTTGCTTTCTTTTTGTAAAGTATCTCCTTTAATGACTTGAAAGCTAAAATTAATAATTTTAAGTGCTAAATTCTTAATATTTATCAATAAAATGACCATTAAAATATATTTTAGCACTCATAAATTAGGAATAAATTTGGTTTATCAATATCTTGATGATCATATAAGTACTTAATTCTTTATCTTTGGCTAGAAGTTCTCTTTACAAGTGTAGAACCTATATTAATTGATCTAAAAAGATTAAATGGAACAAAAGTAACAATTTTCAATAATAACTCAAAACTGGAATTTTCGTAACTGTAAACCCCCAGATTTTTGGAATCAGTTTAGCCTAAAACCCTAATCTGGAAGTCAACCGGAACTCTAAAGTTAACACAACCTTAGTTAGATGTAATAACTTAAATCCGGCAATCCCAAATAAGCAACTCGAAGAAAGTAAGTAAGAGTTTAGAATGTAAAATAGTGCGTAATTACCTAAGGAAGCTTAAAAAGATCAGATTAGTAAAACCGCAAATCATCTTGAACCCGATCGGACACAGTTCTTGAAAAACTTGTCCCGAGGCTCGGAATAGTAAAAATATTCCGAATATACCATTAGGCCCATAAAAATATAAGGTTTTCAAAAATATCAGTTTTATAATTTTTCGGTAAGTAAAAATAACAGATATCGCAATTATACACATATTTTCTTACTACCGATACTTTATTAGTCATATCTACTTTACATTACACTATTCACTATTATTCTATACTATTCTTTTATCTCTAGTTTTTCTTACACCTACTCTTACAAACACCATAACCTATAACCTTTACTTTTTACCTTTCCCATAACTTTATTTCACATCTACTTTACTTATTCCTTTATTTAATCCACGAAATACAAAAATAAACTCTCTCCCTCCTCTACTCTCTATGGCCGGCACCTCCTCCCCCTTATGCCCTCTCAACTTGTTTTATTTTATCTTTATTTAAATCACTCAAAAATCACTCCGTATTTTTCTATAAATACCCTCTTCCTCTTTCACTTCTTTCACACATTTACTACTTACAAATTCTCTACAAAAACTCTCTCAAATTCTCCTCTCAAAACTCTCTCCAAATATCCTCCCAAAACTCTCTCAAAATAATCACAAAACCACTTTCTACCTACAACAAAACCCATAATCACATAACACTACCAAAGCCATCTTTAGGTAAACTTTTCCTATTATTTTCTTCTCCTCATATCATGTAGCTTTACATGACCATAGTGTGAGTTTCCAAAGACTAAGCGTTATGGAAGCTACACTATGTTCATGTATTGTTCTTGTTCATGAAACTCCATTTATGTTTATATTGTTTTATTTTGTTCTTACTATTGTTATTATATTATTATCTATATATATACATATATACATATTCTTTAGAGCATATAAGCTCACTTGCAATTTATTTATTTATTTATTTCATTGTAATTTATTTATTCCTTGTTATTTTAAGACTAGTCTCTAGTCTTAGACTTGTCCTCATCAAGTCAAAACAAATTTTTTCTTTCTTTCATTTTATTTTTCTTTTGGGACTAGTCTATTTCTTAGTCCCGGGAGCCTTGAAAAATCTGAGACTCCGAATACTTGACTTTATTTATTATTTATGTTATTGCTTGTTATTAATTCTCATAAATCATGTTCATTAAGATTGTTGTCCAAAATTTTTCAAATTCTAAAAATAATTGATAAAAAGAAGGTCTTATCACTTAGGAATAAGTTTATATGAAATATAAAATCTATGGTTTCACAAAAATAAAGTCATTCCTTTCTAAGTTACTAAAAGAACCTACTACAATTTTAGAAACTATTTTTGTTATGAAAAGCTTTTTAAAATCATTTATTATCCCACTTTGTTTTTCAAAAGAAAACGATTTTTGGTACAAAAAAGATTTCTATGAAAAACATAACATGAGGAAGGATGAGAAATTTTTAAATAAAGATCTTTTCAAACAAATGGACAAAGAAAAATTGTATAGAAAATAAATAGGAAACATAACACCAAATGAAGAATTTAGGAAAGAAGAAAATTACTTTTCGAAAAAGGTCATCTAGGAAAAGTAATGAGTCAAACAGAAGTGATTCTTTGAAAAACAAAGTATTCATTTAAAAGATCTACAAAAATAAACTTCTTGTAAACTATAGTTTTCTAAACTTTTAATTTGACATTGTGTTACTTGAGAAACATAAATGGACAAAAAACACTTGAGCATGAATAAATATGAGCTAGGTAGCTATAAAAAGAGAATTTTTCAACTATAAAGATAATTAAGTATTTATCAAACAAATTTTGAATGATTTAATTTTTGAATCCAAAATTATTTTGAGTTGGAAAATTCGTGGTGAATTTTTTTGCCACTTTTGGAGCTTATATGATCTTGTTTGTTAAAAATAGTTTTAGAAATGGGTAGATCTTTTCGAGTAGGTAGAAATCGATATATCATATGCACAATTCCAAGTTAAAATGACCAAGTTATGGCCGTTTTAAATTGGAATTCTCCTTTATACGAACTTTAACGTCCTCATGGCATTGTTTTGTCAAAATTCAAGAAAATCATCAAGAAATACTCATCTTAGATATTTTCTTTGGTTAGGTGATTCCAAGGAAGAGTACCTATATCCCGAAGACTATTTCGATTAAGTGGAGTGTGTGAGTGACTCATCCGCTAGAGAAATTGTCGTCATGGCATGGTAAGTTTATTTCTTTAAGATGCTTTACTTGTTTATGCTTGTAATTTAGTTGCATTAGAATTAAGAAAAGACAAATGAATATGTTTGTAAAAGTAATTCTTTGAAAGAATCCTAAGAATATCGAGGCCATAATTGATTTAATGTTTATTTCAATATAACGCTTGATTTGTATGAAATTCCTTGATCACCTTAAATCTGGTAATAATAATGTTATGATATCATAAATAAATGGATTCATGCATACCATGAAGTGAGTCACATTGCATTGGATTATTATCCTTGGGTGAGAAAGATTGTAGCTCGAGTCGAAAGCAACACTTGGCGGAGTGACCAAAAGCGATTGCTTTGCGACATTTAAGGAAATGCTTGGTGGAAGATCCGAAAGCAAGGCTCAATTCAAGTAGACTTCATATGCTTAACGATATTGGTCGAAAGCATAAATCTTTTTAACAAAAAACCACTTGTTTTGAGGTTATATATCACCAAACCTCGAATGGAGGGTGTAAATCCATTCAACATATAGTTCCTGGAAAACTATATGCTTTGTTTGCCCACATGTATGTTGCATTCCATTTGTTTGATTAAACAACTGTTTGGAATTTTGTTACAAGAAGTTATTTATGGAAATAGTTCTCACTAAGCCTATTAGCTTATATCCCTTATAGATATCTTTTGTAGTTCCCTTATCTGTGGTTGAGGCTACGAGGACCCTGCAGTCAGATATTTTCTTTTGAATAAGGAATTCCCAGATGAAGTTTAGTGTTGGATAAGATGTACAAATATTCTTGTAGTAGATTAGTGAGCAAGGGAAATGTCTCTAAGTTTGTAAGATCATTGTTATAAGTAAATGAATTTTATGAATCCTCTTTTCTTAACATGTTATTATATTTTCTTAAGCATCATAGTTCCATGTATGGTCCTCTAAATTTGTGAGAGCACGCCTTACACTTAATATCAAAGCTTTTAGGAGTGGCTAAGGTTGTCATTCTTAAGCTTTAATATTGAGTGTGGTGGATCATTATGTTTAGGGTATCCCTTGGGGCATGATAGTAACCTTGCTGTACGGTAGCTTTTCGATCCTCAAATGACCTTGTATGTTTGATTTAACTTAGGGAATGGATAGATCTTTCAAAGTAGATAGAAATCGATACATAATATGCGTAATTCCAAGTTAAATTGAGTTAGATATGGCCATTTTAAGTTAAGCTTCAACTTAGGCGAAAATTGACGAACTTAGTAAATAGAATTGTTAAGTTTATTAGAACTTTATGAGAAATAATCATTGAGGGTTCCTTGTACTTAGGTGATATGGAGGACGGATTTCACTGCCTGAGGACTACTACGACTAGTAGATTTCTCTCCATGGCCGAGTGAGTTCATTTCTTAAATAGTTGTGCTCATGTATGTGCTTGTAACTGTAGCGGCATTAGAATTAGGACAAGATAAAATTGATTGTATGAGTATGATTGCTACATGGTTAATTGATGATAAGAATATCGAAATGAGTTTGTGATGATTATTTGTATGACACAGTATAGACTTAATCTATCCGAAATCTCTATGATCACCCATAAATTGTTAAATTAATATGCCATGATCTTATAATCAAATTAACCATGCATACCATATGTGAGTCATATTGCATAGGTTATTATACCTTTTTGTGAAGAAGCATAATAATTGGGCAACAAGGGGCCTATAAACTCGAATATTGGCGTATAGGCCGAAATTGAAAATGTGTGTGGGTGGGCACCTGTATCAACCACAATAAGAAGTGAGAAGAATTTAAATGTTGGTCGTATGGGCCTAAAACACCTAACCCCGAATGGAGGGCGTAAATCCATTCAACATAAGATTTCCGGACGGTCTTATGTATTGTATGCTCATGTGTTTGTGCATTTCATATGGTTGCTAATAACTTATCTGTTATATACTATTGTTGAGTATTAAATATTTGGAAATGAATCTCACTAAGCCTGTTAGCTTACACCTCGATAGTTTTGTTATGGTGTTCTCATTTTTGGGTGTTCCGAGAGAACATTTTTCATTGGGTTATCTTTTGGATGAAGGAGCTTTTGAAGAAGTCGGGACCTAACTAGAGGTTTGGACTTCTAAAAAAATCTCTTTAACATAAACCCTAATGGTTGTAATATGGTTTTAGACTGGATAGACTTCTATTATTATTTTTGGCGGGGGTATGCTCCCTTGACTTTTGTAAAGACTTAACTTGTTTATCTTGTTGTGATTTCTATTCTTAATGCTATTGTATGCCTTCTTAAGACTATTCAGTTAAAAGTGTGATCCTAAAAATTGTGCAAGTACACCTTACACCCGATATGTAAACTTATGGGATGACTAAGGATGTTACACTTAAGTTTAAATATTGAGTGTGGTGGACTGTTGCGTTTTAGGTACCCTTTGGGGCGTGACAGTTTAAGTTGGTATCAGAGCATGGTTAAGAGTTTACAATCATAACTATAAATAAATAGCCTTAAAGAGGGATAAAAAGAAAAGCTAGAATAGAATTAAAAAGGAAGACTTAGATAGGATGATGACCATGGTATGTGTAAACCCTGGTATTTTCAGTAGCTAGGAAAACCCCGAGAGATGAAAGCGAAACCCTAATCCAATCCGTTTGAGTCTAGTGAGAGGAGCTTAGAAACCCTAAATCCGGCTTTCCTTCGGTTTCATAATAAAAGGAGTCTTATAAAGCAAATGAATACGAATTATCCTTCTAAGGTATATTTTAGACCTTTGAAAGTTTTAAATTCGAGAATTTTTCAATTCCGGGTCTTCTCGAGCTCGATTATGGAAAAGCGTGCCCCGGGTCACGGATTTGGAAAAATGTTTCGGAATATTCATTAGAACCGTAATTTTATAAGATTCCAAAAATATCAATTTCATAATTTTCCAGGCTATAAAAATTACAGTTATAGCTTTTCCTGTGTTTTTGTTACAACCGGTAAAGTAGATGTCTTATCTACTATTCACAAGTACAACCTACACTACACACTACCCATACCCTACTCTTACATCCTTACAACTACTCATTTCAATTTTCTTTTCCAAGAAATTTTGTCTCTTAAATAATTATCACATTTATTACATTTTAATTTACTAAATTACAAAATATCAAATTTTCAAAACACACACACACACACATGAGATGTGGCTGGCGCCCCTCTTGTTTTTTTTTTCCTTCATTTGATTTATTTTTACAATTTTTATTCATTAACAAACCCTAATTTACACATATATAAACACATTTTTCTCTCTCTCTCCTCATTTCACTTGTTTCAAATTTTGTTAAAGAAGAAAAAACCTCTCTTCTCTCCTCCCTTGTGCCGTGAACCCCCTCTCCCCCTTCCTCTCACATTTCCAACTTGTTTTCTGCTCTTTTCTCCTTCAAGACTCCATTGGTATGTGGATTTAAGCTTTGGTTCTTCCTAATTCTTGTAATGGCAAAGCTATATCTTGTGTGTTTTCTCATTTAATCCCAATGAGCTCATGCTAGGGACATGAAAACACATGAATAAGAATATCAAGCCATCACAAGACATGGATCTAGTGTTTAGATGAGTTTATGTTAAGATATCTTCTTGTTCATGCATGTAAAGTAGAGATCTTGTATAAATATTTATGTTCATGCCATGAAGTTTATGATTCATGCATTATAGTTAGTAGATCTAATGGTTAGACATTCACATCTTCATCTACATGTATGATCATGGAGTTATTTTGATTTCCATGCATTGATGATCATAAAAATGTAGTCTTGTTCATGTAAAGGTGTGTTAGATAGTGGATCTTCATATATAGAAGGCAAGAACATTGAAAAAGGAAAGGTTTTGTCAACTATGAAATGTTGGAAATTCGGATGAAATTGAAACCCTACTTTAAAAACCACCAAAATCACTTTTGAACTCATATAATATGAAAAATGAAGGGTATGTGTAGTAGATATCTTGAAAGAATGATTTTCATAAGCTTGGATGAGTTAGGCATGATAAGAATGTAAAACAAGTGGTGGAGTTAGAATGAAAAATATTGATGTGTGGATCAATAGTCAAATTCGTAATTTAGGTTCATGCCTACAAGAACTTAGTATCTAAGTCTAAATTGGATGTTTTATAAGCTAAATGAAGTCCTTAGATAGTATATAATTGGAGCTTCAAATTTTAATGCATTAAACAAGATTTCTCATAAGGAAAATGCAAGAAAATGAAATTTCAAAAATTCGGATTTTTACAAAAGGCTTGTTTAAAAACATGTTTACCAAATGAAAAATGGGGATTTTTATGCATAAATGGAGGTCATGGTTAATATAGACTTTGAGAACTTATTTTTATTTAGATATCAAGTGAATTTCAAGAATAAAAATCAAAGAAACCCTAAGGAATGTAAAGTTGGGAAGAATAGCTTTTTAGAAATAACCTTTATGGAATTTTATAACACTTAGGAGTTCATAAGAGCTCATCATCAAAAATCATCATGACCATGCATATATTGAGTTCATTACATGACATTCATGTTAGGAATTCATTCATATACCATTCGTCCATGAATCATCAACTAGGAACATTTCTCATCAAAAGCAAAACAATTTTCGGAAATTGAGGACTTACGGAACAGATCTGATCCTACTGTTCCGTGAACTTAATGTTTTCAAAACTTGAAATTAATATTAGAAATAGATAGATCTTTCGAAGTAGATAGAGATCGATATAAAATTTGTGAAATTCCGAGTTAAAATGACCAAGTTATGGCCGTTTTAAGTCAGAGCTTCTGCAAATAGCGAGAAATCCAAATTCATCTAGTTTAGATGTATAGCTTGATTTAGTTACATGATGAGAGTCTCATTAGGGTTATTCTTGCTTGGTAGGTGATCCCGAGCAGGACGACACCCTACCTCTCGACTATTACTACTAGAAAGACCGGCGTCCAATGGTCGAGTGAGTTCTACTTCCACTCTCAATTAATGATTGTGATTGTAATGTAGTGGCACTAGCATTGTAAGCAAAGATGAAAATGGATATGCATGATGGGGTATATGGGAATTATATATTTGTCTGCTGTTGTTGCGTGAAATGGAACTTAAGGAATATCGAAACCGGGTGTTAAGCTATTGAATGATTAGCTAGTATTTCATAGGGAATGTCTGCGAATACTTGTTGACCACCTAAAAGAATTGAACTAATGTATATTCGACTTCAATTGAAAATTGGATTCATTCATATCACGATGGGGGTGGAGTATTAGCATTGGTTGGTTTTTCATGATCCATAAAACGACTATGTTGGTTTTTCGTGATCCATAAAACGAATATGTTGGTTAATCGTGATCCATAAAACGAAATTGTTGGTTAATCGTGATCCATAAAACGAGTTATTGTTCAGTTAACCGTGAGCTTGAACGGCGTCATACCGCAGGATTCGTTAATCTGCTAACCCGGGATGGAGGGCGTAAGTCCATCCACATATGATTTCCGGTTGGTCATATGTTTGTTGAATTCATTTGTATGATGCATACACTTGCGTGAATAATTACTTGGTTGAATGAATTGTACATAATTGTGTTATGGAAGTTCTTACTCACTAAGCTAGTTAGCTTACGCCCCCATAGTTTTTATCTATTGCAGCACGAGTTTATCTGGCTTAGACCGAGGCAAGCCACAGCACAGGTACCGAAGATAGGAGTTTCCCATAGAAGTTTACTTCATTCTTTTGTATAGACTTCCGTTGGAAACTAAGGACTCTAGATGACTGTAATAGACTTGATATTATTTTGCGGGGGAATGCCCCTTAGACTTTGTAAAATATAATTGTGCGTTTTGGTTTATTATCTATGGTTAATGAATGCCACATTAGACCGTTTAACTCCATTTGTTGAAGTATTCTATTGTCGTAAAAGAATGCTTTACATCTACTTAAGACTCCCGGAGGGCTCGGGTAGGGAACTCGAGAGTCTTATTTAGTATGTGGTGGGCTGTTACGTTTAGGATACCCTACGGGGCGTGACAGTATGAGACTTAGAATCCTATTTCCTAACTCTTGTGGATAGTAACCATTAGGAAGCAATCGGCTTAGCACTACGAAACATCCATAAGTGACCCAATCAGACTCTCATAAAATATCGCTTAGGTGGTCTTGATTGTTTTCGGAATTGAATTGTTATTATTAAATGTTGGTTGTTTCGTTGTTGCTTAAAACGCAAAATTTTACTTGAATTTCATTTATGAGGATTTTTGCACGTGCTGTTTAAATTTCTATGAAGTTATAATTATGTTTTATCATTTCAAGATTATATTATTTAAATTCCTGATTAGCTTTTTGCACTTTTATTTTTTGCTCTTACTACAGTTTCCTTTATTTCCGCTTTCTTGTTTGAAAACATTAATAAAATACTGAGAAGATTACTTATTTAGACAAAATAAAATTTGCAACAGCCGTGGTAGGAGAAGGAGATGTTAGGAGAAAAGCGCTTCTAACCAACCCAACATGGAAGAAGGGCAACAAGATGCTATCACGCCCCATGGGGTACTCTAAACGTAACAATCCACCACATACCATACAAGACTCTCGAATTACCACCTTAGCCCTTCGAGGGCCTCGTATAGATGTAAGGCTTATGTCACGCCCCGAAAGGGTACCCTAAACGTAGCAGTCCACCGTACACAATATTAAAGCCTAAAAATGATCACTTCAGTCACGCGAAGGCTTCCATACTATGTACAAGGCGTCTAACACACAAAGGAGGCACATCGGAGTGATACATTTTATATTGATACAATTGAGTAACAATGTAAAGGAAATACAATCCACTATACTTTCGATACAAATCACTATACTTCATATACGAATCACTACACTTCAAAATACAAATCATTCAACTCCAATTACATTCATCCATAGACTTCCCTACATAAACTATTACAAGACAGATCATAAACTAGCTGATAACTTCAATCATTCGTATTCTTTGCCAAAATCCCGAAGTCATTCCAGGCTCCAACCAATTCGTTCCCCACTTTGCATACTTGAGATAACCTGTCCATTTAAACAACTATTGGGGTATAAGCTACACTAGCTTAGTGAGAATTCCCTTAATTCCGTACCATAACAAACAAGTTATAATCAGTCATATGCTATGCATGAACAAACACGTGAGCAAGCAATTATGCATGGGCATCCAGAACCCACACACAGAACGGATTTGCGCCCTCTGTATCTTGGGTTAGGAATGGTATTGAGTCTACACGACCGCATCTAGTCCCCAAGCCCTCGGCTCTTAGCACTCGACTCGGCTAGGCTCATCCAAGAATGCATCCACATGCACCTTAGTACCCCTGAATGAGCTCTGGCACCGGGTTCGTTATCCAAACGAGTCATCCACGAACCATACCGATCGACCTGCGTAGGAGTAGCGTGCTACCAAATGCAATATGTCTGATGCGATGCATGACCAATTTAAATTTTGCTTAGGTAAAAAATGTTTATACATTCTTTAGAGTGACCAACCAATATCACACATATAACAGAAATAATATGAACGGTGCAGTTATCCAATCAAATTGTGGTTTCGATATGCTTTAGTATTCTTTGGCATACATTCATCACAGCCTCATCATATATCCCATCCCCATTCGTATCGATTTTTATCTTGTTCCTATAATTCTAATGCAACTAACTACAATCACAATCAAGGTAACAAAACAAGGAGAAAACTCACTCGGCCATTAGATCACCGGTCTTCTAGTAATAATAATTCGGTGATAGGGAATCGTCGATCTCGGGATCTCTTAAAAAGGAAGAAATACTCTAATAAGTATTTCATCACTTAACTAATCCAAACTATCTCATTCAAACTATAAAATTCGCAATTCGCGTCCTAAGCGGGAATTCCAACTTAAAACGGCCATAACTTGGTCATTTTAACTCGGAATCTCGCAAATTATATATCGGTTTCTATCTATTTCGAAAGATATATCTATTTCTAATATTATTTTCAAGTTTTGAAAACTTTGAAGCTTCGAAAAGTTCGGATCAGATTAGGGCAGCAACAATTTTCAACTTCCGAAAAATAGTTTTGTAAATATTTGTAATGTTCCTACTATATAGATTGGCTATACATGCAATATGAATGATTTCCTAACATGAATGACATGAGATGAGCTTAATATATGCATGATCTTGATGATTTTTGCTAAAAGGACATTTTATAACCTTTTATCTTGCAAGACCATAATAACAACTACTTATGAAAAATCTAGTTTTCTAATCTTTGATCATTTCCATTTGTTTTGGATTTATTACTTAAGAAAATATAATTATTTTTGTCAAAATTGAGTCTTCATTATATATATCACTTATGACAAATTTCTACATAAAATTTTTCATTTTACACTTTGTAAATATGTTTTCACATATGATTTACTCAAAAATCCGATTTTAGAAAATTCACTTTTTGAATGATTACTTGGGAAAAACTTGTTTAATGCATTAAAATTTAAGGCTTCACTATATCAATTACCTAAGGACTTCATTTAACATATAAAACATTCATTTGAGCTTGAATACTAGGTGTTCTTATGGCCTTCATTCAAAATTACGAATTTCACAAATTGATACTAACTCAAAATTTTCCATCTTGCTTCTACTTCTTGTTTTACACTTTAATCTCATCAAAACTCCCTTCAACTTATAAAATCACTACTTAATGATACCTATTACCTATATACTTCATTTTTCACTTAAAACATGAGTTTTGAAGTTGATAATGGGTTTTAAAAAATTAGTCTTGGTTGGGATCCGAATTTACAAAATTCATTTTTAGTTATCTTTGATAAAATCTATCTAAGCTCATGAAAATCCATTCTTTACATATCATATCTTAAGTGCCTTTCATTTCTTAAATAAAAACTTCATTTTTGAGTTGGAAAACATGTTTTTAAAATAGACCTTGGCCAAAATCCTAAAATAGAATTTTTATTTGAAAATAACTTTGAAAATCACATTAGATTCTTATTAAAAAGAAGTCTTGATGTATTCATATAT
The DNA here is from genome assembly GCA_024138025.1 of Combretum micranthum. Lineage (NCBI taxonomy): Eukaryota > Viridiplantae > Streptophyta > Magnoliopsida > Myrtales > Combretaceae > Combretum > Combretum micranthum. The sequence goes on along the minus strand of JAMXBD010001139.1, from coordinate 234,045 downwards.
TAAACCTTCATTTTCTTAAGAAAAATTACACTTTGACACTTGGAAAGTGGTTTTTAAATATTGGTCTTGCCAAAATACGAATTTCACAAATTTTGTTCAAGTTCAAATCTAAGATCTACACATAATATGAACATACACCTAGATGAAACCCATGAAAACAAACTTTAAACTCATAGATCTAAACTTTGCTCATCAAAATTACTCATTTATGTTATCTATACCCTAAGCCCTTCATTTTAAATGAAAAATACACATTTTGAAGTTGAAAAACCACTTTTCTAACTATGGTTCCATTTTCATCCGAATTTTCAAATTGATTTTGTTGAAAACAAAATAGATCTTGGGTTTCTACAACTTTCCTACCACCATCAAGCTATAGCAAGTTGTTCATGAACATAAACAAAGATCTAATGCATCTATGAACTCAAAACTTTAAATCTAGTTTTCTAAACTAGTTTTACATGCATGAATCACTAAGATAGACATGTGGATGCTAGATCTATGCATAAATCATAAGAAATAACAAAAATAACAACTTAAATACAAGATCTATGGCATAAACAAAAATCAAAGCTATAAAAAGTTAGATCTATAATATTTATCAACTTTAAACAAGAAAATAATTGAAATACAAGATAATAAAAGTAGAGAAAATGAGAGTTTCATTTTTGGCATCATCATCCTAAGCTTTTAAGCTTATGGAAGGTCATTTGATCCATGAAACCTTCATTCCACTTTACCTATATCACCTATGGAGGCTTTGAGATGAAGATTTGCTTAAAAATCTTCAAGAAATATGGGTGGATGCTCAAGAATGAATTGGGGGCAGCTTGTTTTGTTGAAGAAATAAGAACAAGAAGAAGAAAGAAAGTGAGGAAAATGAGAGAGAAAAGGTTAAAGAATGAAAAAGGAAAATGAGTAAATGAAAGAGAGAGAGAAAATGAGTGTATTAAATGAGGAAAAAAATAAAACAAGGCAGCCAAGAAGTGTACATGCTGCACGTGAAAGATAAGGAGGAGAGAGAGTGAATTTTGTTTAAATTTGACTCAAATTTGAATTGTATAATTAATGTGTAATGTAACTTTTTGAAGAAGGATTGAAATATAATTAATTTTAGTCAAAATAGGAGTAAATGAAGGACAATGGCAGCCATAAAGAGGGTCAAAAATCTGCCATCAATTGTGGGATAATGTGTAGAAAGATTGAAGTGAAAATGAAGTGATATGTGTAAGGTGTACTTGAAGGTATGAGTTGTAAAGGTACTTTATTTATAAAATAAAATAAAATTAGAAAATTTATTCCAAATAATTGTAGCAGATTTTTCATAATTAAAATTAAATAATTATTTGAATTATTTTAGTATTTTAACAATTATGTTACCGGTATGATCAAAATACGCGAATATGGACAATAAATAATATTTTTATAACCCGAAAAATTCTAAAAAAAATTATTTTATGAAAATATAAATATTTTTCAAATATTTTTCAATTATTAAATTAATTTATTTTATTTTTAGTATCGGGTCTTAAACAAAATCTGATCCCGTAAAGACCCGAAACGAACTAAATTTTAGAAAAACAAAATTTTCTTTAACATATAAAATATTTATCTCAAAATATAAGACTTTATAAGAATAATAAAAATTTTTAATGAAATAAAAATGAATAGTGCAAAAGACTAATCAATTACCGGTAATAATGGAAATACGATAAAAGGTTATAACTGTAACTTTTATAATCCGAAAAATTATATAACTGATATATTTAGAAATATTATGAAATTACGAGTCTAACGATACTATTTGTATATTTTTTATATCTCGAGCCCCGAGACATGCTTTTCGAAGTCTGTGTCTGAACGGGTTCGAAATAGGTCAAAAATTTACTAATCTGATATTTTTAAACAAACTCATATTACTATGAGCTATTCTACATATTTAGCTGCGCCTCGGCCTCTAGGATTAGGGGCACTAGGTTGCCAGACTTAGACTATTGCATTCCGGTTAAGGTTTCCGGGTGATTTTTTCGGTTTAGGTCTTTGCCACTTTGGAAACTGATATTTTATGTTTATACAACATATTTAATTTGAGAAATTTATTTTACATTTTATTTTTGTAAGTATTTAATATCTTTTAACGTTTTTGGAATTCTTGAATTGCGTTTCATTTCTGAATGTTAATCGTTATTTGCTTTTTAATAATTCGTTTTTGGGATCTATATTACCCGACTTTATGAACCGGAGTCACGTATGGAATTTGTCGTACGTAGTGGCTTTGGAATTGTAGTATGTTGAGTTCTTACTTTGTTTTTGGGAATTCTTATTTTTCCCAAGATTCGGAAATTTTTCAAATTCGTTCGTGATTTAAGACTAGTTGAAATTCGGTTTTAATTTGGAGTGATTTTTAGGGTTTATTTTCGAAGTTCATCTTAAAATTATTTATTGAAATTTTCCGGGGCTTACAGCATACCTTTACGGCAATAGAATATAAGTCCGAATGGAGATAAAAAGCTTAACTCGGCATACATTAGCAGTAGGATATAACTCATGATGTAAAAGTAAATGTTACATTTACTAAGGGGCATTCCCCCACAAAAGAATATTTAGTGGCCTTATACCGTCATCCAAAGTCTTAAAAGTTTCCTATGGAAGTCTAAACAGAAATTCCAACTTCTAGGGGAAACTCCTAGCTCTTGTACCTATGCGGTCGGGTGACGCTGTCTAAGCCATATATTCGGTAGCTGCTGTCACGCCCCGAGGGGTACCCCAAACGTGGCAGTCCGCCGTACACAATACTAAAGCCTAGGAATGACTACCTTACTCACGCAAAGGCTTCCATATCATGTACAAGGCGTACATCACAATCTAAGGGAACGCATCGGAGTAGCGTAATTTATATTGATAATAAATAAGTAACAAGGCAAAGAGAATACTTATCATAAAACATACATATTGCATTTCAATTCTTGGAGGCATATCCTACTTCAAATAAATATACATCACTTATCATATAGGTCATTTCATATAAAGATCCTTACAACATTACTTCATCTTATGATCCCATTTCCTTCGTAGAAGCTTAACCATCCATCCATGACTTCCTTAATGTCATGATCCTCAATTTAAGCCACTGGTATACCTGTTTCAACAAATCTATAGGGTTATAAGCTACAACTAGCTTAGTGAGATATTCCTTTTCATTCGCACCATATTTTTAAATAAGTTTATTTATTTATTCACACATATGCTATGCATACAATGCAACAATCACATGATTACACAAATATATATAGTTATCCGGAAACCATATATAGAACGGATTTACCCCTCCGTATCAAAGGTTAGGGAATCGGGGTTAAAGGTCCTCGACCTTCTACTGCTAGTCCCCAGGTCCTCACCCACAGCGTTCGGTTGGCTCGACTCCGAACCTAAAGTCGCTTTCCCCGAGCGATTTGGATTCTCCAGGAAGGAACATGGCACGTGGCACCGCACGATCATAGCCAATCCAACTCTACGCGTAGGAGTAGCAGCCTTCCGAAATAGATGTGACTCGATGGATGCTATGCGTGAGCGTTTTAGTTTTCTTAAGCCAAACCTTATTAAGGTTTATTAGGGGCGATCAATCAATTTAGCAAACAATAAACAATCATACAAGTAAGTAAATAAAATTATTTAAACAAGCAGTTTGAAGTTGCGATATTCTTAATTCCCATTTTACGCATAAACATAGAATCACATATATACACATAATCCCGAATTCCTCCAAACATATCCATTTTTATCTTTTCTTAGTATACTAATGTTACTACTTTACAAGCACAAGCAGGGTAACGAAACTAGGAGGAATAACTCACTCGTCCATTTCGCGATCTTCTTAGTTGTAGTAATCCTCATGTAGGGTAATCTTGTATCTTTCGTCACCTAAACAAAAGAAATACCCGGGATAAGTCTTTCATGGAATTTCTACTCTTGGATATTCTAAACTTTTCTTAAAATCGCGGTAAAATCATATAAGAGGAAATTTCAACTTAAAATGGCCATAACTTGCTCATTTTAACTCGGAATTTCGCATATAATATACCGTTTTCTACCTATTCGAAAAGATCTATCCATTTCTAAGGTTATCTTGGTCATAAAAGGTCATTTGGGTTCCGAAAACGTCAGGTACAGATTTAAAACGAATTTTCTAAACTTTTGTAAAAATCCATTTTCTAGCTTAACTCCATTTTAAAGAAAATCCTTTTGCAACAATATATGTATATAATTATTATTTGATAAACACTTTGAATATATAGGTAAGCTCACTTTATATGCAAAAATCCTAATGGTAGTGTCTCAACAATTTATTTCATAAAACAATTCATTTAAACTTTAGCTTTGAAAATTTTCTTTCAAGTATTTAAAGAAACTTTATATTTTTCTTAGGTTGTTATAATGAGTATAATCTTATTTCTATTTTCTTCATTCCTTTTTCCAAAACAAGTTAAATTTTTCCTTAACCCTTTAGTCTTGTATTAAATTTTTCTTCTAGTGATTAAAGTTCAAATTTATCAAAAGTATGTTAAGTTGATGAAAACCTTTTCATAATTTCGTATTTAGGATGGTTTTTCTTTAGAAAATGAATCTTGTCTTCTTGATAAACTAAATTTATTCCTATTTTATGAATGCCAAAATGAATTTTTATTGATCATTTTTATTACGAATTTGGCACTTCAAAATATTAATTTATGCATTCAGGTCTTTAAAGGAGATATTTTTCAAAGAAAGAAAAGACGGGTCAAAAATGCAAAGTTTGGATTAAGAAGAACTCATCATGACAAGAACAAGCCATGTCTTTCAACCATTACAAGAAAGAAGCAAAATTAAGGGCTAAATATCAAGCTTTTGGAAGACATTTATGTGACATGACCTGTCCCTAAACCTGTCGATTTGACAGTCCATTAATTTTTAAGAAACGGCTTTTTTATTGAATAGTAACCCCCTATTTATTAAAGAAACGTCTATTGGACATTAAAGGGGTGTTACTTTGAAAATCCAAAAGACCCGTAACCTCCCATTTCCTCCATAATAAGCATTCAATTCCATTTATGTGAAAAGCCAAAAGACCTGTAACTCCCGTAACTTCCAAATTCCTCCATAATGAGCTTTCAATTTCATTTATGTGAAATCCATTATAAATTGAAGATGGAGGAAGAATCAACAAGAACAAGAAGAAAACAAAAAGGAAGAAAGAGAGAGCACATATAGAATTCATACATAAAGTTTTTCAGAGTTTCAACAAGTCAAGATTATCTTGGATTGAAGATCCATAATTTTGAGCTTCATTTTCTCGAGTGATATCATGAATTTTAGTTTGTTTCTAGAATTTCATGTATTCTTGTTAATTACTATGGAAGAGTAATTTTTCAGATCTAGGTTTTGTTGAACTCTAATTTTATTTTGTGATGAGGATTTGGGTTTAATGAAAGATTGATGTTCTTTTGTTCAATTGCATTTTTCTTAACTATTTCTTAAGTTTGTATATCCGGAATGCAAGCTTATGTATGATTTCATTTAAGTTAATTGAAAGATTACTTTTATGATTTGATCTATGCAATTGAAGAGATTTGTTTGTAATTCTAGACATAGAATGGCAAGAATCTTCTATTATTTTTATGAGTTCATGTTATTAATGCAAATTTAGGTTGCTATTGATTGAGGAGACATCCTAATTGATTAACCTAGGTTTAGACAATTTGTTAGATTCGAAAGAATTGACATTTTGCTTGAGGAATTCTATAGCTTAAGAACTAAATCTTAAATATCTAGTATGAGTTGCCAAGGATTCACATGATAAATTGGAGGTAAGAAAAAATCTGGATCATTTGTTCTTATTGAATCTTGCTTGTTTGTTACTAGGTCTGTGTTAATATTATTCAAGGTAAATTAGATAAAATAGTAATCATCAAAATTGTCGGTTACATAGTAGAGAAACAGTAATACTAGTACTTGATATCCAGATCCTAGAGGACGACACCCGTATTAATTCTATACTACAATCGATAGGTACACTGCCTATTGCCTTTATAGTGAATTAAGAACGGGACTTTATTAAATTTAAAACTACGCTTGAAGGCAATCCATCACTTCTTATATTTATTTCTAAAATATAAGCTTTTTCTTTTTAAAACTTGTTCTTTCATTTCTTTTGAAAAGAATCATCTTTTATTGATAAAATCAATTATTGTTAATCTTACTTTATTTATATTCTTTTGAAAATGAGTTCCTTCTTTTTAGAAATTTGAAAATCATTATTTTTCCTAAGTAGGTTCATTACCTTATGAGTTTATCTTAACTTTGAAAACTAGTTTGTTTTCTTAGTTTTATTTCGAAGTTTAAAAGAGTTTAAATCTTAAACTTTTTGTGAAAACTTTTAATATTAATAAATTATATTACTAAAAGCTTAGGTTAACATAATATACCAAGAAAATATCTATTTCTTATGTTTCCTTGGAAATCTATCTTTGTTATTGACGAAAACGTTGAGAAAACTCCATTTCTATGTTGTTGATAATAACTTCATGATTTTGTGATAAATCATATAATTGAAAACTTAGCTTTGAGTTCATTAAGTAAAGTAAAATTCTATTTTTGGATTAGTTGAGACATTAGCATTATGTAAATGCAAGTATCATGAGCATATAAAGAAATAAGAACATAACAAAATACTAGAAATAAATAATAAGCAAGAAAAATAAAATATCAAGTATTGGGAACCTTAGCTTCATCAAGGAATCCCGGTCAAGTATTGGAGCCTTAGCTTCATCAAGGCATCCGGAGACTAAGAATGGACTAGTCCCAAAAGATTAAAGAAAATAAATAAAAGATTGTTTTGACTTGATATGGACAAGTCTAAGACTCGAAAGACTAGTCTTAATAACAACATGAAATAAATAAATTGCATGACTTGAAAGTTAATAAATAACAAATGAGCTTATATGCTCCAAATAAATATATATACATAATACTATATATATACGTTAAATAATAACATAATATTATATAATAATAACAATAATAATAACAACATAATAAAATAAGAAGCTTATGTACAAGAACAAAACATGAACATGTTGTTGCTTTTACTACTCATATGAGTTTCAAAACAACACCATAGTCATGTTAAGTTACATGACATGGATGAATAATAGATGGAAGAAATATTTACCTAAAGTATGTAAGAGGTATGAAGGTGGTAGATGTAAGCCCCCAAATTTTTCGATTATGGTTTCGGAATATCAAATCAAAAATCCTAAAGTCTAGCCAAAGATGAAACCGAACCTTGAGCAATTTTGACCACGGAATTTCATAAGAGAAATTTCAAAAAAAAAAATAGAAAGTTCAATAATCATTTGATTCAAAAATCCAAATATGAAAGGATCCGCCTATCCGATCCCTGAGTTAAACCTTTCAATTTCTAGGGTAAAGATGAATTAAACCCTAACCCTAGTCAAACCGGAACTTTAAAAGTCAACAAAGGTCAAGACAATCAAACAATTTCAACTCCGGCAATCCCGCATTCTCAAACCCTAGAAAATGAAATTAAGTTAATAGCTTAAAATAGTTCGTAATAATATAGGGTGACATAAAAATATCAGATTCGCGAATTTCAAGTGTCCTTCGAACTCGAACGAGATCAGTTCTCGAAAAGCGTGTCCCGGAGCCCGAAATATTAAAAATATTCCAATGACACCAAAAGACTCGTAATTAAACAAGGATTTCAAAAATATCAGTTTTAGAATTTTTCGGTAACTAAAAATAACAGATATGGCTCGTTTACGCGTATTTTTATTACTACCGGTATTTTACATGTCTAGTCTACTATTCATAGTACTATTCCTACTATTCATTACTATTCACCTATCTCTACTTTTCTTACACCTATTTCTTACTACCTACATACCTATTTTCTTACTTTTTACATTACAATACAACTTTATTTCACATCTACTTTACACTTTATTTCTTTTTTACAAAAATACAAAAATTAATCAAAACTCTCTCTCCTCCTCCTACAATAGGTGCCGGCCACCCTCTCTCTTTCTCACTATTATTTTCTTTTCAATTTATTTTATTACACTCAAAATTCACTCCAAAAAATTCTATAAATACCCCCTTCCTCCTTCATTCTTTCACACACTCATTTTACATAACAAAACTCTACCAAAATACTCTCTCAAAACCTCTCTCCAACAAATCTCTCACAAAATACTCTCTACCCATTTGTACTCTTCAAGAAAAATATCAAACACAAAACCCATTCATCTCTTTCAAAACCTTCCATAAAACCTTAGGTAAAAATCCTATCTATATTCTTCATCATGTTCATACAACTTAGCATGAGCTTAGTGTATGTTTCTTAGGCTCATATGAGTTAAAGAAGCAACAATATGTTCATGCTTTGTTTTTGTTTATGTTCCTATTTTACATTATGTTATTATGTTATTGTTTTTATTGTTATTATTTTTGCTCTAATCTAACTTATATAATATTATGTACGATATGTATATATATCTATTTAGAGCATATAAGCTCATTTGTTATTTATTTTATTTCCAAGTCTTGCAATTTATTTATTTACTTGTTTTATGTAATTTATTAAGACTAGTCTTTCTAGTCTTAGACTTGTCCATATCAAGTCAAAACATTTTTCTTTTCTTTTGGGACTAGTCCATTCTTAGTCCCGGGTTGCCTTGATGAAGCTAAGGCTCCCAATATATGATCGGAATACCTTGATGAAGCTAAGGTTGTCACGCCCCATAGGGTACCCTAAACGTAACAGTCCGCCACATGCCATATAAGATTTCCGAATTACCACCTTAGTCTTTCGGAAGTCTCATATAGATGTAAGGCGTTCCTTTACACAATAGAGTACAAGTCCGAATGGAGATAAAAGCTTAATTTGGCATGCATGGGCAATAGGATATAATTCATGAACATAAATAAATATTACATAATTCTAAGGGGCATTCCCCCGCAAAAGAATAATTAGCGGTCCATTACAGTCATCCAAGTCTTAGAAGTTTTCTACGGAAGTCTAATACAAAAAGAATTATAACTTCTAGGGAAAACTCCTAGCTTCTGTACCTGTTCGGCGGGTCTCTTCGCCTAAGCCATAAATGTGTAAGCTGCAAAAGGAATGGTCTGTAGGGATGTAAGCTAACTAGCTTAGTGAGTGTAATCTCCCACAAAAACATTTATATCACAACAATTCAACCAAGTTATTAATCAAGCAAGTGTATGCATCAAACACATGAGTTCAACATACATATGACCAACCGGAAATCATATGTGGATGGAATTGCGCCCTCCATCCCGGGTTAGCAGATTAACGAATCCTGCGGTACGACAATATCCCGTTTATGGCTCACGGCTAACCTACGATTATCGATGTCGTTTATGGATCACGACTAACCTACGATTATTCGATGTCGTTTATGGTTCACGACTAACCTACGATTATTCGATGTCGTTTATGGTTCACGACTAACCTACGATTATTCGATGTCGTTTATGGTTCACGACTAACCTACAAATGCTCATGCTCCATCCCCTTGTGATATGCACATGTCAAATTATCATTTACTCGAGTAGTTGATTTAGCCAATTTACTCAGGCGATCAATCAATTTATCAGACAATCCATCATAGCTAACTATACAATCAAAGTTTATCACCCGGTTTCGATATTCTTAATTCGTTTCTCATATCAACAACAATCATATAATTTCCCAATAATCCCCATTATTCATATTCCATTCAGTTGACCTACATTCTAGTGCACTACTTTACAAGCACATACAATAAATGAATTGGGAAGAAAAACTCACTCCGCCATCGGTACTCCGGTCTTCTAGTAGTAATAGTCCGGAGGTAACTCGTCCCCGTCCACGGGTTCACCTATTCATATAAGAAATTACCCTAATAAGTATTCTATCAACTTAGGACACTAAAACTCTAAGGAAACTTAGTGAAATCGGAATTCGCGTCATTTCCGAAGTTCCGTTTAAAATGGCCATAACTTGGTCGTTTTAAGTCGGAATTTCGCAAATTATATACCGATTCCTATCTACTTCGGAAGAGCTTTCCAAATATGAAGTTTAAATCAAGTTTTGAAAATATCTAAGCTCGGAATTGAGGGATCAGATCTGTACAGCGGGTTCCTTGATTCCAAAAATGCGGTTTTGATGAATGCATTTGAGATTCCTAAGTGTAATATGATGCTAAATGCAATGGAAATGATTTTCCCTATCATGAATGTCATGATGTGGACCTTAAGAGTCTATGTTCTTTAACTTTTAGATTTAACGATTTTTAGAACAAAAACTTTCCTTAGAAACCATTTCTCTCAAAGCTTAGTAAGTTAATTTACTACACTTGATCACATTTACATTTTGTATAGATTTTCTTTAGGAAAACTCTATTTTGTTTAAAGAATATTTGACCCCTATATTAGTTATATCCTAAGGCCTTTATTTCTTTAATAAAATCTACATTTACAAACTTTTAAGTGGGTCTTTTACTATGGGGTTTCCAAAAATCCGAATTTACACAAATCCATTTTCAAGTTGATTCCTTTAGGAAAAATATATTTTATACTTGAAACTTTAAGTATCTATTATACCTATATCCTAAGGACTTCATTTATTTAAGAAAATATCATTTTTGAAGTTGGAAAAATAGTGTTTTCTAACCCTTCATCCATTATTACGAATTTGGTTTTTCATAACTTTTAACTCAAAACTCCTATGGACTTCATCTCTTGTTTTCAACATTTTCTTTAGTAAAAACTCCTTTAGACTCATGAAAAATACTACTAAACATTATCTATTACCTATAGGCTTTATTTCTCTAAAGAAATATAAGTTTAGAAGTTGTTAAAAGTGTTTTTGACCTTGGTTTTCAAAGTCATCCGAATTTTCAAAAGTCTTTTTCTTGTAAAGTACTTTCCTTTTTGACTTCATGGACCCATATATATGTAGATCTATACACTAGAAAGTCATTTACTAAAGACAAAAGTGTTAAAGACTATTTATGCACATATGAACAAAATAATAATGAAACTATAAATGCCTACATGCTCATGAGTAACAAGATGATGGATCTACTTTATCAAAAGCTTAAATGAGTTTTAAAAACATAAAAACCATATTTTTATAAAAGATCCTTTTTTAAAAGACTTTTTGATGGATAAAAATAAAGCTTTTGGTATAGAAACTCCTTTAAAAGATAGATCTACTTGTAATGGTTCGGGATTTTTTTTGTTTAGATATCTCATTGTTCCTACTAAAAGATCATGGGAACATAGAGTTGAAATATCCAAAAATCACTTAGCCATAACAAGTTTTATGAGTTGGAAGTAGTAGATCATAACTTACTTGAGATGGATGGAAGATAAGAAGAGAAAATGAGAAGTTGTATGTGAGTGTGTGGGGCTTGATAGGTTTCGGCCAAGAGAGAAAATGAGAGAGCTTTTGAGAGTTTTCCACTTTCTAAAAGTTGAGAAAAGAAGGAATGAAGAGAGAGAGAGAAAAAGTAGAATATATAGGAAGTGGATTTAGCTTAAAGAAGTGGAAAAATTTTTGAAAAGGAGCATGGATGGGGGGCCAAATTTGGCCGGTTTGGAGTGGAAAGGGGGGGAGGAAAACTTGTTTGTTTCATTTTGATGTAACCTTGATTTGATCCTTGCTTCTTGTCACACTTTGTAAGATATGAAGTGACAAAAGTTATGGAAGAATGGGTTTGATTGATTGATAGTAAGATTTAGGCTTGTAGGGTGGCTAATAGGTAGTGTAGGTGTACTTTATGAATAGTAATGAATAGTTGACAAGACAATTTAATTTCCGGTAGTAATGAAATACGAGTAAAAAGGCTATAACTGTATTTTTCATAAACCGGAAAATTATGAAAAATATATTTTTGAAATCCTTATTTTATTTCGGTTCTAATGAGTACTCATAAGAATATTTTTGAAATTCTAGTTCCGGGGCACGTTTTTCTATAATGGGTCTCGGGATGACCCGGAATTGAAATTTTCTTAAAATCAATATTTTCTTAGTTTGAAATATATTCAAGAATTATAATCAAAAGTAAATTTTCTTAGAAAAGTTTATTAATTGGAAACCGAGGAAAAGCCGGAATTAGGGTTCCTAGTTCTCACTCCAGGCTTGAGCTATTCCGGTTTAGGGTTTTGGTTTCCGGTTCTAGGGTTATCTTAGCTACTTGAAAAACCGGGGTTTACAACCTACCCACCTTAAAAAGAGTTTTGTCCTCAAAACTGAACTGACGTACCTTGATTCTCAAACAACTCGGGGTATTTCCTTCGGATTTCCTCTTCGGCTTCCCAAGTCGCTTCCTCAGAAGTGTGGTTTCTCCACAACACTTTAACGTATCTAATCTCTTTGTTCCGAAGCTTCTGAGTCTTCTTATCCAAGATTTCTACTGGGGTTCTTCGTAGGTGAGATTTTCCTTTAACCGAATCGGTTCCAACTCCACTATCCGCTCAGGGTCAGGTACATACTTCCTTAACACTGATACGTGGAACACATTATGAACTCCGACAATTCTGGCGGCAGGGCTAGCCGATAGGCCAAATCTCCCACTCTTTCCAAGATCTCAAAAGGTCCAATATACCTTGGGCTTAATTTCCCTTGAGCCCGCATTCTCTTTATGCTCTTGATTGGGTTTATTTCAAATAGACATGATCGCCTACTTGAAATTCCAGCTCTCTTCTCTTCAGATCAGCCCAACTCTTCTGTCTGTCTTGAGCCTCTTTCATTTTCTGTTGAATAACCGGACTTTGTCTGCTGCTTCTTGAACCAATTCAGGACCAATAGCTAGCTTTTCCACATCATCCCAAAACAGAGGGGACCTACAACGCCGTCCATATAGGGCTTCGTATGGTGGCATCTGAATGGTTGAGTGGTAGCTATTGTTATAGGCAAACTCAATTAGGGGTATATGATTATCCCAACTTCCTTTGAATTCCAATATGCAAGCCCTTAACATGTCCTCAAGGTCTGAATGGTTCGCTCAGACTGTCCATCTGTCTGAGGATGGTAGGCAGTACTGAAATGCAACTTGGTGCCTAGGCTCTTTTGTAGGCTCATCCAGAACTTTGAAACAAATCTTGGATCCCGGTCTGAAATAATCCCTGCGGGTATACCATGAAGTCGCACAATCTCCTTGATGTAAATCCTAGCCAATTTGTCCAATGAATAGGTCATATTAATTGGTAGGAAGTGTGCTGACTTGTCAAACGATCCACTATAACCCAGACCGCATCACATCCTGTGGATGTCCTCGGGAATCCACACACAAAGTCCATTGAAATTTGATCCCACTTCCATTCGGGGATAGGTAGTGGCTTTAATAATCCACCTGGCCGTTGATGCACTTTGACTTGCTGACACACGGCACACTTCATAACAAAATCTGCCACATCCCTCTTCAATCCATTCCACCAATAGTGGCTTTTTATGTCCTGATACATCTTTGTACCTCCCGGATGCACCGTGTAACCGGAGTTGTGAGCTTCGCTCATGATCTCTTTTCTCAATTCTCATCTTCCGGTACACACAATCTTCCTTTCATTCTAACCACTTCTTCATCATCCAGGGTAAAGTCACTATACTTCCCTTTGAGTACTTCTTCTTTGATTCTTTATCGCCTCATCATATCTTTGGGCTTCCTTAATCCTGTCGATCAAAGTGGGTTCCATAACCAAATTTGCTATCTCCACTTCGACGTCTTGCCCTATGAATTCAATTCTAACCTTTCGAATTCCTTTATCAGCTCTTTTTGTTCCGTGATTAGGCTGCCACTTCTCCATAATTCTTTCTGCTCAAGGCGTCAGCTACAGCATTTACCTTTCCCGGGCAGTAATTTATTCCCAAATCATAGTCCTTGATGAGTTCCAACCACCGTCTCTGCCTCATATTTAACTCCTTTTGTGTGAACAAATACTTGAGACTCTTGTGATCTGTGTACACTTCACATCTTTGCCCATACAAATAATGTCTCCATAACTTCAAGGCAAAAACCACAGCGGCCAATTCCAAATCGTGTGTGGATAGTTCTGCTCATGAGGCCTTAATTGCCTGGAGGCATAGGCAATGACTTTCCCTTCTTGCATCAGTACACAACCGAGGCCATTCCTAGAGGCGTCGCTATGCACTGTGTACGGCTTTTCAGGATCGGGCAATACCAAAATTGGAGCTGATACTAAGCGCCGTTTCAACTCTTGGAAACTTTGCTCCCTCTTATCTGTCCATTCGAATTTCTCATTCTTTTGCGTCAGTTGAGTCAAAGGTTTGGCAATCTTGGAGAAATCCTTTACAAACTTGCGGTAATAACCAGCCAAACCTAGGAAGCTTCTCACTCGGTTACCGTTTCGGGCTGTTTCCAATCCACTACAGCCTTGATCTTTTCTGGGTCTACGGATATTCCTTCTCCCGTCACTACATGTCCAAGAAAAGATATTCTATCCAACCAAAAATCACACTTGGATAGCTTGGCGTACAACTTATTTTCTCTCAAGGTTTGTAACGCCATTCTTAGATGCTCCTCATGTTGTTCTCTGGTCTTTGAATAGATTAGGATGTCGTCTATGAACACAATTACACATTTATCCAAGAGCGGTTTGTATACTCGGTTCATGAGGTCCATGAATGCAGCAGGTGCATTAGTTAATCCAAACGGCATCACTAAGAACTCGTAGTGCCCGTACCGTGTGCGAAAGGCTGTCTTAGGCACATCTTCCGGCTTTATTCTCAACTGGTGATAACCGGAGCGCAAATCAATGCGCGAGAACACACTTGCCCCTTGGAGCTGATCAAAGAGGTCGTCGATTCTTGGAAGGGGGTATCGATTTTTGATGGTGACTTTATTCAATTCCCGATAATCGATACATAATCTCATAGACCCGTCCTTTTCTTTACAAACAACACCGGTGCGCCCCATGGCGACACGCTAGGTCTTACGAATCCTTGATCCAACAGCTCCTGTAATTGGGTCTTTAATTCCTTCAATTCCACCGGAGCCATCCGGTATGGTGCCTTTGATATCGGCTCTGTACCTGGAGCTAGAGTGATTTCAAAATCAATCTCTCTTTTCGGTGGTAAACCGGGTAAGACTTCAGGAAATACATCCTCAAACTCATTCACCACGGGTATGTCACTCTTTTCTCCTCTTTCCTCTCTAATCCAGGCATCTTCTATTGGCACAATTTCCTCGTCTTCCATCATTAGCTCGAAGGAGCTTAAACCAAGATCTCTTCGCACCGTGATCTCTCCAAGGAAGTCTACTCTCTCCTTCCTGTGGTCATCAAAACTTATCATTTCTTGACAGTCCACAATGGCTTTAACCTTACTTAGCCAATTCATCCCAAGAATAACTTCATATTTACTCATCTCCAAGACTATCAAATCACTTGCTGAGATGTGTCCTTGGATTTCTAGCAAACAATCCTTTATTATCTCTCGAGTCGACACAACACTACCTGTGGGTGTCTTAATCCTTAAGGTTGTGGTTGTCATGGCTATGGGTAGACCAAGCCGCTTAGCCAAGCTGGTAGTGATAAAGGAGTGGGTGGCTCCCGTATCAAACAACACATAAGCTTCATTCCCATTTACTCCTATGCGTCCTGTTACCATAAACATTTATCACTACTTGGTCCTAATCACTCAACAACTATCTATTCCAGGGTTTCCATATTTCAGCTTTTCCTCTTACACAGGTTTTAAATTTCCTTTATAAAACTTGCTACGAAGACAAAGAACTTTATCTTAAAAGGAACTTGTTACTAACCTGTCACCAGGCCGCCATCCACATCGCCGTCTTGATCCAGCGCGGCCAGCTCCATGCCTTCCTCCTCATCATCCTCGATCATCCATTGGCCTTCAAAATTGTACAGCCGCATACCATGCATGGCCGAGGCTGCACGGCTTCCACTTCTGCTACCGGACCTTTGGGTGTTATCATTTCCTGGATTCCCGTAAGGTCGGGTAGTTCCACTTTTCCTCTGGGGCACTCGGAGGTTACATGGCCCTTTTCCTTGCAAAGGTAGCAGGTTATAGTCATCTTCTTTGGGCAAGCATAAACCAGATGACCTGCTTCGCCACAAAAGAAACACTTGTCCTTCACTGGGGACATTGCCTTGGGTAGTGGCCTCCCTTGCACTTCCAGCAGGAAATATTGGACTTGGTTTGGTTAAACCTCCCACCAGAATTATCCTTAATACCGTGGTAGGGCTTGAATTTTTCCTCTGTAGCTCGAGCTGGAGGCATCAAAGTGCCTTTTTCCGAACACTCTTTTGTCCGGTTCAGCATACTTTCTCTTCTTGGCCCCTTCAATCAAACGGGCCTTTTCGATCACCTCAAGGTAGGTCGACAATCCAGATTCATGTATCTTTATCCTTAGGTCCTCATCGAGACCTTCCAGGAACACTTGTTTCTGTAGCTCCTCACTATTCTTGTATGACTCAGGAGCATACTGCAGTAGGTGATTGAATTCTGTTTCATACTGCTCAATTGTTCTGCCCTTTGTCTACATGCAGGAAATCTGCGCTGTACCTTACTCGAAGACTGGCGGGGAAATAGTTCCCTAGGAACTCTCTTCGGAAGGTCTCCCAGCTAACTGGGGTTGCCAAACTCCTTCGTTTAGACTCCCACCATACACGTGCATTATATCTTAACATGTATGTGCCGTACTCCAAACGGAGGTGTGGTGGGGTCTCATATGCTGCAAAAGAACGCTCAATTTGAGCCAACCAATCTTCCGCCTCATCGGGCTTTCCAAACGCCCCATCAAAGTAGCGGTTACTCTTTATGAAATCAGGGAGGGAACTCCTCTGGTAACCTCTTGGTGGTGGAGGGGGTGGATAACGAGCATTATATGATTGCTCCTCTGGTGGCATGGGAAACTCCTCTTGCATTCTCCTGTATGGAGGGGGTGGTGGAGGTGGTAAAGGTGCAGAACCCCTTAGACTTGGTTCGGAGTTTTGGGGTTGGTTCTGGTTTTGATTCTGGATGAATGCAGCAAACATATTTGTCAAATTCCCAATGGCATTCATCATAGCTGCCTGGGGGTCAGGCTGAGCAGCTTCAGGTATGCTAGCTTGGGGTTGATCTGGTTGATTCGCACTACTAGCCTCACTTGGGAGTGGTTCTTGCTCCCGGTTTCGGTTCCTCCGGTTTCGTCTGTTACATATTGTCTTAATAAGTTTTATTTCTTCTTTAGAGTTTTGCGGTTTATAAACGTTGGCTAAAGGATTTTCGAAAATTCTAGAAATAATTTAGAGAAATATAGAATTCATAAAAAGGCTCAAAGAAAATTTAAAGCTCCAAGTCGTTCACAAAAAGGCTCTTAAGTAAAGAAATCATAGCAATCAAAGGAATTCCAAATAAGAAATCATAATATAAAGAATTCTGAATCAAATGATGATATGAATGAGATTATGATTATGCAATTAAGTATAATGAATGTAGTCTACTACTAATGCAAAAGTATGATGCTTGTGAAACTTCATTCTTGGAATCAACATAAACTTCATTGACTTGTTTGTGCCGTACAAAAGTTGTTTTCAAATAAGCTTGCAAAATTGGACAACACAAAACAATTCTTCCGATACTAGCCGACAACTTCTATCTAATAACATCTAAGGACATGGAAAGGGAAACAGACAAGGAAAACAACATACTAGACCATAAAGAGATCCTAAGGCAATTTGGCATCCCGCATTGCCTACTATTCAAAAGAAACTATTGGACTTATGGGATACTACATCCTTCATTCTAATCAGAGTCGTCTGGTGAGGGGCTGGGGAGTCGTCCTCGACTAGAAGATGCTCCATCCTTTCGGATGAACTGACTCAAATAGGCCCTAACAGTCAACCTCCTTCTCTGAGCGGGTCGGGCTAGAGGCTCTGGTTCCTCCTCTTCCTCTTCTTCTTCCTCTTCCTCTTCTTCTTCCTCTTCCTCTTCTTCTTCTGCTTCTTCTTCTCTCACTTCTTGATCTCCTACTTGATTTGTTTCCTCCATATCAACTCTATCATCAGATTCATTCCTAATTCCCATTTCTCTCTGCTTCTCTTCCTGCTTCTTCCCACATCCTACTCCACCTTTCTGAATTCACTTATCCAAGGGTCAGCTTCATTCATTCCCTCCACAGGTTCTGGAGCTACCGGTTCAGGGGCTACTGCCTCAACCTCAGGGGGTTGCTCGCCTACTGGGTATATGTCTTTCCATACGGTGGGGTCGAATTCTGGTTCTGCCCTCCCACTATCGGGTATGTCCAGATCCCTATTGAAATCCCAAACAACTGGTTCTGGTGGCGGGTTGGGTGTTCAGAGCTACGACTGGAGGGGTAGGGGATCTAGGTATTTCTTCTTCCATCCAGTTTGGGTCCTCTTCTGGGTCTTCCTCCTCCTCAGATTCTTCCACATTATTTTCTCTCCCTCATTGTTTCCTTCATTCCCTTCATCTTCCTCAACAGCTGGGGCATTAATCAGTGTACTCCCCCGTTTCCTACTTGTGGAGCTGGAGCTCCTCCTAGGAATGGGATAAGATCGAGGTATCTAGCTTGCCACACAAAATGATTTCTGATATCTGCCAATTCCAATCCCTATGATCATCCAGGTCATCACGGGCATGTACATAAAGTGGTCCTATACCATGCCAATTCCCAAAGTCTGGGTGGGTGGGACTTCCTTCATTCTTAAGATAAATGTGGCTTCTCTTAACATGGGTTCTCCGCATATTCTACCATCACCCTCTCTAGGGTATAAATAGTCTCCATGATTGTCCATCTTCTTCTCCTTATTGGATCATATCTTAACTGATCTATCACAGATATCCATCTTGTGTATCTAAGGCCCTCTTTCCATAGCTTATACATCTCTTTTATTGTCCTAGGTCGCTGGACCAATGCAAAGTCTTCACATAAAACCTTAACCGAAGCCGGTATTCCACCATGGTTTCATCTAGTCTTTTGGTGAAGTTCCTAGCTCTTTCTCGGGTTTCACCCAAGGAAACCTACAACACGAAAACTATTAATTAGCCTAGCTTTTAACTCCAATTTTATCCTAGTTACTTAGTTCTAGGTTTGATTTTAACTCTATTGTCATGCCTAATAACCTAGTGCTCTGATACCACTTAAACTGTCACGCCCCATAGGGTACCCTAAACGTAACAGTCCGCCACATGCCATATAAGATTCCCGAATTACCACCTTAGTCTTTCGGAAGTCTCATATAGATGTAAGGCGTACCTTTACACAATAGAGTACAAGTCCGAATGGAGATAAAAGCTTAATTTGGCATGCATGGGCAATAGGATATAATTCATGAACATAAATAAATATTACATAATTCTAAGGGGCATTCCCCCGCAAAAGAATATTTAGCGGTCCATTACAGTCATCCAAGTCTTAGAAGTTTTCTATGGAAGTCTAATACAAAAATTATAACTTCTAGGGAAAACTCCTAGCTTCGGTACCTGTTCAGCCGGGTCTCTTCGCCTAAGCCATAAATGCGTAAGCTGCAAAAGGAATGGTCTGTAGGGATGTAAGCTAACTAGCTTAGTGAGTGTAATCTCCCACAAAAACATTTATATCACAACAATTCAACCAAGTTATTAATCAAGCAAGTGTATGCATCAAACACATGAGTTCAACATACATATGACCAACCGGAAATCATATGTGGATGGAATTGCGCCCTCCATCCCGGGTTAGCAGATTAACGAATCCTGCGGTACGACAATATCCCGTTTATGGCTCACGGCTAACCTACGATTATCGATGTCGTTTATGGTTCACGACTAACCTACGATTATTCGATGTCGTTTATGGTTCACGACTAACCTACGATTATTCGATGTCGTTTATGGTTCACGACTAACCTACGATTATTCGATGTCGTTTATGGTTCACGACTAACCTACAAATGCTCATGCTCCATCCCCTTGTGATATGCACATGTCAATTTATCATTTACTCAAGTAGTTGATTAAGCCAATTTACTTAGGCGATCAATCAATTTATCAGACAATCCATCATAGCTAACTATACAATCAAAGTTTATCACCCGGTTTCGATATTCTTAATTTGTTTCTCATATCACAACAATCATATAATTTCCCAATAATCCCCATTATTCATATTCCATTCAATTGACCTACATTCTAGTGCACTACTTTACAAGCACATACAATAAATGAATTGGGAAGAAAAACTCACTCCGCCATCGGTACTCCGGTCTTCTAGTAGTAATAATCCGGAGGTAACTCGTCACCGTCCACGGGTTCACCTATTCATATAAGAAATTACCCTAATAAGTATTCTATCAACTTAGGACACTAAAACTCTAAGGAAACTTAGTGAAATCGGAATTCGCGTCATTTCCGAAGTTCCGTTTTAAAATGGCCATAACTTGGTCGTTTTAAGTCGGAATTTCGCAAATTATATACCGATTCCTATCTACTTCGAAGAGCTTTCCAAATATGAAGTTTAAATCAAGTTTTGAAAATATCTAAGCCTCGGAATTGAGGGATCAGATCTGTACAGCGGGTTCCTTGATTCCAAAAATGCGGTTTTGATGAATGCATTTGAGATTCCTAAGTGTAATATGATGCTAAATGCAATGGAAATGATTTTCCCTATCATGAATGTCATGATGAACCTTAAGGAGTCTATGTTCTTATAACTTTTAGATTTAACGATTTTTAGAAAACAAACTTTCCTTAGAAACCATTTCCTCTCAAAGCTTAGTAAGTTAATTTACTACACTTGATCACATCTACATTTTATGGATTTCTTTAGGAAAACTCTATTTTGTTTAAAGAATATTTGACCCTATATTAGTTATATCCTAAGGCCTTTATTTCTTTAATAAAATCTACATTTACAAACTTTTAAGTGGGTCTTTTACTATGGGGTTTCCAAAAATCCGAATTTACAAAATCATTTTCAAGTTGATTCCTTTAGGAAAAATATATTTTATACTTGAAACTTTAAGTATCTATTATACCTATATCCTAAGGACTTCATTTATTTAAGAAAATATCATTTTTGAAGTTGGAAAAATAGTGTTTTCTAACCCTTCATCCATTATTACGAATTTGGTTTTTCATAACTTTTAACTCAAAACTCCTATGGACTTCATCTCTTGTTTTCAACATTTTCTTTAGTAAAAACTCCTTTAGACTCATGAAAAATACTACTAACATTATCTATTACCCATAGGCTTTATTTCTCTTAAAAATATAAGTTTAGAAGTTGTTAAAAGTGTTTTTGACCTTGGTTTTCAAAGTCATCCGAATTTTCAAAAGTCTTTTTCTTGTAAAGTACTTTTCTTTTTGACTTCATGGACCCATATATATTAGATCTATACACTAGAAAGTCATTTACTAAAGACAAAAGTGTTAAAGACTATTTATGCACATATGAACAAAATAATAATGAAACTATAAATGCCTACATGCTCATGAGTAACAAGATGATGGATCTACTTTATCAAAAGCTTAAATGAGTTTTAAAAACATAAAAACCATATTTTTATAAAAGATCCTTTGTTTAAAAGACTTTTTGATGGATAAAAGTAAAGCTTTTGGTATAGAAACTCCTTTAAAAGATAGATCTACTTGTAATGGTTCGGGATTTTTGTTTGATATCTCATTGTTCCTACAAGATCATGGGAACATAGAGTTGAATATCCAAAAATCACTTAGCCATAACAAGTTTTATGAGTTGGAAGTAGTAGATCATAACTTACTTGAGATGGATGGGAAGATAAGAAGAGAAAATGAGAAGTTGTATGTGAGTGTGTGGGGCTTGATAGGTTTCGGCCAAGAGAGAAAATGAGAGAGCTTTTGAGAGTTTTCCACTTTCTAAAAGTTGAGAAAAGAAGGAATGAAGAGAGAGAGAGAAAAAGTAGAATATATAGGAAGTGGATTTAGCTTAAAGAAGTGGAAAAATTTTTGAAAGGAGCATGGATGGGGGCAAATTTGCGCGGTTTGGAGTGGAAAGGGGGGGAGGAAACTTGTTGTTTCATTTTGATGTAACCTTGATTTGATCCTTGCTTCCTTGTCACACTTTGTAAGATATGAAGTGACAAAAGTTATGGAAGAATGGGTTTGACTTGATTGATAGTAAGATTTAGGCTTGTAGGGTGGCTAATAGGTAGTGTAGGTGTACTTTATGAATAGTGAAGAATAGTTGACAAGACAATTTAATTTCCGGTAGTAATGAAATACGAATAAAAAGGCTATAACTGTATTTTTCATAAACGGAAAATTATGAAAAATATATTTTTGAAATCCTTATTTTATTTCGGTTCTAATGAGTACTCATAAGAATATTTTTGAAATTCTAGTTCCGGGCACGTTTTTCTATAATGGTCTCGGGATGACCCGGAATTGAAATTTTCTTGAAATCAAATATTTTCTTAGTTTGAAATATATTCAAGAATTATAATCAAAAGTAAATTTTCTTAGAAAAGTTTATTAACTGGAAACCGAGGAAAGCCGGAATTAGGATTCCTAATTCTCACTCCAGGCTTGAGCTATCGGTTTAGGGTTTTGGTTTCCGGTTCTAGGGTTATCTTAGCTACTTGAAAAACCGGGGTTTACAAAGGTTTCCAATGCTTGATTATTTATTTATGTTTATTTACTTACAAGTATTTCTTTCTATCTTACTATGTTTATCTTTACTTTTATAAATGCTACATAATCATATTCATGCATGATTAAGAATGTTGTTGTCTTAAATAAAAATAAAAAAAAATGGGTTCTTTCTTAAATAAAGAAAACTAAACTAGATTTCTTAATAAAAGAAACTTTCAACAAAAGATTTAAGTTTCTTTTTAATAAACTCTTTTCAAAGGATATGCTAATCATAAATTCTAGAAGAATTAGTAATGAAGATCTCATCAAATAATAAAAGGAACTCATTTCTTTTAAAAGCTAAATACTCCATCAAGATAAGAATTTTTAGTCTTAAACTAAAGACTTGAACTCAACTAAATCTTTTAATAGGTTTATTTTAGACTTTGAAAATCACATGCTATGAAAACATCTTCAAACTTGAATTTCATAGTTGTTATTATCCTTTCAAGATTAAAATGAAGTTTTACTAAATTCAAAAGTTAACAAATCTTTATTAAGAAAGTTTTTATATAAACTTGTCTAAGAAATTATTTTACTATTTAACTAACACTAAGAATAAAACAAGTTTTCAAACCAAGATAAAATTAACTCCCTATTTTAAAGACCAACATAGAAAAATAAAATTTGTCAAGAAAAATAAAGTTTTAAAGGTATATTTATAAAAATATAAGGAAAACCTATACTTAATGCAACTTCAAATATTTGAAGCTTAAAGAATATTTTGAAAAGCTTATTTTCAATCACTAGAAATAGAGTTGGTAGATAACTTAAAGAACCAAAATTTTTGAAAATAAATTTACTTTTGAAAAGTAAGAAAATGAAATAATAATAAAACAATTACTCATAACAACTCAAATATATTTTGTTTTCACAATTCAAAAAGGAGAAATTTTCAAAAGTCTTGACTTTTAAATCTTTAAAGACAAATTATTTATGAAATACTAATCTTGAGACAACACTACAAAGATCATGCATACATATGAGTATAAATATATGTCCAAAGGATTTTTCAACTATATATATATATATATATCCATATATTTTTTAAGAATTTTTGAGTAAAGTAAAAAGTTTGGAAAAATCATATTTGAGAACTAAAAATTCGTAACTATTCTGTACTGTGTTAGTTTGCAACCCAAATGGCTTTTTTTTGACAAAAATAACCTTAGAAATGAATAGAACTTTTCGAGTAGATAGAAAACGATATATTATTTGCGCAATTCCGAGTTAAAATGACTAAGTTATGGCCATTTTAAATTGGAATTACCGTCTATACGAATTCTTACGATCTTATGATATAGTTTCTGATAAGTACCATAGAATCAACCAGAAATACTCATTATGGGTATTCTTCTTGATTAGGTGAACCCGAGGAGGAGTATTCATACTCGGAGGATTATTTTGATTAGTGGAATTTACCGATCGACTCATCCTAAGAAAGATAGATCCTCATGGCCAAGTGAGTTTATTTCCTACCTTTTTCGTACTTGGTTGTGCTTGTAGCTAGAAGCACTAGAAGTAGGAAAAGATGAAATGAATTATGTATGATAATATTTGTTGAAAGAATGTTAAGCATACCGAGGCACGAATCGTTGTTAATTAACTTATGTTTTGCTATTATTCTGCTGGAGTGTGTGTAAAATTCTGTGATCACCTTTAAATTACTTTAAACATATACTATGAATTATATTAATTGATTCATGCATATCACGTAGTTAATTTCATTGCATGCTGCTAATCTCGATGGGACAAGAGTTTAGTAGCCGGGTGTGCAGTAGCCAGAAATCTGCAAGATGGGCGATAGGTGCCTGGAAGAAC
Source organism: Combretum micranthum (assembly GCA_024138025.1). Lineage (NCBI taxonomy): Eukaryota > Viridiplantae > Streptophyta > Magnoliopsida > Myrtales > Combretaceae > Combretum > Combretum micranthum. The sequence goes on along the minus strand of JAMXBD010001139.1, from coordinate 209,528 downwards.
TATTTTAAGATGGGCGATAGATGCCTGAAAGAACTATTTTGTGATGGCTAGAAGGAGCCTGAAATAAACTACATGAGTTAGATTTTAAGTTGGGTTTTAAAGAGCCTGGAACACTAACCCTGAATGGAGGGGTAAATCCATTCAAACATATGATTTCCGGTAGATCATTGTATTGCTTGATCACGTGTTTGATGCATTCATATGCTTGTTAATAACTTGTTTGAAATTATTTATACAAGTACGATGATTCAGGAATATTCTCACTAAGCTAGTAATGCTTATACTCCGATAGATCTTTGTTGTAACAGGATAATATCTTTTATGCTCAATGACTTCATAGACTCAAGTGGGATGATGTCTAGTAAAGCTTATGGAAATCTTTTGAAGATATAGGTTAATTATCATTGATATCTTTTGGTGTTAGTATTATTTGGTTGTGGGAAAGATTAAGTTGTTATTATGATTATTTGGAGAATTATAAGGGAAAGATCCCTAAGATGATGTAAAGATTATATCTATTAATGATAAATTTGATGTTTATATAGTTTCTTGTATTGCTTTATTTACTACTCAAACTATACATCCCACCGGTGTTTCCTATGGTTGTGATAGACGCCTTACATATGGTATTGAAAACTTTCGCATGACTTTGAGAAGTCATTCTTAAGTTTTAATACTGTATGTGGCGGACTGCCACGTTTAGGGTACCCTTCGGGCGTGAGTAGATGAAATGGGTATTTTATGAGTAGTGATATGTGGTAGATAGTTTATGCATGAGGAATGATTTTTGTGAGGAATTGGTTTGAGAGAGTTTTGGTAGGAAAATTCTTGAAGAGAGAATTTGTGGAGAGATTTTGAGAGAGTTTTGGTAGTGTAAAGAATTGTGTGAAAGAATGAAAGAGGAAGGGGGTATTTATAGAATTTTTGGAGTGATTTTTGGATGTAATAAAATAAATTGAAAATGAAATAAAATAGAGATTGATGGAGGGGGGAGGCACTGGTTTTGGGCATGGGGAAGACCAATTTGTACAACTTTGATTTAATTTTGTGTAATAAAGAAGTAATGTATAAAGTTGATGTGAATAAAGTTGTATTGGAAATGAAAAAAGTAAGAAAATAGATATGTAGGTGTAAGAAATAGGTGTAAGAAAAAGTAGAGATAGTGAAATAGTAATGAATAGTAGAGAAGTACTAAGAATAGTAGACTAGACAATTAAAGTACCGATAGTAATAAAAATACGCGTAATAATGCGATATCTGTAATTTTTAGCTGCCGAAAAATTCTAAAACTGATATTTTTGGAATCCTTGTATTTTTACGAGTCTATTGGTATAAACGGAATATTTTTAATATCCCGAGCTCCGGGACACGCTTTTCGGGCACTGATCCCGTTTGAGTCCAAAGGTCACTCAAAATTCGCGAATCTGATATTTTTATGTTACCTTATGTTATTACGAACTATTTTAGGCCATTAACTTAATTTCGTTTTCTAGGGTTTGAAAACCCGGGATTGCCGGATCTTAAACACTAGGGTTCGTTATAGGATTGTTGACTTTTAGGGTTCCGTTTTGATTTCCGATTTTACTGAGTTATTCGTAAGATCGTATAATTTTTGAGTTTTGACCGTTTTATATTTCTAGCTCGACGTCTATGGTTTATCTTATTTTATTCGTGATTATTTAATAGTTTTTAGTTCTCGGGATCGTTTAACCGAGTCTAGGGTTATGAGTTGACTCAGTTTGACTTTTGGCGAAAATTGAAAATTTTGATTCCGAAATTATCGAGGGTTTTAGGATTTTGTTGTTGATCGTCACTTGGATATATTATCTTGATTTTTGTGTTAGGAAACGGTTAGGTGATTTGATTGATGTACGAATGTTGTTTCAACTGATAGTTGGATTTTTCTATTTTTGTTTTTGAGGGTTTCCTATTTCTCAAATTAAGAAAACTCGTTTTTTATCTTTATTTAGAATTAGGTCTTAACTTGGTTCGCATTTTAGGGTTTCGTTTCTGGTGCTTGTCTTGATTTAGAATTTGGTTTTAACTTGAGTCGATTTTTGGGATTTCAATTTTAAACTTTTAGAATTATTTTCTACGAATTATGAAAATTTTTGGGGGTTTACAGCTGCAAAAAGAAGAAACTGTAGGGACGTAAGCTAACTAGCTTAGTGAGTGAAATCTCCCACAACAACATTCATGTCACAACAATTCAAGCAAGTGATTATACAAGCAAGTGAATGCACCAAACACATGATATCAACATACATATAACTAGCCAAAAATCATATGTAGATGGACTTGCGCCCTCCATCCCGGGTTAGCAGATTTACGAATACTGCGGTACTAACTTTATGCCATTTATGGTTCACGGTTAACCAATAATTATTTCGTTTCTAGACCACGATTAACCAACAATTAATTGCGTTTATGGATCACGATTAACCAACCAACGCTAATGCTGCTTCCCATTATGATATGCATATGTCTGAATTTGGAATTAGTCCGAATAGTTGATTAAGTCATTTTATTCAGGCGATCAAACAACTTCTCAAACCATATATCCTAACTAACTACACAATCAAAATTTATCACTCGGTTTCGATATTCTTATTTTTAGTTCTCATATCATTATCAACATACAATTTCCCATTATTCCCCATCATACATATTTATTTCTCTTGACCTACACTTTAGTGCATTAATTTATCAATCACATACAATAAACGAATTGGGAAGAGAAAACTCACTCCGCCATTGGGTCGCTGGTCTCTTAGTAGTAATAATCCGGTGGTAAAGACTCGACGTCCTGGGTTCGCCTAACACAAAAGAAATACCCTAATAAGTATTCTACCATCTAAGTATACAAAAACTCTAAGACAACTTAGTGAAATCGAAATTCATGTCATTTTCGAAGTCCCGATTTAAAATGGTCATAACTTGGTCGTTTTAACTCGGAATTTCGTAAATTTTATATCGATTTCTATCAACTTCGAAAGAGATTTTTAATCTGTTGTTTAAATCAAGTTTTGAAAACATTTAAGTCTCGAAAATGAAGGATCAGTTCTAATCAGTAGGTATGTTGATTCCAAAAATGTGATTTTCATGAATGCTCTTGAGTTTTCCAAGTGTAGAATTAAAATAAATGCCATGGTAATGAATTTCCCTATCAAGAATGTCATGAAATGAACTCTTATGTGCCTAAGTTCTTATAAATTTTTAGATTAAACGAATTTAAATAACCTTCATCTTAGGAAACCATTTCATGCCATTTGTTAACTAGTAGATTTGATAGACTTGGTCACTCTTACTTGTTCTAAGGATTTTCCTTAGGAAAATTCTATTTACTCTAAAGAAAATTGACCCTTACATTAACTATATCCTAAGGCCTTTATTTCTCTAATTAAATCTTCATTTGTAAACTTATAAGTGAGTCTTATAATGGGGTTGATCCAAAAATCCGAGTTTTGCAAAACTCATTCTTAAGTTGATTCTCTTAGGAAAAATGTATTTTATACGTAGAACTTTAGGTATTTACTTTATCTATACCCTAAGGACTTCATTTATTTAAGAAAATACCATTTTTGAGGTTGGAAAATTAGTGTTTTCTAACTACCTATTGGGTATTACGAATTTTTCTTACAAGAACTTTCAACTCAAAATTTTTATTGTACTTCATCTCTTGTTTTAAATATTTTCCTTGGTAAAAACTCATTTAAACTCATGAAAACTATTATCAAACATCACCTATCACTTATAGGCTTCATTTTTCTTGTAAAATACATGTTTTGAAGTTGATAAAAGGGTTTTTAAGCTAGGTTTTCCATGTCATCCGAAAATACCATATTTCATTCCTTGAAAGAGTTTTCCTTTTGGTTCCTTGACTCATCTACCTAGAGATCTATATACTAGCAAGTTTATTTACTCAAGACAAAGTCTTGATGACCATTAATGCACAAAAACTCAAAATAGAGATGAGATCTTAAATGCCTACATGAATATGGATGGTAAAATGATAGACCTCCCATCTTAAATGCTTGAATAGGTTTTGAAAACATAAAAACTAAATTTTTATGAGAGGTCATTTGTTCAAACAACTTTTAGATGGATGATCATGAAGCTCATGGCATGAGATCTTGTTTAAATGCAAGATCTACTCTTGTGATGGTTTGGTATTCTTGTATTAGTATTTTCTTGTCCCTAGCAAGAGCTCATGGGGATCTTTAAATGAAAATACATAAGAATATCCTTACCATTACAATGATCTAAAGTTAAAAGAAGCAAAGTTCTTTTACCTAAGGTTAAAATAGAAGACAAAATGAAAAAAAAGAAAAGTTATGTGTGTATGTGTGTGTGTGATGAGCCAATGAGGCTCACGACAAGAGGAGTGGGGAAGGGGAGAAAGAGAGCTTTTCCACCTTTAGAAAAATTTGAAATGAGAAGAATGAAGAGAGAGAGAGAAAAAGTGGTTTATATATGAGGTGAAATTAGGTTAAATGAGATTAAAATAATTAAAAAAAATTGCACAAATGGAGCCAAATTGGGAGGATCATGCCGGCCATGCAAGGAGGGAGAGGGTTTGATTTTTATTTAATTTGTTTTGATAGTTTTGTGTATTAAAAGTCATAAATGGTAATAATTATTTAGAGACAAATAATTATTGGAAAAGAAAATGTAATGGAGTGTTTGTAAGCATGTAAGAGTAGGGTAGGGTTTGCGAGTGTAGTAGGTTGTACTTGTGAATAGTAATAAATAGTAATCAAGACAACTTAATTACCGGTAGTAAAAAAAATACGAATAAAAAGGCTATAACTGTATTTTTCATAAACCGAAAAATTATGAAATCTATATTTTTGAAATCCTTATTTAATTTCGATTCAAATGAGTATTCACAAGAAATTTTTCGAAATTCAAGTTCTGGGCACGCTTTTTCTGTAACGGGTCTCGGGAAGGCCCGGAATAGAATTTTTCTCAAAATCTGCTCTTTTCTTGGTTTGAAATATATTCAGGAACTATATTCAAGATTAAATTTTCTTATAAAAGTTTCTTAATTGGAAACCGAGGAAAAGCCGGATTTAGGGTTCCTAAGTCTCACTCCCATCTTAAGTTATTCCGGTTTAGGGTTTTGGTTTCCGGTTCTCGAGCCTTCTTGGTTACTCGAAAACCCGAGGTTTACAGCTGCCCCACATCCAAACCCTCCCACTGATGCTACTCAGGTAGCCTTGCAAGCCATGCTTAGACAGATGGCACAAATGACTCAAGTGCTTAAAGCACTTCGACAGACTCTACCGGGACAAGCACCAGCTCCAGCTCCACCACCACCAGCACCACAAGCTTCTGTAGGAATGCCGGCACAGGAAAGCGTGCATTCTCATACCGCGCCTCTGCCTCCTTCACCACCAATGAGGCCATACAAGAGCTCCCTACCTGAGTTCATTAAGAGTAATAAATACTTTGAAAGGGCTTTTGGAAGACCAGATGAGGCTGAGGATTGGTTAGCTCAGATAGAGTGATCCTTCAATGCTTTTGAGGTGCCGCACTACCTGAGAGTTGACTATGACACTTATATGCTTAGGCTCAATGTGAGAGTTTGGTGGGACTCCAAGCAAAGAGAGCTCATGCCACCGGTCACTTGGGAAAGGTTCCATCATGAGTTTTTGGAAAACTACTTCCTCAGGAGTCTTCGGGTACAGTTTAGTGCGAATTTCTTAAACATTGCTTAAAAGGGTCGAACAGTAGAGCAATATGAAACTGAATTCAGTAGGTTGCTACAATATGCTCCGAATTCTTACAAGTATAGCGAGGAGCTGAAAAAACAAGTTTTCTTGAATGGATTGGATGAGGAGTTGAGGATATGGCTGGAATAATTTGATAATAGATCTTTCAGAGGGTTAGTGGAAAGGGCCTGAATAGTGGAAGGGGCTAAAAAGAGAAAGGGAAAGACTGCAGAAAAGATGCCTTCGGTTTTTGGGAGGAAATTTTATGGGGGATCAGGATCTGGATTCTCTCAAAAGAAGTTTAAGCCGCCTTATGGCTTTAAGAGTAACACTAGTGGGGGACAGCTTACCCCTAAGGGTGTTAGTTATTGGAAATGTAAGGAGGATCACTACCTCAAGAGATGCCCACAGTTAAAGGATAAGTATTATTTCTATGGCAATTCATCTCACAAGATTACTAACTGCCCAAAGAAGGCTACCACCATATGTTTTGTCTGCAAGCAAAGGGTTCACTTTGCCAATGAGTGCCCACAGAGGAAGGATGCCCCAGCTAGATCTTTTGGAGGATCAGCAGTGGCAAGACCCGAGAATGGGATCGGTGGAAATAATGGTAGCCGCTCTGGGTCAGCCGTGCATGGGATGAGGATCTATAACCTCGAAGGACAATAGGTATGTGAGGAGATAGGAGATGAAGATTGTGGATTGGCTGCTCTCGAGGAGGATAGCGGTCCGGACTTCGACTTTGTTAAGGTACATCTCTTACTTTTTGCTCTTGTTTTCTACTGTTTTTAAGTTGTTAAGATCCAAGTTTAAGGAAAGAAAAACAAGCTTAGTTAAGTTAAGGAAGTTAAGAAAGTAGGTTATGATAGTATGAAGTTACTGATTAGTAAGTGTTGGACGCAAGACACAAATGGGTAGCTAAAGCTGTAAACCCCGGTATTCCCAGTAGCTAGGAAACCCCGGGAATTGGAAGTAAAACCCTAATCCGACCAGGTTGAGTTTAGTGAATGAAGCCTAGGAACCCTAAATCCGGCTTTCCTTCGGTTTCATAGTAAAATAAATATTATAAAGTGAATGAATTCAAATTATTGTTCCAAGGTACATTTCAAACCTTTGAAAGTTTTAAATTCGGGAATTTTTCAATTCCGAGCCTTCCCGAGCCCAATTACGGAAAAGCGTGCCCCGGGCTACGGATTCAAAAAAATGTTCCGGAATATTCATTAGAACCGTAATTTTATAAGGATTCCAAAAATATCAATTTCATAATTTTCCGAGCTATAAAAATTACAGTATAGCTTTTCCCGTGTTTTCGGAACAACCGGTAAAGTAGATGTCTTGTCTACTATTCACAAGTACAACCTACACTACACACTACCCATACCCTATTCTTACATCCTTACAACTACTCATTTCAATTTTCTTTTCCAAGAAATTTGTCTCTTAAATAATTATTACATTTATTACATTTTATTTACTAAATTACAAATTTCTTTTTTTCAAAACTCACACACACACACACACATGAGGCCGGCGCCCCTCCCTCTAATTCCCCTCTCATTTAATTATTTTTACTCCATTTAATAAAGCTAAACCCTAATTTACTTGATATATATACTAAATGTTCTCTCTCTCTCTCTCATTTCTTTCATTTTAACTTTTGAAAAAGGATCAAAACCCTCTTCTTCCTCCTCTCAATTGCCGAGCCCCCACCCCCCCCCCATTCCCTTGCAATTTCAACTTTGTTTCTTCTTCATTTCCATCTCAAGACTCCTTTGGTATGTTGATTCAAGTCTTGTTCTTCCTAGTTCTTGTAATGGCAAGACCATATCTTGTGTGTTTCCTCATTAAATCCCAACGAGCTAATGCTAGGGACATGGAAACACATGAACAAGAATGTCAAGCCATCACAAGACATGGATCTAAAGTTTAGATGTGTTTTTGTTAAGATCTCATCTTGTTCATGCATGTAAAGTAGTGATCTTGTACATATATTGTTGTTCATGCCATGAGATCCATGCTTTATATATCATATGTAGTAGATCTAAGGTTTAGACATTCACAACTTCATGTACATGCATGATCATAGGTTCATTTTGCTTTATATGCTTTGAGGATCATAAGAATGAAGTCTTGTTCATGCATAGAGATGTTAGATAGTAGATCTTTACATGTAGAAGGCAAGAACATTGAAAAAGGAAGGATTTTGTCAAACATGAAAAGTTGAAAATTCGGATGAAATGGAAACCCTACCTTAAAGACCCCCAAAATCAACTTTAAACTCATATTTCATAAGAAAAATGAAGGGTATGTATAATAGGAATATTGAAGGAATGATTTTTATAAGCTTGGATGAGTTTAGGCATCATAGGAATATAAAACAAGTAGTGGAGTTAAGAGGAAAGATATTGGTATGTTGATCAATGGTTAAAATTCGTAACTTAGGTTCATGCCCACAAAAACACTTAGTATTTAGGTCTAAATTAGATATTTTATAAGCTAAATGAAGTCCTTAGATAATGTATACATTGGAGCTTCACTTTTTAATACACTAGACAAGATTTTCCTTAAGAAAAATGCAAGAAAATAGAATTTGGAAAATTCGGATTTTTACAAGTAGCTTATTTGAAAACATGTTTACCAAAGGAAAAATGTAAATTTTTATGCATGAATGGAGGCCATGACTATTATAGACTTTGGGAACTTATTTTTAGATAGAAAACAAGTGGACTACAAGACTAAAGGCCAAAGAAACCCTAAGGAGTATAATGTGGAAAAATAGTCTACTAGAAATAACCTTTGAAAGATTTTCTAACACTTAGGAGTTCATAAGGGTTTATTACCACAAAAATTATCATGACCATGCACATATTGAGTTCACTACATGGCATACACATTAGTAGTTCATTCCTATATCATTCATGCATGAATCACCAACTAGGAACATTTCTTTTCAAGAGCAAAACACATTTTCAAAATTGGATCAATCGTAGAACAGAACTGATCCCACTATTCTGTGGCCTTACTATTTTCAAAACTTGAAAATAATACTTTAAATAGATAGATCTTTCGAAGTAGATAGAGATCGATATAAAATTTGTGAAATTCCGAGTTAAAATGACCAAGTTATAGCCGTTTTAAGTCGGAACTTCCGAAAATAGCGAGAAATCCGAATTCAACTAGTCCAGATATATAGTTTGATTTAATTGCATGATGAGAATCTCATTAGGATTATTCTTGCTTGGTAGGTGATCCCGAGCAGGACGACACTCTACCTTCCGACTACTATTATTAGGAAGTTGGCGTCCAATGGCCGAGTGAGTTTACTTCCATTCTCAATTAATGCATGTGATTGTAATGTAGTGGCACTTGTGATGTAGGCAAAGATAAAAGAAATTGTATAAGCCTGCTGGGGTATATGGGAATTATTTATGTTGTTGATTGTTGATATGTGAAATGGAGCTTAAAGTATATCGAAACCGGGTGTTAAGATATTGACTGCTTTACTAGTATCTTATGATGAATGTCTGCGAATACTTGTTGGACACTTAAAAGAATTGAATTAATGACTATTCGACTCTGACTATAAATTGAATTCATTCATGTCACGATGGGGTTGGAGCATTCGCATTGTTGGTTAATCGTGATCCATAAAACGACTTGTTGGTTAATTGTGATCCATAAAACGACTTGTTGGTTAATCGTGATCCATAAAACGACTTGTTGGTTAATCGTGATCCATAAAACGAATTATTATTAGTTGACCGTGAACTTAAACGGCGTCGTACCGCAGGATTCGTTAATCTGCTAACCCGGGATGGAGGGCGCAAGTCCATCCACATATGATTTCCGGACGGTCATATGTTTGATGATGACATTTGTTTGATGCATTCACTTGCCTGAATAAATACGTGTTTAAATGACTTATACTTAATTGCGTTATGGAAGTTATTACTCACTAAGCTAGTTAGCTTACGCCCCCATAGTCTCTATCTTTTGCAGCACGATTTTATATGGCTTAGGCCGAGACAAGCTACAGCGCAGGTACCGGAGATAGGAGTTTCCCATAGAAGTTTAATCCATTCCTTTTTGTATAGACTTCCATTGGAAACTAAAGACTCTGGATGACTGTAATAGACTGTTATTCTTTTGCGGGGGAATGCCCCTTAGATCTTGTAAACTTTAAATTATGCGTTTTGATTTATTATCTATGGCTAATGAATGCCTCGTTAAACTGTTTAACTCCATTTGTTGAAGTATTCTATTGTTGTAAAGGAACGCTTTACATCTACTTAAGACTTCGGAAGGTCCCGGGTAGGGAACTCGAGAGTCTTACTTAGTATGTAGCGGGCTGTTACGTTTAGAATACCCTACGGGGCGTGACAAAAGCAACCGCCTATGCTTTGGTTGACACGGGAGCCACACACTCATTTATTACCACCAGATTGCCTAGACAAGTTGGTTTACCAATAGTCACTATTGCCTCTAGCTTTCGTGTTAAAACCCCTACTGGAAGCATTGTGACAACAAATGAGATGTTAAAGGATTGTCCAATAGAGATTCACGGACATGGTACAAGGTGTGATTTAATAGTATTGGAGATGAGTAGATATGAAGTGATTTTGGGATTGAGTTGGTTAGCCGTTGCTAATGTAAACCCCGGTTTTCTTAGTAACCGAGTAAACTCCGTAAACCAGAAATCAAAACCCTAAATAGGATTAGTACAAGCAACCTAGGAACCCTAATTCCGGCTTTGCTTCGATTTCTATATAGAAGAACCTCTATAAGATAAATTAATGTGGATTATTGTTTTATAGTATATTTCAAACCAAACAAAATTTTGATTTAGAAAAATTTTCTATTCCAAGCTTTCCCGAGCTTCATTATGAAAAAGCGAGCCCCGGAACTAAGAACTCAAAAAAATATTCCGGAATACTCGATAGAATCGGAATTTTATAAGGATTTCAAAAATATATATTTTATAATTTTTTGGGTTATAAAATTTACAGTTATAGCCTTTTCCCGTATTTTAGTTAATACTGGTAAAATAGATGTCTTATCTACTATTTATTACTATTCACGAGTACAACCTACTACATACACACACCCATACCCTAGTCTTACATCCTTACAACCACTTAATTATATTTTCTTTTCCAAGAAATTTTGTCTCTTAACAAATTATTACATTTAATACATTTTATTACACAAATTACAATTTCAAATAAAATCCAAACACTCCCTCTCTCTCACTCAATAGTGGCTGGCACAACACCCCTCAATTTTTTCCCCCATTTGTTTTATTTTATCTCTTTTTATTACTTAAAACAAACCCTAATTCCATCTAATATATATAGCCTTTTATTTTGTCTCTCTTCCATTTTGTTTCATTTGTTTCAAAAGCTCTCAACTCCTCTCCTCTTCCTCCCTCTTTGCCGTGACACACTACAACACACACACACACACAAGCTTCATTTTTCTTCTCCATTTCTCATCTATTTCAAGCTTTAAGTGATGATTCCTAAGCCTTACTACCATTTAATCTTGTAATGGCAAGATTATTCATGAGTATTTTCACTCAAAGTCCCCATGAGCACTTGCTAGGGACAAGAAAATGCTACATGAATATCAAGCCATCACAAGAGTGGATCTTTTGTTTGATTAAGTTTTTGTTGAGTATCTTCATGATCATGCATGTAGAAGTGGAGTAAAGTTGAGATCTAGCATAAAATTTTATGTTCATGCTTTTAAACTTCATATCATGCATCATAAGTAGTAGATCTAGCTTTTAGATTGTTACACCATGCTTGACATTTATGATCTTATGAATGATTTATGTTTTCATGCATTCATACTCATGAAGGCCTTGTTTTAGGTGTATAAATGTGATAGTTGGTAGATCCTTAAGCAAATAAAGCAAGGAGCTTGAAAAGGAAAAGTTTTTGTTTGAAATACTCAAGGTCCAATTCGTATGATTTCAAGGCCCTATTTTAAAAACCCTTTTATCAATCTTAAAACTCATGTTTCATGTGAAAAATGAAGGATATAGGTAATATGTATCATTAGGTAGTAATTCTTATAAGTTGAAATGAGTTTTGATGAGATTAATGTATGAAACAAGAAGTGAATCTAGATGGAAATTTTGAGTTAGTACTCAACATGTGAAATTCGTAACTTTGAATATAGTCATAAGAACACCTATCATCCAAGTTCAAATAGAAGTTTTATGTGTTATATGGATTCTTAGGTAATGGGTACCTTAAAGTCTTAAGTTTTAATGCATTAAACAAGTTTTTCCAAAGGAATTATTCAAAAATTTAATTTCAAGAAATTCGGATTTTTGGATAAATCCTACTTGAAAACATATTTGCAAAGTATAAAATGCAAATTTTTATGTGGAAATGAAGGCTTGGGTAATAGGTATAAGAAGACTCAATTTAGATAAGGACAAATTGATTTTTTTAAGGAAATAACTTCAAAACAAATGAGTAGTCTAAGTTAGGAAACTAGTTTTCTTGGAAGTGTATAATCATGGAGTTATACAAGTAGGAAGTTTCTAATTTTCCTTTTTGAAAATAATATCAAAATCATGCATGCATCAAGTTCATATCATATCATTCATGATAGCAAATCATCAATATTGCATGTGCAGCTAAAACTATATGCTAGAAACATCACAAACAATCATAAAGCTATTTTCGGAGTTGAGTTTTCGAACGACCAGAACTGATTCCTCTGTTTCGTGACCTAAATATTTTCAAAACTGAGAATATATTAGGAATAGATAGATTTGAAGTAGATAGAAATCGATTATTATGCTTAATTCGAGTTAAAATGAGTTAGATATAGTCATTTAAAGTTAGGACTTTATTTTTATGTGGAAATTGATGAACTTAGTAGCTGGAATTGTTAAGTTATTAGAACCTTATAAGAAATACTCATTTCAAGTATTCTTTGTACTTAGGTGAATTGGAGGACGGATTTCCACTCCCCGAGGACTACTACGACTAGTGGATTTCTCTCCATGGCTGAGTGAGTTCATTTCTTAAATAGTTATGCTTATGTTTGTGCTTGTAATTATAGTGGCATTAGAATTAAGGAAAGATAAAATTATGATGATTTGTGATCTAATTTTTGGTTGAATGAAAGATAAGTATATCGAGACAAAACTTGTTGATAAATCATTGTATGAGCTAGTATAGACTTGGATTGTCTGAAATCCTCTATGATTGCACTTAATCTGCCTAACTAATATGCTATGATTATATGAATAAACTGTACATGCATATCACGTAGTGAGTCACATTGCATGAGTTATTATACCTTTGTGGGAAGAAGGCATAGTAATTCGGGCAATGAGGGGTCGGTAAACTCGATTGTTGGCGGATGGGCCGGAATTAAAATGTGCGTAGGTGGGCACCCGTATCAACCACAGTAAAAATTTTACAAAGTGGTGGATGGGCACCTATATCAACCATAATAAGAAGTGAGAAGTATTTAAATGATGGTCGTATGAGCCTGAAACCCCTAACCCTGAATGGAGGGCGTAAATCCATTCAACATAAGATTTCCGGATGGTCTTATGTATTGTATGCTCATATGCTTGTCCATTCATATGATTGCTAATGACCTGTCTGATATATACTATTGTTGAGTATTGAATATTGGAAATTGAATCTCACTAAGCCTGTAGCTTACACCCCGATAGTTTTTGTTGTGGTGTTCCTATTTTTGGTTGTTCCGAGAGAACACATTCACAGGGTTATCTTTGGATGAAGGAGCTTTTGAAGAAGTCGAGACCTAGCTAAAGGCGTGGACTTCTAGGAAAATCTCCTCGATATATAAACCCTAGTATTTGTAAATGTGAATTTAGAATGGATGGACTTCCATTATTATTCTTAGCAGGGGTATGCCCCCTTGACTTTTGTAAAGACTTAACTTATTTATCTCGTTGTGATTTCTATTCTTAATGCTAATGTATGCCTTCTTTAGACTATTCGATTCAAAGTGTGATCCTAAAAGCTGTGCAAGTACACCTTACACCCGATATGTAAACTTACGAGATGACTAAGGTTGTCATACTTAAGTTTAAATATCGAGTGTGGTGGACTGTCGTGTTTTGGGTACCCTTTGGGGTGTGACAGCTAAAGCCGTTGTGGACTGTCGAAAGAAGAAAGTGAATTTTAAGGATGTTAATGGATTGGATGTTGAGTTCACGGGTGACACCGTATCTTCAAGAGGAACAAACCTAGGCTCATTTTAGTTGATCATGGATGGAGAGGTTGAGATTGAAAGTGAAAATTTTCTTAATGCAACAGAAAAAGAGGAAGGATTACCTAAGATTGAGGATATAATAGTTGTCAAGGAATTTTTTGATATCTTTCCGGATGAGCTAGTAAGTTGGCCTCCTAAGAGAGAAATTGACTTTGAGATTGACTTGGTGCCGAACACTGAGCCGATATCCAAAGCGCCTTATCATATGGCCCCTATTGAGTTAAAGGAATTACAAAGGAAATTACAAGAACTCTTAGATCATGGATTCATAAGACCAAGGGTGTCACCATGGGATGCACCTGTACTATTTGTTAAGAAAAAGGATGGATCAATGAGGTTATGTGTTGATTATCGAAGTTGAACAAAGTTACCATCAAGAATAAGTATCTACTTCCAAGGATTGGTGACCTTTTTGATCAATTACAAGGAGCAAGTGTATTTTCAAGGATTGATTTGTGATCAGGGTATCATCAGTTAAGAGTCGGACCAGAAGATGTGCCAAAAACTGCTTTTCGGACTCATATGGACATTATGAGTTCCTAGTGATGTCTTTTGGATTAACAAATGATCCTACTGCCTTTATGGACTTGATGAATCGGGTATATAAATCCTGTTGGATAAGTGTGTGATTGTGTTTATTGACGATATTTTGATTTACTCAAAGACGAGGGAGCAACATGAAGAGCACCTTTGCATGGCATTACAAACCTTAAGGGAACATAAGTTATATGCTAAGTTTTCCAAGTGTGACTTCTGGCTAGACAAGATCTCGTTCTTGGGACATGTTATGTCAGGTGAGGGCATATCTGTAGACCCTGAGAAGATTAAGTCTGTGGTAGAGTGGAAGCCACCTAAGACTGTGACTGAAGTAAGAAGCTTTTTGGGTTTAGTTGGATATTATAGGAAATTTGTCTAAGACTTTTCCAAGATAGCCAAGCCGTTAACTCAGTTGACGCAAAAGAATGAAAAGTTTGTTTGGATGGAAAAGCGGGACCAAAGCTTTCATGAATTGAAACAAAGACTTGTTTTTGCTCCAATCTTGGTTTTACCAAACCCCGATAAACCCTATACGGTACATAGTGATGCTTCGAGAAATGGTCTCAGATGCGTTCTCAAGCAAGAGGGGAAGGTGATTGCCTATGCTTCAAGGCAGCTAAGGCCACATGAGCAAAATTATCCCATGCTGACTTGGAATTAACCGTGGTTGTCTTTGCCTTGAAAATATGGAGGCATTACCTTTATGGACAAAGGTGTGAGATCTACATCGATCATAAGAGTCTCAAGTATTTGTTCACCTAAAAAAGAATTGAACATGAGGCAGCAAAGATGGCTAGAGTTAATTAAGGATTATGATTTGGAAATTAATTATTGCCCGGGAAAGGTAAACGATTTTGCCGATGCCTTAAGTCGTAAGAATCATGGTGAAGTTGCAACTCTTTTGACTGGTTAGAAAGAACTGATAAAAGAATTTGAAAAGTTAAGCATTGAATTTATTGGGCAAGACTTGGAGATGGAAATAGCAAGCTTGGTGTTGGAACCAGCTTTAGTGGAAAGGATTAAAGAGGCCCAACGTTATGATGAAGCGATTTAAAGGATAAAGAAGGAAGTTCAAGAAGGGAGACATACTGATTTTATAATAGATGAAGATGACGTGTTAAGGATGAAAGGACGACCATCTGTGCTCGATGATGAAGAAATGAGAAAGGAAATCATGAGCGAAGCACACAATTCTGGATATACGATACACTCAGGAGGAACCAAGATGTATCAAGACCTTAAAGGACATTATTGGTGCTGTAAACACCGGTAATCTTAGTAGTTAAGAAAACCCCGGAAGTTGAAAAGCGAAACCCTAATCCAATTCGGTTTAAGCCTAGTGAGAGAAGCTTAGGAATCCTAAATCCGGCTTTTCTTCGGTTTCATAGTAAAAGGAGTTTTATAAAGCAAATGAATATGGATTATTGTTCTAAAGTATATTTTAGACCTTTGAAAGTTTTAAATTCGGGAAATTTTCAATTCCGGGCCTTCCCGAGCTTAATTACGGAAAAGCGTGCCCCGGGACCACGAACTCAGAAAAATATTGTGGAATATTCATTAGAACCGTAATTTTATAAGGATTCCAAAAATATCAATTTTATAATTTTCCGAGCTATAAAAATTACAATTATAGCCTTTTCCCGTGTTTTCGTTGCAACCGGTAAAGTAGATGTTTTGTCTACTATTCACAAGTACAACCTACACTACACACTACCCATACCCTATTCTTACATCCTTATAACTACTCATTTCAATTTTCTTTCCCAAGAATTTTTGTCTCTTAAATAATTATTACATTTATTACATTTTAATTACTTAAATTACAAAATATCAAATTTCACACACACACACACTTCCCCTCCCCCTCTTGGCTGTGCCCCTTCCCCTTTCACCTTCTCATTTGTTTTATTTTTGCTATTTTATTCACCTAAAAACCCTAATTTATTCATATATAAGCTTCATTTACTCTCTCACTCCTCATTTTCACTTGTTCAAATTTTTCTAAAAGAAGAAAACCCTCTCTTCTTCCTCCCATTTGTGTCGTGAGGCCCCCCCTCACACATTCAACTCAAATCCTCTTCATTTATACCTTTAATCTCCATTGGTATGTTGATTTTAAGCTTTGTTCTTCCTAAATCTTGCAATGGCAAAGCTATTTCTTGTGTGTTTTCCCATTTAATCCCAATGAGCTTATGCTAGGGACATGAAAACACTTGAACAAGAATATCAAGCCATCACAAGACATGGATCTAGTGTTTAAATGAGTTTTTGTTAATATATTATCTTGTTCATGCATGTAAAGTAGAGATCTTGCATATATATTGATGTTCATGCCATGAAACTTATGATTCATGCATTATATTTAGTAGATCTAGTGTTTAGACATTTATATCTTTATCTACATTCATGTCCATATGGTTATTTTGGATTTTCATGCATTGACGATCATAAAAATGTAGCCTTGCTTATGAATAGATATGTTAGATAGTAGATCTTCATGTATAGAAGGCAAGAAAATTGAAAAAGAAGAGATTTTGTTAGAAATGATTTGTTGGAAATTCGGATGAATTTAGAACCCTACCTTAAAGACCACCAAAACCACTTTAAAACTCATATTTTTCATAAAAATTGGAATGTATATGTAATAGATGCCCTCAAGGAATGATTTTTATAAGTTTAGATGAGTTTAGGCATGAGGAAAATGTAAAATAAGTAGTGGAGTTAGAATGAAAAATATTGATATATGGATTTATAGTCAAATTCGTAATCTAGAATCATGCCTACATGAACACCTAGTATTTAAGTTTAAATTGGATGTTTTATGAGTTAAATGAGGACCTTAGATAATAGATATAATGAAACTTCAATTCTTGATGCATTAAACAAGTTTTCTCATAAAGAAAATGCAATAAAATGGAATTTCCAAAATTCGGATTTTTATAAGTAGCTTGTTCAAAAACATAGTTACCCAATAAGAAATGTGGATTTTTATGCATAAATTAAGGTCATGATTATTATAGATATTGGGAACTTATTTTTAGTTGGATAACAAGCAAATTTCAAGAAGAAAATTATGAAAACCCTACGGAATGTAAGGTTGGAAATAATAGCTTTTTATAAGAAGTCATTAAGGAATTTCTTAATAATTAGGAGATCATAAGAGTCCATCATCAAAGATCATCAAGACCATGCATATATTGAGCTCATTACATGATAGTCATATTAGGAATTCATTCATATGCCATCTATACATGAATCATCAACTAGGAACATTTTTTTTATCAAATGCAAAACCATTTTTTGGAATCGGAGAACTTACCGAACAGATCTGATCCTACTGTTCCGTGGCCTTAATGTTTTCAAAACTTGAAAATAATATTAGAAATAGATAGATCTTTCGAAGTAGATAGAGATCGATATAAAATTTGCGAAATTTCGAGTTAAAATGACCAAGTTATGGCCGTTTTAGGTTGGAACTTCCGTAAATAGCGCGAATTCCGAATTCATCTAGTTTAGATGCATAGCTTGGAATAATTAGATGATGAGATTCTTATTAGAATTATCCTTATTTGGTGGGTGATCCCGAGAAAGACGATACCTTACCACCCGATTACTATTACTAAAAGACCGGTGAACCATGACCGAGTGAGTACTAGTTCCACTCTCAATTAATGTTTGTGATTGTATTGTTAGTGGCACTAGTGGCGTAGGCAAAGACAAAAATGGATATATATGATGGGGTATATGGGAATTATATATTTGTCTGCTATTGATGTGTGAAATGGAACTTAAGAATTATCGAAACCGGGTGTTAAGCTATTGATTGATTAGCTAGCATTTTATATTGATTGTCTGCGAATAATTGTTGGCCACCTAAAAGAATTGAATTAATACATATTTAACTTCAATTATAATTGGACTCATTCATATCACGACGGGGATGGAGAATTAGCATTGGTTGGTTTTTCGTGATCCATAAAACGAATATGTTGGTTAATCGTGATCCATAAAACGAATTACTGTTCAGTTGACCGTGAGCTTAAATGGCATCGTACCGCAGGATTCGTTAATCTGCTAACCCGAGATGGAGGGCGTAAGTCCATCCACATATGATTTCCGGCTGGTCATATGTTTGTTGAACTCATTTGCTTGATGCATACATTTGCATGAATAATCACTTGTTTGGATGAATTGTATTAATTGTGATATGGAAGTTCTTACTCACTAAGCCAGTTAGCTTACGCCCCCATAGCTTTTATTTGTTGCAGCACAAGTTCATTTAGCTTAGGCCGAGGTAAGCCACAGCTCAGGTACCGGAGATAAGAGTTTCCCATAGAAGTTTACTTGGCTTTTGTTTAGACTTCCGTTGGAAACTAAAGGACTCTGGATGACTGTAATGGACTTGATATTATTTTGGGGGAATGCCCCTTAGATTTTGTAAAGTATGAATATGTGTTTTGGTTTATTATCTATGGCTAATGAATGCCACATTAAACTTCTTAACTCCATTGATTGAGTATTCTATTGTCGTAAAGGGACGCTTTACATCTATACAATACTCCCGAAAGGCTCGGATAGAAATTCGAGAGTCTTTTACAGTATGTGGTAGGCTGTTACATTTAGGATACCCTATGGGGCGTGACAGTTTAAGTTGGTATCAGAGCACTAGGTTATAAAACAAGACAATAGAATTAAAAGAAATCGGACTTAGAAATCTAATTAATAGGTTCAAATGGAGTTGAAAATGTTTTCCTTGCTAAGTCTAATTAGGAGTCTTATATTGTTGTAGGTCTCCTTGGGTAAGACTAGGGAGCGGGCTAGACACTTCACCAAAAGGAATGATGAAACCATGGTAGAGTATAGGTTGAGATTGAGGGAATTGTGTGAAGACTTCGCTTTAGCCAGGCACCCTTGAACCATAGGGGAAATGTATAAATTGTGGAAGGAAGGACTGAGATACATTAGGTGAGCCGTTGTGGTCGACCGGTTGAGGTATGATCCCATGGGGGGAAGGAGTTGGACTAAATTGGAGGCAATTTATACTTTGGAGAGAATCATGGTAGAGTATGGGCGCGATCCCATGATTAGGGAAGCTACATTTATCTTGAAGAATGGGGGAAACCGAACCCCTCCAAATTTTAGGGTGTGGATCCCTATAGGACCCATATATGTGTATGCCCATGACAATTTGTATGACCACCATGATTGGAAGATAGCTGATGCATGGAACCATATTACTTGGCATGCGGTTTATTTAGACGTTCTTCCACCCCGAGTGATAGCTCCACCTCCAGCCACTGACATAGGTATGCAATTGAATGGTGCGCCTGTGATCGGAGAGAATGAGGAAGAGGAGGAAGAAGAAGAAGAGGACCCCGAGGAGGATCCTAATTGGGAGGAAAATGTAGTTCCTAGAACCCTTACCCCACCCATCGAGCCGGAAGTGAAAGTGAATCCGGAACCTAACCAAATTGTATGGGATTTTAATCGGGAGTAAGAGATACCAGATAGTGGAAGGGTAGAACCCGAGTTTGATCCAATGATATGGAGAGATGTTTATATTGAGGGTGAGAATCCACCTGTGCTTGACCTAGCAGTAGTAGAACTCGTGGCCCCTGAGCCTATGGAAGTTGAAAATGTGGATGGAGAACCTGTGAGAGAGCCTGAAGTGGTGGAGACCCAAGTGAGTGAACCTGAGGTAAGAGGTGATGAGAATGGAGTGAGCCCGAGGGAAGGGCAAGGAACGGAGGAAGAGGAAGAAAGTGAAGACCAAGAGCCTTTAGTCCGACCTACTAGGAAGCGGAGGATGCCTACGAGGGAATACCTTAGTTTGTTTGTCTGACGGGACGACGGTGGTTCTTCTAGCAGAAGACGACCTCCTAGCTCGACCTCCGAAGACACTAATGATGAGTAGAGGCCGAGATGATAGCTAACCCATGAAGTCCAAGTGAAGTCCTGATTTTTTCTTATTTTGTAGTAGGCAATGCGGGATGCCAATTTGCCTTAGGATTTCAGGATAGCTAGTATTTTATTGCTTCTTTTTCCTTATATTTTGTTATGCTTTCGGGAATAGGGAAAATGTTTAGAATCGGAATTGGAGTATAGCTAGCCAAATTTTGGGGACAAAAATCTTGATATAATATTTGTATGGTTCACTAAAGTTGTCACGCCCCGAAGGGTACCCTAAACGTGGCAGTCCGCCGTACACAATATTAAAGCCTAAGAATGACCACCTCAGTCACGCGAAGGCTTCCATACTATGTACAAGGCGTCTAACACATAAAGGAGACAAATCGGAATGATACATTTTAAGTTGATACAATTGAGTAACAATGTAAAGGAAATACAATCCACTATACTCCAAATACAAAACACTATACTTCAAAATACAGTTCATCAAACTTCAATTACATTTATCCCAAGACTCCACTACATAAAACTATTACAAGGCCAATCGTACAGCTTAGCCAAAAACTCCAAGCATTCTTATATCTTGCCGGAATCCCGAAGTCATTCCCGGCTTCAACTATCTCGGTCCGCACTTAACATTCTTGGAATAACCTGCTCATTTAAACAACTATTGGGGTATAAGCTACACTAGCTTAGTGAGAATTCCCTTAATTCCGTACCATAACAAACAAGTTATTAATCAATCATATGCTATGCATGAACAAACACGTGAGCAAGCAATTATGCATGGGTAACCGGAACCCACACACTGAACGGATTTACGCCCTCCGTATCTTGGGTTAGGAATGGTATTGAGTCTACACGACCGCTGCTAGTCCCCAAGCCCTGGCTCTTAGCACTCGACTCGGCTAGGCTCATACAAGGATGCATCCACATGCGCCTTAGTACCCGAGAATGAGCTCTGATACCGGGTCTCCGTACTTAAACGAGTCCTCGGACCATACCGATCGACCTGCGTAGGAGTAGCACGCTACCAAATGCAATATGTCTGATGCGATGCATGATCAATTTACTTTTTGCTTAGGTCAAAATATTTATACATTCTTTAGAGTGACCAGGCAATATCATACACTAAATAATATGAATCATGCAGTTATCCAATCAAATCGTGGTTTCGATATGCTTTAGTATTCCTTGGCATACATTCATCACAGTCTCATCATATATCCCATCCCCATTCACATCGATTTTTATCTTGTTCCTAAAATTCTAATGCGACTAATTACAAGCACAATCAAGGTAACAAAACAAGGAGAAAACTCACTCAGCCATTGGATCACCGGTCTTCTAGTAATAATAGTCCGGTGGTAAGGAATCGTCGAACTTGGGATAACCTAAAAAGGAAGAAATACTCTAATCAGTATTTCCACTCAAACTAATCCAACGACTTCATACGAACTTATCAAATTCGTAATTCGCGTCCTAAGCGGGAATTCCAACTTAAAACGGCCATAACTTGGTCATTTTAACTCGGAATCTCGCAAATTTTATATCGATTTCTATCTACTTCGGAAGAGCTTTCTAAATACGAAGTTTAAATCAAGTTTTGAAAATATCTAAGCCTTGGAAACGAGGGATCAGATCTGTACAGTGGTGACATAGGTTCCGAAAATGCGGTTTTCATGAATGCTCTTGAGATTCCTAAGTGTAAAATGAAACTAAATGCAATGGTAATGATTTTCCCTATCATGTATGTCATGATATGAACTCTTAAGTGTCTAAGGTCTTATAAATTTTTAGACTTAAAGAATTTTATATAAACTTTGTCTTAAGACACTATATTTTGCTTTTGTCTAAAAATCAACTTTGCTACATTTGGTCACACCTACTATTTCTAAGGATTTTTCTTTAGGAAAACTTCACTTTGTTTAAAGAATTTTTGACCCTTATATTAGTTATATCCTAAGGCCTTTATTTCTTAAATAAAATCTTCATTTATAAACTTTTAAGTGGGTCTTTTTCTATGGGGTTTCCAAAAATCCGAATTTACAAAAGTCCATTTTCAAGTTGATTCTTTTGAGAAAAATATATTTTATACTCAAAACTTTAAGTGTTTATTATACCTATATCCTAAGGACTTCATTTATTTAAGAAAATACCATTTTTGAAGTTGGAAAAATAGTGTTTTCTAACCCTACATCCATTATTACGAATTTTATCTACATGACTTTTAGCTCAAAACTTCTATGGACTTTATTTCTTCTTTCCAACATTTTCTTTAGTAAAAACTCATTTAGACTCATGAAAAATACTACTATACATTATCTATTACCCATAGGCTTCATTTCTCTTATAAAATCTATGTTTAGAAGTTGATAAAAGTGTTTTTGACTTAGGTTTTCAAAGTGATCCGAATTTACACAAGTTCATATTTTGAAAAGCGTTTTCCTTTTTGACTCTGTTAACTTATCTAACCATAGATCTACATACTAGGAAGGTTATATACTAAGGACAAAGCATTAAAAACTATGAATGCACATAAACTCAAAATGAAGATGAGATCTTAAACGTCTACATGAATAAGAGTAGTAAAATGATAGATCTACTATATCAAGTGCTTAAATAGGTTTTGAAAACATAAAAACTATATTTTTACAAAAGATCTTTAGTTCAAAATACTTTTTGATGGATAAACATAAAGCTTTTGTCATGAAAGCTCCTTTAAAGGTTAGATCTATTTTGTAATGGTTCGGTATTCTTGTTTTGATATTTCATTGTCCCTACTAAGAGATCATGGGGACACTTGGTTGAAATATCCAAGAATTACTTAGCCATAACAAAGATCTAAAGATGGAAAGGGTAAAAGGCTTACTTACTTGAAGGTAGATGGAAGATGAAGAGAAGAATGGAAGTTGTGTGTGTATGTGGGGGAGCCTTAAAGTTTCGGCCAAGGAGGAAAAGAGGGAGTGGAGAGGAGAGAAAAGAGAGTGTTTTGAGAGCTTTTTCCCTTTGTGAAAATGGAAAAGTGAAAGAATGAGGAAGGAGAGAGAAAAAGTAGTATATATGGAATGGGATTAGGTTAAATGGAGTTAGATTAAATAAAAAAAAAAATTTGCAAAATGGACATGGGGAGGGGGCACTATTCACGTGGCACTATTCATGGAGGGGGGGAGAAAAAGTTTGATTGATTTAACTTGATGTGAAATAGTTAAGAGTGTAAGAGAAGTTAAGGGACAAAGTTATGGAAGAATGGGTTTGATGTGAGTGATGGTAAGGGTTAGACTTGTAGGGTAGCTAATAGGTAGTCATAGGTTGTACTTTTTGAATAGTGAGGAATAGTTGACAAGACAATTTGATTTCCGGTAGTAATGGAATACGAATAAAAAGGTTATAACTGTATTTTCATAAGCCGGAAAATTATAAAAATATATTTTGAAATCCTTATTTTATTTCGATTCAAATGAGTACTCATAATGAAGTTTTGAAATTCTAGTTCGGGGCACGCTTTTCTATAATGGGTCTCGGGATGACCCGGAATTGAAATTTTCTCGAAATCTGATCTTTTCTTGGTTTGAAATATAATCAAGAACTATATACAAATTAATTTTCTTATAAAAGTTTCTTATTTGGAAATCGAGGAAAAGCCGGATTCAGGTTTCTAGGTCTTTCTCATAACGCTTTGAACTAAACTGATTTAGGGTTTCATTTTTTTTTTTTTTTGGTTTCCGAAGTTTACTTGATTACTAGGAACCCAGGGTATAAAAATAATAATAATAATAATAATAATAAAATTGTGTAATGAAATGAAATGAATAGTGCAAAGAATAATCAATTACGGTAGAAATGAAAATACGGTAAAAAGGTTATAACTGTAACTTTATAACCCGAAAAATTATATAACTGATATATTTAGAAATCTCGGAATTACGAGTCTAACGGTACTAATGGTATATTTTTGATATCTCGAGCCCGGGACACGCTTTTCGAAGTCTGTATCCGAACGGGTTCGAGATAGGTCAAAATTTACCAATCTGATATTTGTGAACAAACTTATATTACTACGAGCTATTCCACTTATTTAAACTACACCTCGGCCTCTGGGGTTAAGGGCGCTAGATTGCCGGACTTAAGCTATTGTATTCCGGTTAGGGTTTCCGGATGACTTTCCGGTTTAGGTATTGCCAAGTTGGAAACTTGAGATTTTCTGTTTATACAACGTATGTAGTTTGAGAAATTTATTTTAAATTTTATTTTTATAAGCATTTAATATCTTATTGCTTTCGGAAATCTTGAGTTGAATTATTATATTCGGAATTATATCGGTAATGGTTACCGGATATGATTTTCTTGAGTTTGAGTCAAATATCGGTTTTTGGAATGATTTCGGGGAAATCTTGATTCTTATAATTTGTTTTGAAAAAGGATCTTCATAGTGTTTTGTTTTCGAATTTATTTTTGCTTTGATTTAAGGTTTTATGAACAATTGGTTAACTTTAAGGATTATCTAATTTGTTATTTTGTTTCTTGAATTCTTCCTTCTTAAGATTACGAGATTTAATTTCTAACTCGTTCTATGATTTTTGGGGGTTTGATTGATCGTTAGGGCTTTATTGTGATTTCCGTTCTTAGGATTATTAGTCTGGTCGTTTGGGGAATTTCCAAAGTCTATATTTTATTTTGGCAGATGAAGTTTTCTTAATCGTGCCAAAGCCTAATTATAGAATTGGCCTTTGGTGATTTCCTGATCCTTCAAATTGTCATGTTATGGATTAATTTGCTTTTTTTGCAAATTATCACTGTGTTTTATTTTTATCCCGATTTTTTATGAATTATAGATTAGGTAAGCAATTTATCTACGTAATGGTTTTTGGGCTTAAGGACTTTTGTAGTCCTTATTTTTTTTAGATTTTCTCATGATTGAGAAATTTTTGGATTCGTTCGTGATTTAGGATTTGTCGAAATTCGGTTTTAATTTGGAGTGATTTTTAAGGTTTATTTCGAAGTTCATTTTGGAATTATTTACTGAAATTTTCCGGGGCTTACATCCTCCCACCTTAAAGAAAGTTTGTCCGCAAACTTGTTACGTGTACATCGTTTATCGAGAGAAGATTGTGAATCTCGAGTTACATTTCTAGCACCGGTTTATGCTTGATTTGTATCATTTCTAAATTTTGTATAGAGGTATTTTACAAAATATAGCACATACAATTAATAAGTTTGGCTTAGCGATTCCAACCTTCACTTACACGACTCTTTTGGAAAACGACACGGACTTGACTCGAGACCAAGACGACGACTTGACCGACACTAGACGACTCACGACGACCATGTTTCATGACTCGATTACTTTGACCAACGAAGGTTGTGGATTCGCTTCTCCATTCTTATGTAGCTGTATATACAATATTGTGCTCTGTGATCAATATTCTTTTAAATAATTAAAGTCATCGTTGTTTTAAACTCTTATCATCGTGATCATCTTGATGGGGTTGAAATCAAGAATCTCATTGCTTTATTGTATACTTATTACTTGTGAAGATCTTACGGAGTTTGGTAATTGAGATTTGATTTTTGAAATTTTAACTTTTATGTAACGATCATCGTAGATTTTCGATCTTTCAAAGTTCTTTATTTACAAGAAGTCGTATGAGGATCATTTTGGAATTCGTTAAATTAATCGAGTTTTTGTTTTAGTTTCCATCATTGGCTCATTCTAACTTTTAATGGTCTCGGGCTTTCCTATTTTTAGTCTAGCCATGTAATCCGAAGGTATTTCTAACAACCTATCTCTTTGATTCTATTGGCAGGAAAGAATATGCGGTATTCTAAGGGTATAGCGCTAACCTGGTATCGAGTTGCATCTTTGATCCTCGCTTCCTTCCATGGAAAGGACTCCAGCTCTCATCACTAGCTTCTTCATACTCCATATGTGTGAGGTTGTGGACTAGATTTCCGGATGTAGATGTCCTTGAAGAACCTCGATTCCTTTTTCCTTTGTTGCTTTTATTCCTGTTATATCTCTTCCTCTTCTTCCTAGGTAGATCCAGCGAAGCAACATGCAGATTATCCCGTTCAGGGCATGTTTTAGCTAAATGTCCCGCTTTTGTGCAAAGAGAGCATGCGTTGGTCGTCTTTTGGGACACTTCTCAACTTGTGACTGGGGTCCCCACAGAGGTAGCACTTGAATTGAAGTTGTGGACACTGAATAGGGTAATGCTCTCTCTTACATCTCCAACATTGTATCTTATCCAAATTATGTCTTCTTCCTTGTTTGGGTCATCATCCAAGGGAAGTGTTCTGACATTTTGACTCGGGGTCATTGCAACATAGAACTCCATTTCCTTATTACTTCTTTCTTGCCTCCTCCTTTGAGCATTTTCTATTATCCGTGCTCTTTCTAGCAATCCTTGATAACTCCTGATATCCAATTCTTCCAATCGAGTCCGAAGGTCTTCTTTTAAACCATTCAGAAACACTTCTCTTTTGAGTTCCTCACTTTGCTTATATGATTCTGGAGCATATTGCAGTAATCTACTGAACTCGGTTTCGTACTGTTCCACACTACGATCTCCTTGTGAGATATTAAGAAAATCTGAACTGTACTGGACTCTTAAGCTCATGGGAAATATTTTTCAAAAACTCATATTTAAACATCTCCCATGTAACTGGAGGCGTCAACTCTCTTTCCTTAGAGTCCCACCATACTCGGGCATGTAAGCGGAGCATAAAGGTTCCATAATTGACTCTCAGATGGTGTGGTACTTCAAAAGCATTAAGGGACCTCTCAATGTGTGCCAACCAATCCTCTGCCTCATCTGGTTTTCCAAAAACTCCGTCGAAATACTCGTTACACTTTATGAAGCATGGTAAGAGGCTTTGGTGGTATTGAGGTGATGGGGGTTCATCTTGCATCGTTTCTTGCTCATATCTCACAGGTGTAGACGTTGAACTGACTTGAGTCTGTTGCATGTAGCCTCTGTCTGACTAGTAAGCGTTCAATCTCTATTGAGGCATTTCCCCCTTGGTTAGGTGGTTCGGGTATCGCTTGGTTCTCGGGTCCTAAAGGAGTCATGACGGGTTCTTGTTGTGGTTGGGTATATCTCCTACAATTTTATTAAGCTCAGGTGAAAATTCTAAATCTTTTATTACGTCTTAAGGCGGTAAAAGAAGCTTAAAGAACTTATCGGAAATACAGAACACGGAAATGCGGAAATAAAAACATATGTAAGAAATATTGAAATTCTACTGAAATCAAAATCGATAACAAAACTTCATAATATTCAAAATGAAATGCATGAAATCAAGAGAAGATGTAAATCTTTCATTACAAAAGTTCAAAGAAAGGATGCAAAAACATGCATTGGAACTAATTCATGAACTAGATGATAAAGCACAATCGGTTTACATTTTCAAAACATCTTTGTTCTCTTTACTCAAAAAGTTATTTGCTCCTAACGCTCAACACGAGAGATCTATTGATATTTCTAGGAGACTGACTTCTTCCAAGCAAGGGCAGCTGTCCAGCTGTTAATTCTTGTGGGGGCATCTACTCGCCTGGTGTCCCGGCTGTTTGCAGATGAAGCACTTTAGGGTTTTCTTTCCTGGACAGTCCACAACCTTATGCTCGGGATCTCCACAGAAGTAACACTTGTGCTTAAGTTGTGGACACTGTCTTGGATAATGACTTTCCTTGCACTTCCAACAATTGATCTTACGCCTCTTAAAAGGTTCATTCTTAACTGTTAGGCTAGTTGTCTTATACCTTCTGACTTTGGAGCTTGGACTAGCCATAACAGAAGGAGTCTCAATTCCTTGCATTGTCACTTGGTGGGGTCCTTCCACCTGAACCGGCACATTCCTAATAAGCTTGTTGTAAGAGGAGCTTTTGTGTATCCACCAAACACCCTAGAAGGTCTATGACTTGTTGCATTGGATCTTGTGGTGGTGGAGTGTCTCTCACTTGTTGTTCATCGGGAAGGCTAGTCGACGGTTGCACGTTCTCCTAGGTAGTCTCCTAGAAAAAGACGAAACGATTACGTTAACCTATTATACTACACGCAAGCTGCTTATATTTTAGAAAAAGAGTTACAACTTTTTATTTTCTTTAGACTTGTTTATTTAGAAAAACGGTGAAATCGCGCAATTAATCCTACCCACCTAGTTATCTTATAGGTCGAAGGGGTAACTTACGATCTCCTATTTGGCTTGAACTAAGAGTCGTGTAAGGTCACTTACTCCTATATTTTGCAGTTGCTAGTATAGATTCGATCATCCCATCAAATATTTTCATCTTCCTTCTTCATATATCTGTTTCTATGTTCTTCAAAAGTCTCCAAGATAGAATTCAAATCCTTAATGATCGAAAGTCATACCTTAAAGGTCATTGAGCTAAATCTAGTTCTTCTTTACCTAAGGGTCATCTAACACTTATCTATTCATTTCTAAGATCATATCTTAATATTCTATCTCTAAAGCTTCCCACCTAATTCCCAAAACCTTGTCGCTCTGATACCAACTAAACTGTCACGCCCCGAAGGGTACCCTAAACGTGGCAGTCCGCCGTACACAATATTAAAGCCTAAGAATGACCACCTCAGTCACGCGAAGGCTTCCATACTATGTACAAGGCGTCTAACACATAAAGGAGACAAATCGGAATGATACATTTTATGTTGATACAATTGAGTAACAATGTAAAGGAAATACAATCCACTATACTCCAAATACAAAACACTATACTTCAAAATACAGTTCATCAAACTTCAATTACATTCATCCCAAGACTTCACTACATAAAACTATTACAAGCAAATCGTAAAGCTTAGCCAAAAACTTCAAGCATTCTTATATCTTGCCGGAATCCCGAAGTCATTCTCGACTTCAACCATCTGGTCCCCACTTAGCATTCTTGGAATAACCTGCTCATTTAAACAACTATTGGGGTATAAGCTACACTAGCTTAGTGAGAATTCCCTTAATTCCGTACCATAACAAACAAGTTATTAATCAATCATATGCTATGCATGAACAAACACGTGAGCAAGCAATTATGCATGGGTAACCGGAACCCACACACAGAACGGATTTACGCCCTCCGTATCTTGGGTTAGGAATGGTATTGAGTCTACACGACCGCTGCTAGTCCCCAAGCCCTGGCTCTTAGCACTCGACTCGGCTAGGCTCATACAAGGATGCATCCACATGCGCCTTAGTACCCGAGAATGAGCTCTGTGATACCGGGTCTCGTACTTAAACGAGTCCTCGGACCATACCGATCGACCTGCGTAGGAGTAGCACGCTACCAAATGCAATATGTCTGATGCGATGCATGATCAATTTACTTTTTGCTTAGGTCAAAATATTTATACATTCTTTAGAGTGACCAGGCAATATCATACACATAAATAATATGAACCATGCAGTTATCCAATCAAATCGTGGTTTCGATATGCTTTAGTATTCCTTGGCATACATTCATCACAGTCTCATCATATATCCCATCCCCATTCACATCGATTTTTATCTTGTTCCTAAAATTCTAATGCGACTAATTACAAGCACAATCAAGGTAACAAAACAAGGAGAAAACTCACTCAGCCATTGGATCACCGGTCTTCTAGTAATAATAATCCGGTGGTAGGGAATCGTCGAACTCGGGATAACCTAAAAAGGAAGAAATACTCTAATCAGTATTTCAACTCAAACTAATCCAACGACTTCATACGAACTTATCAAATTCGTAATTCGCGTCCTAAGCGGGAATTCCAACTTAAAACGGCCATAACTTGGTCATTTTAACTCGGAATCTCGCAAATTTTATATCGATTTCTATCTACTTCGGAAGAGCTTTCTAAATACGAAGTTTAAATCAAGTTTTGAAAATATCTAAGCCT
This sequence comes from Combretum micranthum, assembly GCA_024138025.1. NCBI lineage: Eukaryota > Viridiplantae > Streptophyta > Magnoliopsida > Myrtales > Combretaceae > Combretum > Combretum micranthum. Next base: position 179,203 of record JAMXBD010001139.1, on the reverse strand, counting down.
CGGAAACGAGGGATCAGATCTGTACAGCGGTGACATATTCCGAAAATGCGGTTTTCATGAATGCACTTGAGATTCCTAAGTGTAAAATGAAACTAAATGCAATGGTAATGATTTTCCCTATCATGAATGTCATGATATGAACTTTAATGTCTAAGGTCTTATAATTTTTAGACTTAAAGAATTTAAATAAACTTTTCTTAAGACACTATTTTGTTTTGTCTAAAAATCAACTTTGCTACATTTGTCACACCTACTATTTCTAAGGATTTTTCTTTAGGAAAACTCACTTTGTTTAAAGAATTTTGACCCTTATATTAGTTATATCCTAAGGCCTTTATTTTCTTAATAAAATCTTCATTTATAAACTTTTAAGTGGGTCTTTTACTATGGGGTTTCCAAAAATCCGAATTTACAAAAGTCCATTTTCAAGTTGATTCCTTTGAGAAAAATATATTTTATACTCAAAACTTTAAGTGTTTATTATACCTATATCCTAAGGACTTCATTTATTTAAGAAAATACCATTTTTGAAGTTGGAAAAATAGTGTTTTCTAACCCTACATCCATTATTACGAATTTTATCTACATGACTTTTAGCTCAAAACTTCTATGGACTTCATTTCTTGTTTCCAACATTTTCTTTAGTAAAAACTCATTTAGACTCATGAAAAATACTACTATACATTATCTATTACCCATAGGCTTCATTTCTCTTATAAATCATGTTTAGAAGTTGATAAAAGTGTTTTTGACTAGGTTTTCAAAGTGATCCGAATTTACACAAGTTCATATTTTGAAAAGTGTTTTCCTTTTTGACTTATTAACTTATCTAACCATAGATCTACATACTAGGAAGGTTATATACTAAGACAAAAGCATTAAAACTATGAATGCACATAAACTCAAAATGAAGATGAGATCTTAAATCTACATGAATAGAGTAGTAAAATGATAGATCTACTATATCAAGTGCTTAAATAGGTTTTGAAAACATAAAAACTATTTTTACAAAAGATCTTTAGTTCAAAATTTTTTGATGGATAAACATAAAGCTTTTGTCATGAAAGCTCCTTTAAAGGTTAGATCTATTTTGTAATGGTTCGGTATTCTTGTTTTGATATTTCATTGTCCCTACTAAGAGATCATGGGACACTTGGTTGAAATATCCAAGAATTACTTAGCCATAACAAAGATCTAAAGATGGAAAGGGTAAAAGGCTTACTTACTTGAAGGTAGATGGAAGATGAAGAAGAATGGAAGTTGTGTGTGTATGTGGGGGAGCCTTAAAGTTTCGGCCAAGGAGGAAAAGAGGGAGTGGAGAGGAGAGAAAAGAGAGTGTTTTGAGAGCTTTTTCCCTTTGTGAAAATGGAAAAGTGAAAGAATGAGGAAGGAGAGAAAAAGTAGTATATATATGGAATGGGATTAGGTTAAATGGAGTTAGATTAAATAAAAAAAAAAATTTGCAAAATGGACATGGGGAGGGGGCACTATTCACGTCGGCACTATTCATGGAGGGGGGAGAAAAAGTTTGATTGATTTAACTTGATGTGAAATAGTTAAGAGTGTAAGAGAAGTTAAGGGACAAAAGTTATGGAAGAATGGGTTTGATGTGAGTGATGGTAAGGGTTAGACTTGTAGGGTAGCTAATAGGTAGTATAGGTGTACTTTTGAATAGTGAGGAATAGTTGACAAGACAATTTGATTTCCGGTAGTAATGGAATACGAATAAAAAGGTTATAACTGTATTTTTCATAAGCCGGAAAATTATGAAAAATATATTTTTGAAATCCTTATTTTATTTCGATTCAAATGAGTACTCATAAGAAAGTTTTGAAATTCTAGTTTCGGGGCACGCTTTTCTATAATGGGTCTCGGGATGACCCGGAATTGAAATTTTCCGAAATCTGATTTTCTTGGTTTGAAATATAATCAAGAACTATATACAAAATTAATTTTGCTTATAAAAGTTTCTTATTTGGAAATCGAGGAAAAGCCGGATTCAGGGTTTCTAGGTCTTTCTCATAACGCTTTGAACTAAACTGATTTAGGGTTTCATTTTTTTTTTTTTTTTGGTTTCCGAAGTTTACTTGATTACTAGGAACCCAGGGTATAAAAATAATAATAATAATAATAATAATAAAATTGTGTAATGAAATGAAATGAATAGTGCAAAAGAATAATCAATTACCGGTAGAAATGAAAATACGGTAAAAAGGTTATAACTGTAACTTTTATAACCCGAAAAATTATATAACTGATATATTTAGAAATCTCGCGAAATTACGAGTCTAACGGTACTAATGGTATATTTTTGATATCTCGAGTCCCGGGACACGCTTTTCGAAGTCTGTATCCGAACGGGTTCGAGATAGGTCAAAAATTTACCAATCTGATATTTGTGAACAAACTTATATTACTACGAGCTATTCCACTTATTTAAACTACACCTCGGCCTCTGGGGTTAAGGGCGCTAGATTGCCGGACTTAAGCTATTGTATTCCGGTTAGGGTTTCCGGATGACTTTCCGGTTTAGGTATTGCCAAGTTGGAAACTTGAGATTTTCTGTTTATACAACGTATGTAGTTTGAGAAATTTATTTTAAATTTTATTTTTATAAGCATTTAATATCTCTTATTGCTTTCGGAAATCTTGAGTTGAATTATTATATTCGGAATTATATCGGTAATGGTTACCGGATATGATTTTCTTGAGTTTGAGTCAAATATCGGTTTTTGGAATGATTTCGGGGAAATCTTGATTCTTATAATTTGTTTTGAAAAAGGATCTTCATAGTGTTTTGTTTTCGAATTTATTTTTGCTTTGATTTAAGGTTTTATGAACAATTGGTTAACTTTAAGGATTATCTAATTTGTTATTTTGTTTCTTGAATTCTTCCTTCTTAAGATTACGAGATTTTAATTTCTAACTCGTTCTATGATTTTTGGGGGTTTGATTTGATCGTTAGGGCTTTATTGTGATTTCCGTCTCTTAGGATTATTAGTCTGGTCGTTTGGGGAATTTCCAAAGTCTATATTTTATTATTGGCAGATGAAGTTTTCTTAATCGTGCCAAAGCCTAATTATAGAATTGGCCTTTGGTGATTTCCTGATCCTTCAAATTGTCATGTTATGGATTAATTTGCTTTTTTTGCAAATTATCACTGTGTTTTATTTTTATCCCGATTTTTATGAATTATAGATTAGGTAAGCAATTTATCTTACGTAATGGTTTTTGGGCTTAAGGACTTTTGTAGTCCTTATTTTTTTTAGATTTTCTCATGATTGAGAAATTTTTGGATTCGTTCGTGATTTAGGATTTGTCGAAATTCGGTTTTAATTTGGAGTGATTTTTAAGGTTTATTTCGAAGTTCATTTTGGAATTATTTACTGAAATTTTCCGGGGCTTACAAAAGTAATGAAGGATCATGTTTATTTCAAAGGAAAGGAGTTGTGAAAAGCATGCATGCTAGACATGAGACATAAAGAACATTAACCACATATAAATTGCAAGAGCATTCATTCATTCACGCTAATATTATGAGATTTCAACTTGTTACCTTATGTATGAGTTCTTTTGTTCTCCTTGTGATTACATGAAATTTATGAAATTCTATTTCTTTTTAAGTTGATTACTGAATTCTCGCAAATTTTGAATCTTGTTAATAAACTAAGTTCCTTAAAAATTTAAGATATCCTAAGAATACTAAAATCCATTAACAACATATAAATAGACGAAACTGACGGATTCGAAATCGGGAACAAGGGTCTATCCCGAACGAAGCGATCAACCGGCTGACCTCTACCTAATCCTCAAGGAGTTGCGCCTCAGAATCAGTAAGGGGATGTGTTAAATGCGATTGGAAAGATAGCCAATCTTCTAAACACATTCATCCAGAATCAAAACCCGGTTCAGAACCCGCACCAAGGACAAAGTGTCTGGGATTCTGCTCCACACCCACCACCTGCAGACCACCGGGAAGCAACTGCTGAGGCACCGGCTCCACAGGAGGAGCATTCCTATAATGTGCCCTTGCCACCACCCCCACCATACAGAAGGCCCCACCAAAGCTCCTTACCGGATTTCATCAAGAGTAACCGGTATTTTGATGGAGCGTTCGGTAAACCAGATGAAGCCGAAGACTGGTTAGCTCAAATTGAGCGATCTTTTGCTGCATATGAAATTCCACCGTACTTACAAGTGGAATATGAAACATATATGTTGAGGTATAATGCGAGGGTTTGGTGGGACTCTAAGAGAAGAAGCTTGCCTTCCCCGGTTACATGGGAATCTTTTCGCCGGGAATTTTTGGATAATTACTTCCCCTCCAGCTTAAGGGTAAAGTATAGTGCTGACTTTCTCCACGTGAAACAAAAGGGGAGAACGGTGGAACAGTATGAGACTGAGTTCATCCACCTGCTACAATATGCACCTGAGTCTTTCAAGGATAGTGAAGAGCTGAAGAAACAAGTATTTTTGGGTGGCTTAGATGAGGAGTTGCGGATCAAATTGGAAGAGTTTGGGGTAAGGACATACCCTGAGATGGTAGAGAAGGCCTGAGTGATTGAAGGGGCCAAAAAAAGGAAATACCAAGAACCTGACAAGAGGGTATTTGGAAAGAGGCCGTTCGACGCCTTGAGTTTAGGATTCAAGGGAAAAAGGTACAGACCGTACCAAGGGTTCAAGGATGAGTCTAGTAGCAAGCCGACCCAGTTTAAGGCCAATGTCACATGCTGGAAATGTAAGGGGATGCATGTCCTAGGTAATGCCCGTTGTTGAAGAACAAATGTTATTTATGTGGCGATGCTGGCCATATGGTTTATACGTGCCCGAAGAAGCTGGCCGTGACTTGCTTTATTTGCAAGGAGAAGGGACACTTAGCCTCTGAATGTTCCTAATGGAAAAGTGTAGCCGCTCGACCCTTTGGGACTTTGAGCAATACCAACCCCATGAGGTCGAGAAATAAAAGTGGGAGCTGCACAGCATCAGCAATGCATGGGATGAGGTTATATAACTTCAAAGGCCAGTGGATGGTAGAGGAAGATGAGGAGGAGGAAGTGGAATTGGGAGCTTTGGATCAAAGCGAAGGCGCTGATGGCGGCCTGGTGATAGGTTATTAGCAGAAACCTTCTCAAGTTAAATTTCGATTTATTTAATTGAATTGTTGTCTGGATGAAATTATATATGTTATGGGAAAGTTGGAAGTAAGAACCCTAGGTAGGTAGCTTTGAGAGTGCTATAGGATTGATGAGTGGTGGATGTTTGTTGACCTCAGGACACATTCAGGTGAATAGCGTGGAGGCATATGTTTTATTTGACATGGGAGCGACACATTCGTTCATCACCACTAGTTTGGCTAATCAACTTGAATTACCCATAGCCCAACTACTGCTAGTTTGAGGATTAAGACACCTACCAAGAGCGTTATGTCAACCTGAGAATTGATAAAGGATTGTCCGTTGGAAGTTCATGGACACCACTCCAAAAGTGATTTAATAATGTTGGAGATGAATAAATACAAAGTTATCCTCGGGATGAGTTGGCTAAGCAAGGTAAAAGCAATAGTGGGTTGTCAAATGAAGACAGTGAGTTTCTATGATCAAATGGGGAAAAAAGTAGAAATTGTGGGAGAAACCTTAGTCCCGAGAAGGTTTGGTTTAAACTCGTTTGAGTTGATGATGGAGGATGAAGAGATAATACCGATTGAAGGTGTCTTGGATGAAGAGGAAACCCGTGAAGAAAGGGATATACCAGTGCTAAATGAATATTTGGATGTGTTTCTAGAAATTTTGCCAGGATTACCACCAAAAAGAGAAATTGATTTTGAGATTGTTATAGCTCCAAACACCGAATCGATATCCAAAGCACCATACCGGATGGCACCGGCTGAGTTGAAAAAGCTAAAGGCACAATTAGAAGAACTTATGGATAAAAAATTCATAAGACCAAGTGTGTCGCCATGGGGCGCACCTGTTCTGTTTGTAAAGAAGAAGGATAGATCGATGAGAATGTGTATCGATTATCGCGAGTTAAATAAAGTAACTATCAAGAATCGGTACCCCCTGCCAAGAATTGATGATTTGTTCGATCAACTGTAAGGAGCTTGTGTGTTTTCACGCATTGATTTGTGTTCGGGATATCATCAATTGAGGATAAAGCCTGAGGATGTACCAAAGACGGCTTTTCGTACTCGTTATAGACACTACGAGTTTCTAGTGATGTCGTTCAGGCTGACTAATGCACCAGCCACATTTATGGACCTTATGAATAGAGTTTATAAGCCACTTTTGGATAAATGTGTGATAGTTTTCATAGACGACATCCTGATATATTTGAAGACCAAGGAGCAACACGAGGAACACCTTCGTTTAGCGTTGCAAACCTTAAGGGACAACAAGCTGTACACCAAATTGTCTAAATGTGATTTTCGGTTGGACAGAATATCATTTCTTGGACATGTGGTAACCGGTGAGGGGATATCAGTTGACCCTGAGAAGATCAAGGCGGTAGTAGAATGGAAACCGTCGCAAACGGTTACTGTAAACCCCCGAATATTTAATAATCCTTAAAAATAATAATAATTATAAAAGTTTAAGTATCAAAATTTAATCCCAAAAATTGACTCAAGATAAAAACCAAATTCTAGACCGAGTCAAACACCAGAAACGAAACCCTAAAACTCGAACCAAGTTAAAACTTAATTCCAAATGAGAACAAAAACGAGTTTTCTCAATCTTGAGAAAACAAGAACCCTTGAAACAAAATATAAAGTCTAAAACCAGTTTAATCAACGTCCGTACATCAATTAAATCACCTAACCGTTTTCTAACACGCAAATCAAGACAATATATCCAAATAACGATCAACAATAAAATCTTAAAACCTTCGATAAATTTCAGAAATCACAAATTTCAAATTATCACCAAAAGTCAAACTGAGTCAACTCATAACCCTAGACTCGGTTAAACGATTCCGAGAACTAAAAACTATTAAATAATCACAAATAAAATAAAAAAATAAAACATAAATTTTCGACTAAATTTAAAATGATCAAAACTCGAAAATTATACGATATTACGAATATCTCGACAAAAATCGGAAATCAAAACGGAACCCTAAAAGTCAACAAGCCTATAACGAACCTAGTGTTTAAGATCCGGCAATCCCGCGTTTTCAAACCCTAGAAAACGAAATTAAGTTAATGCCTAGAATAGTTCGTAATAACGTAGGGTAACATAAAAATATCAGATTCGCGAATTTCGAGTGACCTTCGGACCCAAACGGGATCGTTCTCGAAAAGCGTGTCCCGGAGCTCGGAATATTAAAAATATTCCGTTTATACCAATAGACTCGTAAAAATACAAGGATTCCAAAAATATCAGTTTTAGAATTTTTCGGTAGCTAAAATTACAGATATCGCATTATTACGCGTATTTTTATTACTACCGGTACTTTAATTGTCTAGTCTACTATTCATAGTACTTTTCTACTATTCATTACTATTTCATATCTCTACTTTTTCTTACACCTATTTCTTACACCTACATATCTATTTTCTTACTTTTTTCATTTCCAATACAACTTTAATCACATCAACTTTACACATTACTTCTTTATTACACAAACAAATAAAATAAAACAATTTCTCCTCTATAAAGCACAAACCGGCGCCCCTCCCCCTCACTTCATCCATTTATTTTTCTTTTTCAATTTATTTATTACATCTAAAATTCACTCCAAAAATTCTATAAATACCCCTTCCTCTTTCATTCTTTCACACAATTCTTTACACTACCAAAACTCTCTCAAAATCTCTCCACAAATTCTCTCATCAAGAATTCTCTCTACCAAAACTCTCTCAAACCAATTCCTCACAAAAATCATCTTCATACATAAACTATCTACATATCACTACTCACATAATACCCATTTCATTACCATCTCCATACCTCTTACATACTTTAGGTAATATTTCTTCCATCTATTATTCATCCATGTCATGTAACTTAACATGACTATGGTGTTGTTTTGAAACTCATATGAGTAGTAAAAGCAACAACATGTTCATGTTTTGTTCTTGTACATAAGCTTCCTATTTTATTATGTTGTTATTATTATTGTGATTATTTGCTTAATATATAGTATTATGTATATATATTTATTTAGAGCATATAAGCTCATTTGTTATTTATTTATTTTCAAGTTATGCAATTTATTTATTTTATGTTGATATTAAGACTAGTCTTTCTAGTCTTAGACTTGTCCATATCAAGTCAAAACAATCTTTATTTATTTTCTTTAATCTTTCGGGACTAGTCCATTCTTAGTCCGGGATGCCTTGATAAAGCTAAGGCTCCAATACTTTCGGGATTCCTTGATGAAGCTAAGGTTCCCAATGCTTGATATTTTATTTCTTGCTCATTAATTATTTTTAGTATTTTCTTATGTTCTTATTATTTTATATGCTCATGATACTTGCATTTGCATAATGTTAATGTCTCAACTAGTCTAAAAATAGAATCTTGTTTTACTAAATGAACTCAAAGCTAAGTTTCCAATTATATGATTTACCATAAAAACATGAAGTTATTATCAACAACCTAGAAATAGAATAATACAAGTTTTCTCAAGTTTTCTTAAATAACAAAGATAGTTTTACCAAGAAAACATAAATAAATATTTTCCTTGTATTTTATGGTAATCTAAGTTTTTAGAAAAATAAATCGTTAATATCGAAAGTTTAAGACTTAAAATTCTTTTCTAAACTAAGGAACAAACTAGTTTTCAAAGTTAAGACAAAAATCAACTCATCAAGTTATGAACCCACTTAGGAAAAATAATGATTTTCAAATTTCTAAAAGAAGGAACTAATTTTCAAAGGAATATAAATGAGGTAAGATTTATAATAATGGATTTTATAAAAATGATTCTTTTCAAAAGAAATGAAAGAACAAGTTTTGGAAAGCAAAAGCTTATATTTTAGAAATGAATATAAGAAGACAAAATTCATTTTCTAAAACCATCCTAAATAAAAATTATAAAGGTTTTGAACAACCTAATATACTTTTTGATAAAAATAGATCTTTTATCACTAGAAGCGAAATTTATGAAAAACTAAGGTTAAAAGGAAAATTTACTTGTTTTGGAAAAGGAAATGAAGAAAATAAAATAAGAATATACTCATTTATAACAACCTAGTAAAAATATAAAGTTTCTTTAAATACTTGAAAAGAAAATTTCAAAGTTAAAGTTTAAATGAATTGTTTTATGAAATAAATTGTTGAGACACTACCATTAGGATTTTTGCATATAAAGTGAGCATACCTATATATTCAAAAGTGTTTATCAAATATATATTTATATTGTTACAAAAGGATTTTCTTTAAAATGAAGTTGAGTTAGAAAATGGATTTTTGCAAAAGTTTAGAAAATTCGTTTTAAATCTGTACCTGACGTTTTCGGAACCCAAATGACCTTTTATGACCAAGATAAGTTTAGAAATGGATAGAACTTTTCGAATAGGTAGAAAACGGTATATCATATGCGAAATTCCGAGTTAAAATGAGCAAGTTATGGCCATTTTAAGTTGGAATTTCTTCTTATACGATTTTACCGCGATTTTAAGTAAAGTTTAGAAATCTCCAAGAATAGAAATTCATGGAAGACTTATCCCGGGTATTTCTTTTGTCTAGGACGAAGGATACGAGAATACCCTACCCGAGGATTACTACGACTAAGAAGATAGAGAAATGGACGAGTGAGTTATTCCTTCTAATTTCGTTACCTTGCTTGTGCTTGTAATGTAGTAGCATTAGTATGCTAAGAAAAGATAAAAACGAATATATTTGGGGATTTCGGATTATGCATATATATATGATTCTATGTTTATGCGCGAATTGAGAATTAAGAATATCGCAACTTCGATCTGCTTGTTTAAATAATTTTGTTTATTTATTGTATGATTGTTTATTGTTGCTAAATTGATTGATCGCCCTAATAAACCTTAATAAGGTTTGACCTAAGAACAATAAAACGTTCACGCATAGCATCCATCGAGTCACATCTATTTCGGAAGGCTGCTACTCCTACGCGTAGAGTTGGATTGGCTGTGTTCGTGCGGTGCCATGGGCCATGTTCCTTCCTAGAATCCAAATCACTCGGGGAAAGCGACTCTAGGTTCGGAGCCGAGCCAACCGAACGCTGTGGGTGAGGACCTGGGGACTAGCAGTAGAAGGTCGAGGACCTTCAACCCCAATTCCCTAACCTTAAATCCGTTCTATATATGGTTTCCGGATGACTATATATATTCGCGTAATCATGTGATTGTTGCATTGTATGCTTAGCATATGTGTGATTGAATAAATAAACTTGTTTGAAAATATGGTGCGAATGAAAAGGAATATCTCACTAAGCTAGTTTGTAGCTTATACCCCTATAGATTTTGTTGAAACAGGTATATTCGTGGATTAAATTTGAGGATCATGACATTAAGGAAGTCATTGACGGATGATTAAGGATATGGAATCATACGATGAAGAAATTTTGTAAGGTTCTTTATATGTAATAACCTATATGATTAGGGACGTATATTTACTTGAAGATAATAGAAGAATATGCCTTAAAAATTGAATTGTGATATGCTTACGTTTTATATTAAGTATTCTCTTTGCCTTGTTACTTATTTATTATCAATGTAAATTGCGCTACTCCGATGCGTCCCCTTGGTTGTGATTTATGCCTTGTGCATAATATGGAAGCCTTCGCGTGACTAAGGTAGTCATTCCTAGGCTTTAGTATTGTGTACGGCGGACTGCCACGTTTAGGGTACCCCTCGGGGCGTGACAGTTTAAGTTGGTATCAAAGCAACAAGGTTTTGGGAATTAGGAAACAGGATATTAGAAGTATAGAGTGGTAGGACTTGATCTTATGTCTAAGAATCCTTATGTCTAAGCAGAAAACTTTATCTTAGAGAATATTAGAAGAAGGCAGGTAATACTTATGCATGAATTGGAGGATATTTAGCGAAATACGAAATGGAAGCATCACATGAAGAGGATTTACCCTAAGATGACGATCCAAGATTGAGAACGATAGAAATGACTTGGAGATAGAACATAGCAGAGCAATATGGAGAGAACACAAAGGAGACAAGGAAATTGAGATATGGAATGAATAAAGTAAACCTACCTTAGGAAAATTCAATAAGCCTTGATGCATAGTGACCTTATTCGACTCCTAGCTAAGGTCAATTAAGAACAAGATAGATGTAAGGTAAGACCCTTAGGTAGGTAATATTCAGTACCTATGTAAACCTTTAATCAGACTAACAAAAGTCTATAACGCTTCTCTTTTCCTTAAAAACAAATAACATGTGTGTAAAACTCGAAATAAACGAAATATCTAATACGATCGCTTCGTTTGGTTCTAGGAAGCTACCCGAGGAAGTTACGCCACAATCAAGCACCCCTCTCGAAGAACAACAAAAACCAGGAGCACTCCCACCACAAGATCTAACTCAAGAACTCTTGACTACCATAAGACGTTTAGAAGAGACGATAAGAACATACATACAACAAACACCCACAACCTCTGTGACCACTCCGGTTATAAGACCCCAACTCGGAGCAACACTAGTAGCACAAGTCCCTTCCTTCATAGCCAATCAAGAACCCCGGGCTAAGAAGCATAAACCACTCCAACCTCTTAAGGACTTCGTAACCCCTAAGGTCAGATGCTGGAAGTGTAAAGGAAGACATTTCCCTAAAAGTTGCCCACAACTGCAGTACAAGTGTTACTTCTGTGGAAACAAAGACCACAAAATCCTTAATTGCCCTAAGAAGAATGACACTATCTATTGGCCATGCAAAGAGAAAACACAGTGCCAACAATTACCCAACAACAATAAGGAAATGCTACGTATGCAGTCGTCTCATCTGTAGGACCAAGAATTACCCTACAAATGCCAAGGAAACATGCTACATGTGCAAGGTGTGGTATCTCTATGTACGTGAAGATCTAAAGACGCAAGGTTTATGGGACGACCCCATCTCAGTCCCCGAAAGAGATGACCCATCCAAGAAAGAATGTGGGACTTCGTCTAGAGATCCTACCACCAAATCTCACCACAAAGGAAAAGAAAAAGTTACTGATAATGAAGACGAAGGATCAAGTAATCAAGGAAATATTCCTACCCGTGAAGAGCAATCCGAAGCAGAAGGACGCTAAACCTTCCGTAAAAGCTTAATATACCATAAGAGAAATGCTTTTGTAAAAGGATTAAACAAAGATGTATATGTTGTCTATGTAATGATTTGAAATTTTAATTATGTTTTGCATCCTTTCTTTGAACTTTTGTAAAGGAAGTATTTAAGTCTTCCTTCTGTTTCCATGTATTTTTTAATATATGAATTTCCTTTTTTTATGATTTCAGTCAATTTCAAATATTTCTATATATTTGTATTCATTCCGTACTCGATTTCTTACTATTTCTTGATCGTTTTTCCGAAAAACGTCTAAGACTTAATAAAGTTCAAGAACTCACCTAGCTTAATAAAACCTGTAGAACAAATAGGAGACGTACTCGTGCAACGCAACCAAGAAATACCCCTGTAACCTGAGAACCCGGAGGAACCTCAACAACCAAAAAATGGATCAAGCTAACATCGAACAACTTGCCAACCTCATAAGGAATTTCGCACAACAGGCTCAGGCTATGCCTACACCAGCACCTGCACAAGAAGCAGCACCAGAAGTTCCAACGCCACATTGAAACAGCACTAGCTGAGCCATCATTACCAAAACCTTATCAAAGTATGTTGCCAGAGTTCATTAAGTGCAATCGGTATTTTGATGGAGCTTTTGGAAAACCGGATGAAGCTGATGATTGGTTAGCACAAATAGAACGATCTTTCAATGCTTTTGAAGTACCACTACACCTTCAGCTTACATATGGAACTTTTATGCTGAGGTTCAATGCAAGAATATGGTGGGAATCCAAAAGTAGAGAGCTACTACCACCAATCACATGGGAGACATTTAGGCATGAATTCTTGGAGAACTTTTTCCCTGGAAGCTTGAGAATCCAATTTAGTGCAGATTTCCTAAGTATTTCTCAGGAGGCCGTAGTCTTGAACAATATGAAACAGAGTTCAGTAAGCTGTTACAATATGCCCCTGAATCATATAAGGATAGCGAAGGAACTAAAAGGCAAGTCTTCTTAGGAGGATTGGATGAAGACCTTCGTATCAAGTTGATAGAATTTGACATTAAAGATTTTCCGAGAACTAGTAGAAGAGCACGAATTGTGGATGGTGCTAAGAAAAGGAGAAGGACGGAAGGAAATGTCATGATAATTGAGGAAGAATCTATAAGTGAACCTAGCTAAGCTCAAAGTCAATGAGCTCGAAACATCGGTCAGCCCGAGTAGAAAGAAGATAAAAAGAAACTGGATACCCAATGTTGGAAATGCAAAAAGGGACATCAACCAAGACAGTGTCCCTAAGCTTCAACACAAGTGTTACTACTGCGGGAGTCCGAATCACAAAGTTATGAGATGTCCAAAGAAAACCTTGCCACCTGTCTGATCTGTAAGGAGCCAGGACATATTGCCAAGAAGTGTCCTAAAAAGAAAAATATGGAAGGGAGATACTCGGCAATACCCCCACGACAAATACGTGTGTACAACCTACAAGGACAATGGATTTGCGAGGAAGCCAACCAGGAGATAGAATTCGCCGTTTTAGAAGAAGACGATAGTCACGAATACGAATCGATATCAGATCACCCTTAGATAATAAATTTCTTGTTGTACCTTTTGGGCCAAGGAAACAGTTTACTAGTAATGACCACAGATTATGTAACTGTCATCTTTTCCCTTGATACAGAAGGAATAAAAATATGATTGTCGAAAATTTTGTACGTACCAAAGAAGAAAGCAAATCAATCTCCATTTACCTTGAACACGCCAAAAACAAAGTACATCAAGAGCATAACTATTACCGCCTAAAAGCTAGAACCAGTAATGATAAAATCTCAACAAGTAAAATCCAAATTTTTCATCTTGACCTCAAACCTTGTCAAGATGACCACGTAAAGAATAAAACAACGATATAGAATGAGTATAAACAATGCGTATTTAATACGTGCATGTCATATATATACTCACATAAGAATGGGAAAGCGAATTTACAACCTTCCTTCGTTAAGTAAATGTACCAGAGTCGAGTCGAGTCGTCGCCAGTTTAAGATTGAGTCAAGTCAGGTGACAAGTCGTCAGTCGTCTGTTGTGTTGGTTAAGTTTGAAACTCTTCAGAAAGAGTCAAGTAAAGTGAAGGTTGAAAGTCGCTAAAACCAAATCTTATTGATTCTATATGTGCTATATTGCATAAAATATTAAACGCACAACGAAATTCCAATATTACCGACAAAAGATATATGAGAAATAGAAAATACGAAAGGAGAAATCCAACAATAATGATAGACTTCCAAACCCTTTTTGTGGAAGTAAAACTAAGGAAACGACATAATGAAATCATAATACCATTTCAACAAATAAACGTGAGACAAAATTCCAAATATCACGAATGTTGATAAATGACGATATACAATTTCTCATCAACCTACGTACGCATAATAAGTTTTGAGGACAAAATTTCTTTAAGGTGGGTAGGTTGTAAACCCCCGAATATTTAATAATCCTAAAAAAAATAATTATAAAAGTTTAAGTATCAAAATTTAATCCCAAAAATTGACTCAAGATAAAAACCAAATTCTAGACCGAGTCAAACACCGGAAACGAAACCCTAAAACTCGAACCAAGTTAAAACTTAATTCCAAATGAGAACAAAAACGAGTTTTCTCAATCTTGAGAAAACAAGAACCCTTGAAACAAAATATAAAGTCTAACTACCGGTTTAATCAACGTCCGTACATCAATTAAATCACCTAACCGTTTTCTAACACGCAAATCAAGACAATATATCCAAATAACGATCAACAAAAATCTTAAAACCTTCGATAAATTTAGAAATCACAAATTTCAAATTATCACCAAAAGTCAAACTGAGTCAACTCATAACCCTAGACTCGGTTAAACGATTCCGAGAACTAAAAACTATTAAATAATCACAAATAAAATAAAATAAAATAAAACATAAATTTTGAACTAAAAATTTAAAATGATCAAAACTCGAAAATTATACGATATTACGAGTATCTCGACAAAAATCGAAAATCAAAACGGAACCCTAAAAGTCAACAAGCCTATAACGAACTCTAGTGTTTAAGATCCGGCAATCCCGCGTTTTCAAACCCTAGAAAACGAAATTAAGTTAATGGCCTAGAATAGTTCGTAATAACGTAGGGTAACATAAAAATATCAGATTCGCGAATTTCAAGTGACCTTCGGACCCAAACGGGATCGGTTCTCGAAAAGCGTGTCCTGGAGCTCGGAATATTAAAAATATTCCGTTTATACCAATAGACTCATAAAAATACAAGGATTCCAAAAATATCAGTTTTAGAATTTTTTGGTAGCTAAAAATTACAGATATCGCATTATTACGCGTATTTTTATTATTACCGGTACTTTAATTGTCTAGTCTACTATTCATAGTACTTTTCTACTATTCATTACTATTTCACTATCTATACTTTTTCTTACACCTATTTCTTACACCTACATATCTATTTTCTTACTTTTTTCATTTCCAATACAACTTTATTCACATCAACTTTACATATTACTTCTTTATTACACAAACAAATAAAAATAAAACAATTTCTCCCTCTTCAATGCACGAAACCGGCTCCTCCCCCCTCTACTTGCATCCATTTAATTTTTCTTTTTCAAATTATTTTATTACATCTAAAATTCACTCTAAAAATTCTATAAATACCCCATTCCTCTTTCATTCTTTCACACAATTCTTTATACTACCAAAACTCTCTCAAAATCTCTCCACAAATTCTCTCATTAAGAATTCTCTCTACCAAAACTCTCTCAAACCAATTCCTCACAAAAATCATCTCTCATACATAAACTATCTACCTCATATCACTACTCACATAATACCCATTTCATTTACCATCTCCATACCTCTTACATACTTTAGGTAATATTTCTTCCATCTATTATTCATCCATGTCATGTAACTTAACATGACTATGGTGTTGTTTTGAAACTCATATGAGTAGTAAAAGCAACAACATGTTCATGTTTTGTTCTTGTAACATAAGCTTCCTATTTTATTATGTTGTTATTATTATTGTGATTATTTGCTTATATATATAGTATTATGTATATATTATATATATTTATTTAGAGCATATAAGCTCATTTGTTATTTATTTATTTTCAAGTTATGCAATTTATTTATTTTATGTTGATATTAAGATAGTCTTTCTAGTCTTAGACTTGTCCATATCAAGTCAAAACAATCTTTCATTTATTTTCTTTAATCTTTCGGGACTAGTCCATTCTTAGTCTCGGATGCCTTGATAAAGCTAAGGCTCCAATACTTGATCGGGATTCCTTGATGAAGCTAAGGTTCCCAATGCTTGATATTTTATTTTCTTGCTCATTAATTATTTTTAATATTTTCTTATATTCTTATTATTTTATGCTCATGATACTTGCATTTGCATAATGTTAATGTCTCAACTAGTCTAAAAATAGAATCTTGTTTTACTAAATGAACTCAAAGCTAAGTTTCCAATTATATGATTTGCCATAAAAACATGAAGTTATTATCAACAACCTAGAAATAGAATAATACAAGTTTTCTCAAGTTTTCTTAAATAACAAAGATAGTTTTACCAAGAAAACATAAATAAATATTTTCCTTGTATTTTATGGTAATCTAAGTTTTTAGAAAAATAAATCGTTAATACCGAAAGTTTAAGACTTAAACTCTTTTCTAAACTAAGGAACAAACTAGTTTTCAAAGTTAAGACAAAAAAATCAACTCATCAAGTTATGAACCCACTTAGGAAAAATAATAATTTTCAAATTTCTAAAAGAAGGAACTAATTTTCAAAGGAATATAAATGAGGTAAGATTTATAATAATGGATTTTATAAAAATGATTCTTTTCAAAAGAAATGAAAGAACAAGTTTTGGAAAGCAAAAGTTTATATTTTAGAAATGAATATAAGAAGACAAAATTCATTTTCTAAAACCATCCTAAATACAAAATTATAGAAAGGTTTTGAACGACCTAATATACTTTTTGATAAAAATAGATCTTTTATCACTAGAAGCGAAATTTATGAAAAACTAAGGTTAAAAGGAAAATTTACTTGTTTTGGAAAAGGAAATGAAGAAAATAAAATAAGAATGTACTTATTTATAACAACCTAGTAAAAATATAAATTTTCTTTAAATACTTGAAAAGAAAATTTCAAAGTTAAAGTTTAAATGAATTGTTTTATGAAATAAATTGTTGAGACACTACCATTGGGATTTTTACATATAAGTGAGCATACCTATATATTCAAAAGTGTTTATCAAATATATATTTTATATTGTTACAAAAGGATTTTCTTTAAAATGAAGTTGAGTTAGAAAATGGATTTTTGCAAAAGTTTAGAAAATTCGTTTTAAATCTGTACCTGACGTTTTCGGAACCCAAATGACCTTTTATGACCAAGATAAGTTTAGAAATGGATAGAACTTTTTGAATAGGTAGAAAACGGTATATCATATGCAAAATTCCGAGTTAAAATGAGCAAGTTATGGCCATTTTAAGTTGGAATTTCTTCTTATACGATTTTATCGCGATTTTAAGTAAAGTTTAGAATCTCCAAGAATAGAAATTCATGGAAGACTTATCCCGGGTATTTCTTTTGTCTAGGAGAACGAAGGATACGAGAATACCCTACCCGAGGATTACTACGACTAAGAAGATAGAGAAATGGACGAGTGAGTTATTCCTTCTAATTTCGTTACCTTGCTTGTGCTTGTAATGTAGTAGCATTAGTATGCTAAGAAAAGATAAAAACGAATATATTTGGGGATTTCGGGATTATGCATATATATATGATTCTATGTTTATGCGCGAATTGAGAATTAAGAATATCGCAACTTCGATCTGCTTGTTTAAATAATTTTGTTTATTTAATTGTATGATTGTTTATTGTTGCTAAATTGATTGATCGCCCTAATAAACCTTAATAAGGTTTGACCTAAGAACAATAAAACGTTCACGCATAGCATCCATCGAGTCACATCTATTTCGGAAGGCTGCTACTCCTACGCGTAGAGTTGGATTGGCTGTGATCATGCGGTGCCACGGGCCATGTTCCTTCCTGGAGAATCCAAATCGCTCGGGGAAAGCGACTCTAGGTTCTGAGCCGAGCCAACCGAACGCTGTGGGGAGGACCTGGGGACTAGCATAGAAGGTCGAGGACCTTTAACCCCGATTCCCTAACCTTTGATATGGAGGGGTAAATCCGTTCTATATATGGTTTCCGGATGACTATATATATTCACGTAATCATGTGATTGTTGCATTGTATGCTTAGCATATGTGTGATTAAATAAATAAACTTGTTTGAAAATATGGTGCGAATGAAAAGGGATATCTCACTAAGCTAGTTGTAGCTTATACCCCTATAGATTTTGTGAAACAGGTATATTCATGGATTAAATTTGAGGATCATGACATTAAGGAAATCATGACGGATGATTAAGGATATGGAATCATACGATGAAGAAATTTTGTAAGGTTCTTTATATGTGATAACCTATATGATTAGGACGTATATTTACTTGAAGATAATAGAAGAATATGCCTTAAAGAATTGAATTGTGATATGCTTGCGTTTTATATTAAGTATTCTCTTGCCTTGTTACTTATTTATTATCAATGTAAATTGCGCCACTCCGATGCGTCCCTTGTTGTGATGTACGCCTTGTGCATAATATGGAAGCCTTCGCGTGACTAAGGTAGTCATTCCTAGGCTTTAGTATTGTATACGGCGGATTGCCACGTTTAGGGTACCCTTCAGGGCGTGACAGTTACTGAAGTATGAAGTTTCTTGGGATTAGCTGGCTACTATCGTAAGTTTGTGAAGGATTTCTCTAAGATAGCCAAGCCACTGACTCAATTGACTCAAAAGAATGGGAAATTTGTTTGGACGGATAAGGGGGAACAAAGCTTCTAGGAATTGAAACGACGATTGGTATCAGTACCGATCTTGGTTTTACAGGACCCAGAAAAGTCCTATATTGTGCATAGCGACGCCTCAAGGAATGGCCTTGGATGTGTATTAATGCAGGAAGGGAAGGTTATTGCATATGCTTCCCGACAATTGAGACCTCATGAACAGAACTACCCTACACATGATTTGGAATTAGCTGCAGTTGTCTTCGCTTTGAAGCTATGGAGACATTATTTATATAGACAGAGGTGTGAGATATACACGGATCATAAAAGTCTTAAATATCTGTTCACACAAAAGGAAGTAATATGCGACAAAGGAGATGGCTAGAATTAAAAAAGATTATGATCTGGGAATAAATTACTGTCCAGGAAAGGTTAATGCCATCGCAGATGCCTTAAGTCGGAAAATTATGGGGAGGTAACTGCCTTGATCACAAGTCAAAGAGATTTGGTTAAGGAGTTTGAGAAGTTAAAGATTGAGTTCATAGACCAAAGCGCTGAGCTTGAGATAATCAACCTAGCATTAGAACCGACCCTCATAGAAAGAATCAAAGAAGCCCAAAGGTATGACGAGGTGATACAAAAGATAAAAAGGGAAACCCAAGCGGGAAAGTACCTTGACTTTGCCATAGATGATGAGGATGTGATCAGAATGAAGGGAAGGCTGTTTACCGGAGGACGAAGAGTTGAGGAAGGAAATAATGAGTGAAGCTCATAACTCTCGTTACCATGCATCCGGGAGGTACCAAAATGTATCAAGATTTGAAAAGCCACTATTGGTGGAATGGTATGAAGCGAGATGTGGCAGATTATGTAATGAAATGTCCGATTTGCTAAACAGGTGAAGGTAGAGCACCAAAGACCGGGTGGATTGCTGAAGCCTTTACCCATTCCTGAGTGGAAGTGAGATCAGATATCTATGGATTTTGTGTGTATTTTTCCCAAGACTCCTTCTGGTTGTGATGCGGTATGGGTAATAGTGGATCGGTTAACCAAGTCGGCACACTTCTTACCCATAATATGACTTATTCGATGGAAAAATTAGCCAAGATCTACATCCGGGAGATTGTATGTTACATGGCATACCTGCAGGGATTATTTCAGATAAGACCCAAGATTTGTGTCCAAATTTTGGACAAGCCTGCAAAAGAGTTTGGGTACTAAGTTGCATTTTAGTACGACTTATCACCCTCAGACCGATGTACAGTCTGAGCGGACGATCCGACCCTGGAAGACATGTTGAGGACATGTGCCTTAGAATTCAAAGGGAGTTGGGATAGTCATGTACATCTAATTGTTTGCCTACAATAACATTATCACTCAACTATTCAGATGCCGCCTTATGAAGCTCTGTATGGATGGCGCTGTAGATCGCCTTTGTTTTGGGATGAAGTGGAAAAGGTAGCTATTGGCCGAAATTAGTACAAAGCCGCCTAAGGTGAGGATAATCCAGCGAAAATGAAAGAGGCTCAACAGGCAGAAGAGCTGGGCAAACTTGAAAAGAAGAGAACTGAATCAAGGTGTGATCATGTGTACCTAAAGATAAACCCGATTAAAAGTATAAGAGGATGCGTACATAAGGGAAGTTAAGCCCGAATACATGACCTTTTGAAATCTTGGAGAGAGCAAAGATCTGGCATATCGGCTAGCCTTGTGATTACCTCAAGCGTTGTTTTCAATAAAAGGCCCATTCTTAAATGCTATAAAGTAATAGGCAGTGTACCTATCGTGAATATAGTATAGCTTTTAAAATCGGGATCGTCCTCAGGGAATAGGCAAATACTAGTACTAAATCGTATTCTACTATCTAACTGAACAATTTGATGATTTTACTAACTTATCAAATTTTCTTTAAACACTATTAGCACAATTCCAATAACCAAACAAGATTCAATAAAGTCTAATAATCCAGGTTTGTTCTTACTTTCAATTTATCCTGTGAATCATTGCAATCTTTATTAGATAATTTAGATTAGTTCTTAAGCTAGAGTTCCTTGAGCAAATTATCAATTCTTTCGAATCTAACAATTTTAAACCTAGATTAACGATTAGATTCTCCTCAATCAATAGCAACCTAAATTTGCATTAATAACATGAACTCTTAAGAATAGAAGATTCTTGCTATTCTATGTCTAGAATTACAAACAAATCTCTTCAATTACATAGATCAATTCATAAAAGTAATCTTTCAATTAACTTAAATGAAAATCATGCATAAATCTGTATTTCCGGACATACAAACTTAAGAATGGTTAACAAACATGCAATTGAACAAAAGAACTTTAATAATTCATTAAGAACAAAGTCTCAACACATGATAAATATGAAATTCGACAAAACCCAGATCTGAAAAACTACTCCTTCATAGTAATTAATAGTAATACATGAAATTCAAAATAGAAATTCGAACTCATGATACTACCCGAAAAGATTATAGCTCAAAAGTGTCGGATCTTCAATCCTTGATGATCTTGATTTGTTATTGGAATCTCCAGAACTTCCTTCTCCTTTGAAAACTCTCGGTTATCAAAATCTGTCTGTTCTTTCTCTTCCACCATCTCCTTTTTATAACCATCTTCAATTGAATGGAATTAATTGCTCTTGATGAGGAGAGATGAAAGGTTTTGGAGGTTATGAGTCTTTTGGCCCTTCAAGTAACGCTCCTTCCATAACCGAAATAAACGTTTTTGTCTTAAAATGGAGGTTACTGTAGTTAAAAAGTCGTTTTCTCATTGAATGACTTTTTATTAAATCGACAGGGCGAGTGACAGGTCATGTCTCACAAATGTCCTTTGCAAAGTTCAATTTCCAGGTTGACATGGTGAGAGACAGGTCATGTCTTGCAAATGTCTTTCAAAAGCTTGATTTTCATTCTTTAATTTTGCTTCCTCCTTGCAATGGTGAAAAACATAGCTTGATCTTGTCATTTTGAGTTCTTCTTAATCCAAAATTTGCATTTTTGACCCGTCTTTGCTTTCCTTGAAAAATATTTCCTTTAAAGACTGAAAGCATACATTAATGTTTTTGAAGTGCCAAATTCTTAATAAAAATGATCAATAAAGGTTCATTTTGGCATTCACAAAATATGAATAAATTTGGTTTATCACCTTGCAACCAAATTCATCCGGGATCCACGACGTGTTCCATGTGTCAGTATTGAGAAAGTATGTGGCTGACCCAGAAAGGATTCTGGAATTGGAACCGATTCAGCTAAAGAAAACCTGACATATGAAGAACACCCAGTGAGGATATTGGATAAGAACACCCAAAGGCTATGGAACAAAGACATTCACTACGTTAAAGTGTTATGGAGGAATCATGCCTTTGAGGAAGCAACCTGGGAAGCTGAAGATGAGATCCGGAGGAAGTACCCCGAGTTATTTGAAGAACAAGGTACGTCAGTTCCATTTCGAGGACAAAACTTTATTTAAGGTGGGGAGGTTGTTGTCACGCCCCAAAGTGTGCCCTACACGTGACAGTCCGCCACACTCAACATTTAAACTCAAGTAAGACAACCTAAGTCTTTCCATGAGTTTGAACATCGGGTGTAAGGCTCGCTCTCAACATTTATAGACCATACATTGCTTCGTAGTCGCTTAAGGAGACATACATAGCAGCAAGAACGTAAACCATGACCGTCTTACAGTGAATTATTCTATTACATAAACTAGGGGGCATACCTCCGATAACAAAAGCTACAAATTCTCAAGCCCACAAATTTCCTTGTATTATCCTTTAAATGCCAGTTTGAGAAATAGGATTAGAGTCCGAAACTAATCTTTAGGCCTCCGGCCCCCATCAAAAGCTCCTTAGTATCTAAGAGCTGTACCTGGTGTCCACGGTCCTCGGAGATAGCCAAAGGTATTCATACTGCAACAGGAAACTATTGGGGTATAAGCTACACTAGCTTAGTGAGTGAAAACTTCCGAATCACAATTAATACAACACATTCAAACAAGTAATTAATCAACCAAGTGGAATGCAACAAACGAATGAGTTCAGCAAACATATGACCAGCCGGAAATCATATGTGGATGGACTTGCGCCCTTCATCTCGGGTTAGCAGATTAACGAATCTTACGGTACGATGCCGTTTAAGCTCACGGTCAACTGAACAATAATTCATTTTATGGATCATGATTAACCAACATGTTCATTTTATGGATCACGATTAACCAACAAGTGTTCTTTTTATGGATCACGAAAAACCAACCAATGCTAATGCTCCATCCCTATCGTGATATAAATGAATCCAATTACAATTGAGTCAAATATACATTAATTCAATTCCTTTTAGGTGACCAACAATTATTCGCAGACATTCCATATAAAATACTAGCTAATAAATCAATAGCTTAACACCCGGTTTCGATATTTCTTAAGTTTCATTTCACACATCAACAGCGGACAAAATATAATTCCCATATAACCCCATCATACATAATCATTCTTTTTAGCTTTACCTAGCAACTAGTGCAACTATCATTACAGTCACAAGCAATAATTGAAATCGGAAGAGGAACTCACTCGGCCATGGTATGCCAGTCTCTTAACAACGGTGGTCGGGTGATAGGGTATCGTCTGTAAGCCTCGGAAAATTTCAGTAAATAATTTCAAGATGAATTTCGAAAATAAACCCTAAAAATCACTCCAAATTAAAACCGAATTTCGAACGAGTCCTGAAATATAAACAAAAGTAAAATTCATTAGTCTTGACAAAATCTAAAAATAAAATAAGGACTACAAAAGTCCTTAAGTCCAAAAACCATTACGTAAGATAAACTGCACCTAATCTATAATTCATAAAAATCGGGATAAAAATAAAACACAGTGATAATTTGCTAAAAAGCAAGTTAATCTATAACATGACAATTTGAAGGATCAGGAAATCACCAAAGGCCAATTCCATAACTAGGCTTGGCACGATTAAGAAAACTTTATCTGCCAATAATAAAATATAGACTTTGGAAATTCCCCAAACGACCAGACTAATAATCCTAAGAGACGGAAATCACAATAAAGCCCTAACGATCAAATCAAACTCCAAGAATCATAGAACGAGTTAGAAATTGAAATCTCGATCTTAAGAAGGAAGAATTCAAGAAACAAAATAACAAATTAAATAATCCTTAAGTTAACCAATTGTTCATAAAACCTTAAATCGAAGCAAAAATAAATTCGAAAACAAAACACTATGAAGATCCTTTTTCAAAGCAAATTATAAGAATCAAGATTTCCCCAAAATCATTCCAAAAATCGATAATTGACTCAAACTCAAGAAAATCATATCGGTAACCATTACCGATATTACTCCGGATATAATAATTCAATTCAAGATTTCCGAAAGCAGTAAGAGATATTAAATACTTATAAAAATAAAATTTAAAATAAATTTCTTAAACTACATACGTTGTATAAACAGAAAATCTCAGTTTCCAATTGGCAATACCTAAACCGGAAAGTCATCGCGAAAACCCTAACCGGAATACAATAGCTTAAGTCCGGCAATCTAGCGCCCTTAACTCTAGAGGCCGAAAGATAGTTTAAATAAGTAGAATAGCTCGTAGTAATATAAGTTTGTTCACAAATATCAGATTGGTAAATTTTTGACCTATCTCGAACCCGTTCGGATACAGACTTTGAAAAGCGTGTCCCGGACTCGAGATATCAAAAATATACCATTAGTACCGTTAGACTCGTAATTCCACGAGATTTCTAAATATATCAGTTATATAATTTTTTGGGTTATAAAAGTTACAGTTATAACTTTTTATCGTATTTTCATGTCTATCGGTAATTGATTATTCTTTTGCACTATTCATTTTATTTCATTACACAATTTTATTATTATTATTATTTTTATACCCTGGGTTTCCTAGTAATCAAGTAAACTTCGAAAACCGAAAAATGAAACTCTAAACCGGTTTAGTTCAAGCTTTGTGAGAAAGCTTAGAAACCCAAATTCCGGCTTTTCCACGGTTTCCAATAAGAAACTTTTATAAGAAAATTTAATTTTGAATATAGTTCTGATTATATTTCAAACCAAGAAAAGATCATATTTTGAGAAAATTCCAACTCCGGGTCATCCCGAGACCCATTATAGAAAAGCGTGCCCTGGAACTAGAATTTCAAAAATTTCTTTATGAATACTCATTTGAATCGAAATAAAATAAGGATTTCAAAAATATATTTTTCATAATTTTCCGGCTTATGAAAAATACAGTTATAGCCTTTTTATTCGTATTTCTTACTACCGGAAATTAAATTGTCTTGTCAACTATTCCTACTATTCAAAAAGTACCACCTATACTACCTAGTCTACCTATTGTACACTCTACAAATTCAAACCCTTACCATCACTCAAATCAACCTCTTTTCTCTTTACTTTTGTCCCTTAAACTTCCCATACAAGTTATGACAACTTACACATCAAAGACAAATCAATCAAAACAAAATCAAATCAAACTTTTTCTTCCCCCTCTCATGAATAGTGATCGACGAAATTGCCCCCCTTCCATGCTCCATTTGAATTTTCTTTTACTTCTTTAACCTAAATCCACTCCATATATAAGCTATCTTTTCTCTCTCTTCCTCATTCTTTCACTTTTCCATTTTCACAAAGTGAAAAAGCTCTCAAAACACTCTCTTTTTCTCTCCTCTCCACTCCCTCTTTTCCCTCTTGGCCGAAAATATTGAAGCCCCACACACACACACACAACTCTTTATTTACTCTTTACATCTCCTTTTTACTTCAAGTAAGTAAGCTTTTACCTCCTTCCACCTTTAGATCTTTGTTATGGCTAAGTGATTCTTGGATATTTCCAACCAAAGGACCCCATGAGCTTTTGCTAGGGTAAAGGAAAGATCAAAACAAGAATACCGAACCATTACAAAGTAGATCTACCATTTAAAGGAGCTTTTATGCCAAAAGCTTTATGTTTCTCCATCAAAAAGTATTTTGAACAAAAGATCTTTTATAAAAATATAGTTTTTATGTTTTCAAAACTCATTTGAGCATATGAAATAATAGATCTATCATTTTACTACTCTTATTCATGTAGACATTTAAGATCTCATTTCTATTTGTGTTATGTGCATTAATAGTCTTTAATGCTTTTGTCTTTAGTAAATCACCTTCTAGTATGTAGATCTATGGTTAGATAAGTTAATAAAGTAAAAAGGAAAAACTTTTCAAAAATAGAACTTGTGTAAATTCGGATGACTTTAGAAACCTAGGTTAAAAACACTTTTATCAACTTCTAAACATGTATTTTACAAGAGAAATGAAGCCTATGGGTAATAGATAATGTTTGGTAGTATTTTTCATGAGTCTAATGAGTTTTTACTAAAGAAAATGTTGGAAACAAGAAATGAAGTCCATAGAGTTTTGAGTTAAAAGTCATGTAGACAAAATTCGTAATAATGGATGTAGGGTTAGAAAACACTATTTTTCCAACTTCAAAAATGATATTTTCTTAAATAAATGAAGTCCTTAGGATATAGATGTAATAAATACTTAAAGTTTAAGTAAAATTATTTTTCCTAAGAGAATCAACTTGAAAATGGACTTTTGTAAATTCGGATTTTTGGAAACCCCATAGTAAAAGACCCACTTAAAAGTTTATAAATGTGGATTTTATTAAGAAATAAAGGCCTTAGGATATAACTAATATAAGGGTCAAAATTCTTTAAGCAAAATAGAGTTTTCCTAAAAGAAAATCCTTGTTATGTAGGTGGACTAAGTGTAGTAAATTCACTTGCTAAAATTGGTATAAAATGGTTTCTAAGAAAAGTTATTTTTAAATTCTTTAAACCTAAAGAGCTATAAGAACTTAGACTCATTAGAGTTCATATCATGACATTCATGATAGGGAAAATCATTACCATTGCATTTAGTTTCATTTTACACTTAGGAATCTCAAGTGCATTCATGAAAACCACGTTTTCGGAACCTATGTCACCGCTGTACAGATCTGATCCCTCATTTCCGAGGCTTAGATATTTTCAAAACTTGATTTAAGCTTCATATTTAGAAAGCTCTTTCGAAGTAGATAGAAATCGATATAAAATTTGTGAGATTCCGAGTTAAAATGACCAAGTTATGGCCGTTTTAAGTTGGAATTCCCGCTTAGGACGCGAATTACGAATTTGATAAGTTCGCATGAAGTCGTTGGATTAGTTTGAGTTGAAATACTGATTAGAGTATTTCTTCCTTTTTAGGTTATCCCGAGTTCGACGATTCCCTACCACCGGATTATTATTACTAGAAGACCGGTGATCCAATGGCGGAGTGAGTTTTCTCCTTGTTTTGTTACCTTGATTGTGCTTGTAATTAGTCGCATTAGAATTTTAGGAACAAGATAAAAATCGATGTGAATGGGGATGGGATATATGATGAGACTGTGATGAATGTATGCCAAGGAATACTAAAGCATATCGAAACCACGATTTGATTGGATAACTGCACGGTTCATATTATTTATGTGTATGACATTGCCTGGTCACTCTAAAGAATGTATAAATATCTTGACCTAAGCAAAAAGTAATTGATCATGCATCGCATCAGACATATTGCATTTGGTAGCGTGCTACTCCTACGCAGGTCGATCGGTATGGTCCGAGGACTCGTTTAAGTACGGAGACCCGGTGCCAGAGCTCATTTCGGGTACTAAGGCGCATGTGGATGCATCCTTGTATGAGCCTAGCCGAGTCGAGTGCTAAGAGCCAGGGCTTGGGGACTAGCAGCGGTCGTGTAGACTCAATACCATTCCTAACCCAAGATACGGAGGGCGTAAATCCGTTCTGTGTGTGGGTTCCGGTTACCCATGCATAATTGCTTGCTCATGTGTTTGTTCATGCATAGCATATGATTGATTAATAACTTGTTTGTTATGGTACGGAATTAAGGGAATTCTCACTAAGCTAGTGTAGCTTATACCCCAATAGTTGTTTAAATGAGCAGGTTATTCCAAGAAATGCTAAGTGGGGACCGAGATGGTTGAAGTCGAGAATGACTTCGGGATTCCGGCAAGATATAAGAATGCTTGAAGTTTTTGGCTAAGCTTTACGATTTGCCTTGTAATAGTTTTATGTAGTGAAGTCTTGGGATGAATGTAATTGAAGTTTGATGAACTGTATTTTGAAGTATAGTGTTTTGTATTTGGAGTATAGTGGATTGTATTTCCTTTACATTGTTACTCAATTGTATCAACATAAAATGTATCATTCCGATTTGTCTCCTTTATGTGTTAGACGCCTTGTACATAGTATGGAAGCCTTCGCGTGACTGAGGTGGTCATTCTTAGGCTTTAATATTGTGTACGGTGGACTGCCACGTTTAGGGTACCCTTCGGGGCGTGACATCGTCGTACTCGGGATCACCTACCAAATAAAAAAAAAGCCTAATAAGAATCTCGTCGCTAAACTAATTCAAACTATGTATCTAAACTAGATGAATTCGGAATTCTCGCTATTTGCGGAAGCCCCGACTTAAAACGGCCATAACTTGGTCATTTTAACTCGGAATTTCACAAATTTTATATCGATCTCTATCTACTTCGAAAGATCTATCTATCTATAATATTATTTTTCAAGTTTTGAAAACATTAAAGTCACGGAACAGTTGTCACGCCCTGTAGGGTATTCTAAATGTAACAGCCCGCCACATACTAAGTAAGACTCTCGAGTTCCCTACCCGGGGCCCTTCGGAAGTCTTAAGTAGATGTAAAGCGTTCTTTACGACAATAGAATACTTCAACAAATGGAGTTAAACAGTTTAACGAGGCATTCATTAGCCATAGATAATAAATCAAAACGCATAATGTTAAAGTTTACAAAATCTAAGAGGCATTCCCCCGCAAAAGAATAACAGTCTATTACAGTCATCCAGAGTCTTTAGTTTCCAATGGAAGTCTATACAAAAAGGAATGGATTAAACTTCTATGGGAAACTCCTATCTCCGGTAGCTGCGCTGTAGCTTGTCTTGGCCTAAGCCATATAAAGTCGTGTTGCAAAAGATAGAGACTATGGGGGCGTAAGCTAACTAGCTTAGTGAGTAATAACTTCCATAATGCAATTAAGTATAAGTCATTCAAACAAGTATTTATTCAGGCAAGTGAATGCATCAAACAAATGTGATCTTCAAACATATGACCGTCTGGAAATCATATGTGGATGGACTTGCGCCCTCCACCCCGGGTTAGTAGATTAACGAATCCTGCGGTACGACGCCGTTTAAGCTCACGGTCAACTAATAATAATTCGTTTTATGGATCACGATTAACCAACAAGTCGTTTTATGGATCAGGATTAACCAACAAGTCGTTTTATGGATCACGATTAACCAACAATGCGAATGCTCCAACCCCATCGTGACATGAATGAATTCAATTTATAGTCGAAGTCGAATAGTCATTTAAGTGGCCAACAAGTATTCGCAGACATTCATCATAAGATACTAGTAAAGCATTCAATATCTTAACACCCGGTTTCGATATACCTTAAGCTCCATTTCACATATCAACAATCAACAACATAAATAATTCCCATATACCCCACATGCTTATACAATTTCTTTTATCTTTGCCTACATCACTAGTGCCACTACATTACAATCACATGCATTAATTGAGAATGGAAGTAAACTCACTCGGCCATTGGACGCCAAACTTCTTAATAATAATAGTCGGGAGGTAGAGTGTCGTCCTGCTCGAGATCACCTACCAAGCAAGAATAATCCTAATGAGATTCTCATCATGTAACTAAATCAAACTATACATCTAGACTAGTTGAATTCGGATTTCTCGCTATTTGCGGAAGTCCCGACTTAAAACGGCCATAACTTGGTCATTTTAACTCGGAATTTCGCAAATTTTATATCGATCTCATCTACTTCGAAAGATCTATCTATTTAAGTATTAAATTTCAAGTTTTGAAAATAGTAAGGTCACGGAACAGTGGGATCAGTTCTGTTCCGCAATTGATCCAATTTGAAAATGTGCTTTGCTTTTGATAAGAAATGTTCCTAGTTGGTGATTCATGCATGAATGATATAGGAATGAACTACTAATGTGTATGCCATGTAATGAACTCAATATGTGCATGGTCATGAATTTTTGTGGTAATAAACCCTTATGAACTCCTAAGTGTTAGAAAATCTTCAAAGGTTATTTCTAGTAGACTATTTTTCCACATTATACTTTAGGGTTTCTTTGGCTTTTAGTCTTGTAGTCACTTGTTTTCTATCTAAAAATAAGTTCCAAAGTCTATAATAGTCATGGCCTCCATTCATGCATAAAAATTCACATTTTTCATTTGGTAAACATGTTTTAAATAAGCTATTTGTGAAAATCCGAATTTTCCAAATTTCCTTTTCTTACATTTTTCTTAAGGGAAATCTTGTCTAATGCATTAAAAATTGGAGCTTCAATGTATACATTATCTAAGGACTTCATTTAGCTTATAAAACATCCATTTTAGACTTAAATACTAAGTGTTTATTTAGGCATTACCCAAAATTACGAATTTGACTACACATTAAAGTCAACATTTTTCTTCTAACTTCACCTCTTGTTTTCCTTATTTTTATTATGCCTAAACTCATCTAAACTCATGAAAATAATTCCTTAACATGTCTATTACACATACCCTCCATTTTTCTTATGAAATATGAGTTTAAAGTTGATTTTGGGGTCTTTAAGGTAGGGTTTCCATTTCATCCGAATTTTCAACTTTCATATCTAACAAAGTCTTCCTTTTTCAATGTTCTTGCCTTCTATATGTAAGATATACTATCTAACATCTCTATACATGAACAAGACTTCATTCTTATGATCATCAAAGCATAAAACAAAATGAACCTATGATCATGCATGTACATGAAGTTATGAATGTCTAAACCTTAGATCTACTACATATGACATATAAAGCATGGATCTCATGGCATGAACAACAATATATGTACAAGATCACTACTTTACATGCATGAACAAGATGAGATCTTAACAAAACACATCTAAACATTAGATCCATGTCTTGTGATGGCTTGACATTCTTGTTCATGTGTTTCCATGTCCCTAGCATGAGCTCATGGGATTTAATGAGGAAATACACAAGATATGGTCTTGCCATTACAAGAACTAGGAAGAACAAGCTTGAATCAACATACCAAAGGAGTCTTGGATGGAAATGGAGAAGAAACAAAGTTGAAATGGCAAGGGAGTGGGGGAGGGAGTGCTCGGCAATGAGAGGAGAAGAAGAGAGGTTTTGATCCTTTTTCAAATTAAAATGAAAGAAATGAAGAGAGAGAGAGAACATTTAGTATATATATCAAGTAATTAGGGTTTACTTTATAAATGAAGTAAAAATAATTAAATGAGAGGGGAAATTGAGGGAGGGGCGCCGGCCTCATGTGTGTGTGTGTGTGAGTTTTGAAAAAAAATGAAATTTGTAATTTAGTAAATGAAATGTAATAAATGTAATAATTATTTAAAGACAAATTTCTTGGAAAAGAAAATTGAAATGAGTAGTTGTAAGGATGTAAGAATAGGGTATGGGTAGTGTGTAGTGTAGGTTGTACTTGTGAATAGTAGACAAGACATCTACTTTACCGGTTGTTCCGAAAACACGGGAAAAGCTATAACTGTAATTTATAGCTCGGAAAATTATGAAATTGATATTTTTGGAATCCTTATAAAATTACGGTTCTAATGAATATTCCGGAACATTTTTCTGAATCCGTGGCCCGGGGCACGCTTTTCCGTAATTGGGCTCGGGAAGGCCCGGAATTGAAAAATTCCCGAATTTAAAACTTTCAAAGGTTTGAAATGTACTTTGGAACAACAATTCAAATTCATTTACTCATAATATTTATTTTACTATGAAACCGAAGGAAAGCCGGATTTAGGGTTCCTAGGCTTCATTCACTAAACTCAATCTGATCGGATTAGGGTTTCGCTTCCAACCCGGGGTTTTCTAGCTACTGAGAATTCCGGGGTTTACAACCTCCCCACCTTAAATAAAGTTTTGTCCTCAAAACGGAACTGACGTACCTTGTCCTTCAAATATCTCGGGGTACTTTCTCCGGATTTCATCTTCCGCTTCCCAGGTTGCTTCTTCAAAGGCATGATTCCTCCATAACACTTTCACGTAGTGAATGTCTTTGTTTCGTAGCCTTTGAGTTTTCTTATCCAATATCTTTACTGGGTGTTCTTCATATGTCAGGTTTTCCTTCAACTGGATTGGTTCCAATTCCAGAATCCTTCTGGGTCGGCAACATATCTCCTCAAAACTGACACATGGAACACATTGTGAATCCCGGACAAATTAGGTGGTAGGGCTAGCCGATACGCCAGGTCTCCGACTCTTTCTAAGATCTCAAAAGGTCCAATGTATCTCGGGCTTAACTTCCCTTGTGTACGCATCCTCTTGATACTTTTAATCGGGTTTATCTTCAGGTACACATGATCACCCACTTTAAATTCAAGCTCCGTCTTTTCAAGTCTGCCCAGCTCTTTTGTCGATCCTGGGCTTCCTTCATTTTCCGCTGAATCAACCTCACTTATCCGCGGCTTCCTGTACCAATTCCGGCCCAATTGCTACCTTTTCCACTTCATCCCAAAACAAAGGGGACCTACAACGCCGTCCATACAAAGCTTCATACGGAGGCATCTGGATAGTGGAGTGATAGCTGTTATTATAGGCAAACTCGATTAGGTGTACATGACTATCCCAATTCCCTTTGAATTCCAGGGCACACGCCCTTAACATGTCTTCTAGGTTTGGATCGTCCGCTCAGACTGTCCGTCGGTCTGAGGATGGTAAGCCGTACTGAAATGCAATTTAGTACCCAAGCTCTTCTGCAAGCTCGTCCAAAACTTGGACACAAATCTCGGGTCTCTATCTGAGATGATCCCTGCAGGTATGCCATGTAATCTTACGATCTCTCTGATATAAATCTTGGCTAACCTTTCCATTGAATAGGTCATATTTATGGGTAGGAAATGCGCCGACTTAGTTAACCGATCCACTATTACCCATATTGCATCACAACCCGATGGAGTCTTGGGAAAGCCACAAACAAAATCCATGGATATTTGATCCCACTTCCATTCAGGAATGGGTAAGGGCTTTAGCAATCCGCCCGGTCTCTGGTGCTCTACCTTCACCTGTTGGCATACTGCGCACTTCATTACATAATCTGCCACATCTCGCTTCATCCCATTCCACCAATAGCAACTTTTCAAATCTTGGTACATTTTGGTGCCTCCCGGATGCATGGTATACCCGGAGTTATGTGCCTCACTCATTATTTCCTTCTTCAACTCCTCATCCTCTGGTACGCACAGCCTTCCGTTCATCGGATCACGTCTTCCTCATCCACGGCAAAGTCAAGGTACTTTCCCGCTTGGGTTTCCCTTTTTATCTTTTGTATCACTTCGTCATACCTCTGTGCTTCTTTGATTCTTTCTACGAGGGTTGGTTCCAGCACCAAGTTAGATATCTCAAGCTCAGCACTTCGATCTATGAACTCGATCCTTAATTTCTCAAATTCCTTAATCAACTCCTTCTGGCTTGTAATCAAAGCGGCTACCTCCCCGTGATTCTTCCGACTTAGGGCATCCGCGACTGCATTTACTCTCCCTGGACAGTAATTTATCCCCAGGTCATAATCTTTTATTAATTCCAGCCACCTCCTTTGCCTCATGTTCAACTCCTTCTGTGTGAACAGGTATTTAAGGCTTTTATGATCTGTGTATATCTCACACCGTTGTCCATACAGATAATGTCGCCATAACTTCAAGGCAAAGACAACTGCAGCTAGTTCCAAATCATGCGTAGGGTAATTCTGCTCATGCGGTCTCAATTGCCGAGAAGCATACGCAATGACCTTCCTCTTGCATCAAGACGCATCCAAGACCATTTCTTGAAGCATCACTATGTACCGTGTAAGACTTTTCCGGATCTGGTAAAACCAAAATCGGTGCCGAGACCAGTCGTCGCTTTAGTTCCTGAAAACTTTGTTCTCTCTTGTCTGTCCAAATGAATTTTTCGTTCTTTTGAGTCAATTGAGTCAGCGGCTTAGCTATCTTGAAAAATCCTTCACAAATTTGCGATAGTAGCCAGCCAATCCCAAGAAACTCCTTACTTCAGTAACTGTTTGTGGTGGCTTCCAATCCACTATCGCCTTGATCTTTTCGGGATCAACTGATATCCCATCACCCGTTACCACATGTCCGAGGAAGGATATCCTGTCTAACCAAAAGTCACACTTGGACAGCTTGGCGTACAGCTTGTTATCTCGTAAGGTTTGCAATGCCAAACGGAGATGCTCCTCATGTTGCTCTTGGTCTTTGAATATATGAGGATGTCGTCTATAAAGACTATCACACATTTATCCAAAAGCGGCTTATAGACTCTATTCATTAAGTCCATAAATGCAGCCGGTGCATTAGTCAGTCCAAATGACATTACCAGAAACTCGTAGTGCCCATAACGAGTACGAAAAGCTGTCTTAGGCACATCCTCAGGCTTAATCCTTAGCTGATGATACCCCGAACGTAAGTCAATACGTGAGAACACACAAGCTCCTTGCAGCTGGTCAAAAAATCGTCGATTCTTGGCAAGGGATATCGATTTTTGACAGTCACCTTATTCAATTCCCGGTAGTCGATACACAATCTCATCGATCCGTCCTTCTTCTTCACAAACAAGACGGGTGCGCCCCATGGCGATACACTTGGTCTTATAAATTTCTGGTCCAGAAGTTCTTGTAACTGCGTCTTTAGCTCCTTCAACTCAGCCGGTGCCATCCGGTATGGCGCTTTAGATATCGGTTCGGTATTTGGAGCCAACACAATCTCAAAGTCGATCTCTCTTCTTGGCGGTAATCCCGGCAAAATTTCTGGGAACACATCCAAGTATTCATTCACCACTGGAATATTCTTTTCCTCACGGGTTTCCCCTTCATCCAAGACACCCTCAATCGGTTCATCTCCTCATCCTCCATCATCAACTCGAACGAGCTTAGAT
The DNA here is from genome assembly GCA_024138025.1 of Combretum micranthum. Taxonomy (NCBI): domain Eukaryota; kingdom Viridiplantae; phylum Streptophyta; class Magnoliopsida; order Myrtales; family Combretaceae; genus Combretum; species Combretum micranthum. Next base: position 144,014 of record JAMXBD010001139.1, on the reverse strand, counting down.
CAACCTTCTTGGGACTAAGGCCTCTCCCATAAATTCTACTTTTTCTCCCGATTGATCATAAAAACATACAGTCCTCTTTGGCAATCCACTATTGCCTTTACTCTACTTAGCCAATTCATCCCGAGGATAACTTCGTATTTATTCATTTCCAACACAATTAAATCACTTTTGGAGTGGCGACCAGGATTCCAATGGACAGTCTTTTATCAGATCTCGGGTCGACACAACACTCCCGTGGGGGTCTTAATCCTCAAGCTAACCGTGGTTGTGGCTATGGGCAATCCGAGTCGGTTGGCCAAACTATAGGTGATGAACGAGTGGGTCGCTCCCGTGTCAAACAAAGCATAGGCTTCCACGCTATTTACTTGTATGTGTCCTGAGGTCAACAAACACCCATCACATATGAACCTTAAAATATTCTTAAGGCTATCCACATAGGGTCTCTACTTCCAGCTTTCCATAATATATACAATTTCATTTAAACAATAATCAAAATTAAACAACTTAATTTCAACTTAGGAGGGGTTTCCGTTACTAACCTGTCACCAGGCCGCCATCAACATTCTCGCTTGATCCAAAGCTGCCAACTCCACTTCCTCATCTTCTTCTTCCACCATCCATTGGCCTTCTAGATTGTACAGCCTCATCCCATGCATCGCGGAAGCTGCTCGACTCCGCTCTTGTTACCAGACCTCAAGGGGTTGGTATTACTCGAGGCTCCGAAGGGTCGGGTGGCCACGCTCTTTCGTTGTGAACATTCGGAAGCTAAGTGCCCTTTTTCCTTGCAAATGAAGCAAGTTACTGCCAGTTTCTTCGGGCACGTAAAAACCATGTGGCCAGCATCGCCACAAAATAGCACTTGTTCCTCAACTGCGGGCATTGCCTAGGTGCATGTGTCCCCTTACATTTCCAACATGTGACATTGGTCTTGAACTGGGTCGGCTTGCTGCTAGACTCCTCTTTAAACCCTTGGTACGGCCTGTACCGTTTACCTTTGAACCCTGAGCTCGAGGCATCAAACGGCCTCTTCCCGAATACTCTCTTTTCGGGCTCCTGATACTTCCTTTTCCTAGCCCCTTCAATGACCCGAGCCTTTTCTACCATCTCGGGATAGGTTCTTACTCCGAACTCTTCCAGCTTGATTCGCAGTTCCTCGTCAAGCCTCCCAGAAATACCTGCTTCTTTAATTCCTCACTATCCCTGAAAGATTCAGGGGCATACTGCAGCAAGTGAACAAACTCAGTTTCATATTGCTCTACTGTTCTCCCTTTCTGCTTTACATGAAGGAAATCCGCACTATACTTCACCCTCAAGCTAGAGGGAAAATAATTATTCAAGAATTCCCGGCGAAAGGTTTCCCAGGTGGCCGGGGAGTCAAATTCCTTCTCTTGGAGTCCCACCAGACTCGATTGTATCTTAACATATACGTCCCATATTCTAGCTGCAATAAGGTGGAATCTCGTATGCAGCAAAAGAACGTTCCACTTGAGCCAACCAATCCTCAGCTTCATCCGGCTTGCCGAATGCCCCATCAAAGTACCGGTTGCTCTTAATGAAGTCCGGTAAAGAGCTTCGGTGGGGTCTCCTGTATGGCGGGGGTGGCGGCAACTGCACATTATAGGAATGCTCCTCTTGTGGAGCAGGTGCCTCGCAGTCATTTCCCGATGATCTGCGGGCGGCGGATGTGGTGCTGAATCCCGGCACTTGACCTGGGTGTGGGTTCTGTACTGGATTTTGATTCTGGATGAAAGTGTTCAAGATTGGCCAATTGCCCAATCGCATTTAGCACATCGCCCTGTTGGTTTTGGGGTGCTACTCCTTGGGGGTCAGGTTGTTGTATAGCCGGTTGATCGGCTTCATTAGGATTAGACCCTTGTCCTTGGTTCCGAGTTCGTCGGTTTCGTCTGTTTACACAATGTTTAATGGATTTTTAGTATTTAGGGTTTTAGGTTTCAAAGGAATAAGATTAATAACAAGCTCAGAAGTTGCGAATCTGGAATTTAAACTTAGAAGGAAAAAGGAATAATAATTCCATAAAGTCATAAGATGAGTCATAATATCAATCCATAAAAGAAAATAAGGAATAATTAAAAGAATCACAAGGGAAATAGAAGAATCCACACATAAGTAACCAATTGATATTTCACAACAATAATGCGAATGAGTGAATGCTTATGCAATATATGCAGTTAATGTTCTCTTATGTATCATGACTAGAATGCGTACTTTTCACAACTCCATTTCTTTAAAACAAAAGTGATCCTTTTCATTTCTTTAGCGAGCCATACAAATATTACATCAACTTTTAGTTCCCAAAATTTGGCTAGCTAAGCTCCCTTCCTATTCTAATCAATTTCCCTATTCCCGAAAACATGACAAAATACAGGGAAAAAGAACAAATAAAATACTAACTATCCTGAAATCCTAAGGCAAATTGGCATCCCGCATTGCCTACTACAAAAATAAGAAAATCAGGATTCCGCTTGGACTTTATGGGTTAGCTAACATCCCGGTCTCTACTCATCACTAGAGTCGTCGGGGGTCGGGCTAGGAGGTCGTCCTGCTGGTAGAACCACCATCGTCCTGTCGGACGAACAAGCTAAGATACTCCCTGGTGGTCATCCTCCGCTTCCTAGCGGGTCGGACTAGAGGCTGGATCCTCACTTTCTTCTTCTCTTCTTCTTCTTCAGTCCCTTGCCCCTCTTGCGGGCTTACTTCTTCCTCCTCACCTCCTATCTCGGGCTCACCTAGGCGGTTCACCTCTACTTCAGGCTCTCTCACAGGCTCATCTGCCACATTTTCAGTCTCCATAGGCACTGGGGCCTCGGTTCTACTGCTAGGTCAAGCACAGGTGGGTTCTCACCCTCCACATACACATCTCTCCATACCCTGGAATCTACCTCGGGTTCTACCCTCCCACTATCTGGTCTCCAACATCCGGTTAAAATCCCATATAATTTGATCGGGTTCCCAGTTCGGATCCTCCTTGGGATCCTCCTCCTCTTCTTCCTCTTCATCCTCTCCAATCACAGGCGCTCCATTCAGCTGCATACCTATATCAATAGCTGGGGGTGGAGCTATTACTCGGGGGGGGGGGGGGGGGGGGGGGGGGGGTAGGGGAGGATATCTAAATAGATCGCATGCCAGGTGATGTGATTCCATGCATCAGCTAGATTCCAGTCAGGATGATCATATAAGTTATCATGAGCATAAACATATAAGGGTCCTATGGGGATCCATACCCTAAAATCTGGAGGGGTTCGGGTTCCTCCACCTTTCAAGATAAATGTGGCTTCTCTCGTCATGGGCTCACGCCCGTAATCAACCATGATCCTCTCTAGAGTATAGATTGTCTCTAACTTTGTCTAGCTCCTTCTTCCCATAGGATCATACCTCAATTGATCCACTACTGAAGCCCATCTGGTATATCTCAGCCCATCCTTCCATAACTTGTACATTTCCCCTATGGTCCGGGGATGTCTGGCTAAGGCGAAATCCTCACACAATTCTCTTAGCCTCAGTCTATATTCTACCATCGTTTCATCATTTCTCTTTGTAAAATTCCTTGCCCTTTCCCTAGTCTCACCCAGAGAGACCTACATCAAACAATACTACTAATTAGACTCAGCAAGAAAACGTTTTTAACTCCATTTAACCTATTAGTTAGATTTCTAGGTCCAGTTTCTTTTAATTCTACTGTCTTGTTTTATAACCTAGTGCTCTGATACCAACTTAAACTGTCACGCCTCGTAGGGTATTCTAAATGTAACAGCCCGCCACATACTAAGTAAGACTCTCGAGTTCCCTACCCGGGGCCTTCGGAAGTCTTAAGTAGATGTAAAGCGTTCCTTTACGACAATAGAATACTTCAACAAATGGAGTTAAATAGTTTAACGAAGCATTCATTAGCCATAGATAATAAATCAAAACGCATAATGTTAAAGTTTACAAAATCTAAGGGGCATTCCCCCGCAAAAGAATAACAGTCTATTACAGTCATCCAGAGTCTTTAGTTTCCAATGGAAGTCTATACAAAAAGGAATGGATTAAACTTCTATGGGAAACTCCTATCTCCGGTAGCTGCGCTGTAGCTTGTCTTGGCCTAAGCCATATAAAGTCGTGCTGCAAAAGATAGAGACTATGGGGGCGTAAGCTAACTAGCTTAGTGAGTAATAACTTCCATAATGCAATTAAGTATAAGTCATTCAAACAAGTATTTATTCAGGCAAGTGAATGCATCAAACAAATGTGATCTTCAAACATATGACCGTCCGGAAATCATATGTGGATGGACTTGCGCCCTCCATCCCGGGTTAGCAGATTAACGAATCCTGCGGTACGACGCCGTTTAAGCTCACGGTCAACTAATAATAATTCGTTTTATGGATCACGATTAACCAACAAGTCGTTTTATGGATCAGGATTAACCAACAAGTCGTTTTATGGATCACGATTAACCAACAATGCGAATGCTCCAACCCCATCGTGACATGAATGAATTCAATTTATAGTCGGACTCGAATAGTCATTAATTCAATTCTTTTGAGTGGCCAACAAGTATTCGCAGACATTCATCATAAGATACTAGTAAAGCATTCAATATCTTAACACCCGGTTTCGATATACCTTAAGCTCCATTTCACATATCAACAATCAACAGCATAAATAATTCCCATATACCCCAGCATGCTTATACAATTTCTTTTATCTTTGCCTACATCACTAGTGCCACTACATTACAATCACATGCATTAATTGAGAATGGAAGTAAACTCACTCGGCCATTGGACGCCAAACTTCTTAATAATAATAGTCGGGAGGTAGAGTGTCATCCTGCTCGAGATCACCTACGAAGCAAGAATAATCCTAATGAGATTCTCATCATGTAACTAAATCAAACTACACATCTAGACTAGTTGAATTCGGATTTCTCGCTATTTGCGGAAGTTCTGACTTAAAACGGCCATAACTTGGTCATTTTAACTCGGAATTTCGCAAATTTTATATCGATCTCTATCTACTTCGAAAGATCTATCGATTTCAAGTATTATTTTCAAGTTTTGGAAATAGTAAGGCCACGGAACAGTGGGATCAGTTCTGTTCCGCAATTGATCCAATTCCGAAAATGTGCTTTGCTTTTGATAAGAAATGTTCCTAGTTGGTGGTTCATGCATGAATGATATAGGAATGAACAACTAATGTGTATTCCATGTAATGAACTCAATATGTGCATGGTCATGGTAATTTTTGTGGTAATAAACCCTTATGAACTCCTAAGTGTTAGAAAATCCTTCAAAGGTTATTTTTAGTAGACTATTTTTCCACATTATACCTCTTAGGGTTTCTTTGGCTTTTAGTCTTGTAGTCCACTTGTTTTCTATCTAAAAATAAGTTCCCAAAGTCTATAATAGCCATGGCCTCCATTCATGCATAAAAATTCACATTTTTCATTTGGTAAACATGTTTTTAAATAAGCTATTTGTGGAAATCCGAATTTTCCAAATTTCCTTTTCTTACATTTTTCTTAAGGGAAATCTTGTCTAATGCATTAAAAATTGGAGCTTCAATGTATACATTATCTAAGGACTTCATTTAGCTTATAAAACATCCATTTTAGACTTAAATACTAAGTGTTTATTTAGGCATTACCCAAAATTACGAATTTGACTACACATCTAAAGTCAACATTTTTCCCTCTAACTTCACCTCTTGTTTTCCTTATTTTTATTATGCCTAAACTCATCTAAACTCATGAAAATAATTCCTTTAACATGTCTATTACCATACCCTCCATTTTTCTTATGAAATATGAGTTAAAGTTGATTTTGGGGGTCTTTAAGGTAGGGTTTCCATTTCATCCGAATTTTCAACCTTTCATATCTAACAAAGCCCTTCCTTTTTCAATGGTCTTGCCTTCTACATGTTAAGATATACTATCTAACATCTCTATACATGAACAAGACTTCATTCTTATGGTCATCAAAGCATATAAAACAAAATGAACCTATGATCATGCATGTACATGAAGTTATGAATGTCTAAACCTTAGATCTACTACATATGACATATAAAGCATGGATCTCATGGCATGAACAACAATATATGTACAAGATCACTACTTTACATGCATGAACAAGATGAGATCTTAACAAAAACACATCTACACATTAGATCCATGTCTTGTGATGGCTTGACATTCTTGTTCATGTGTTTCCATGTCCCTAGCATGAGCTCATGGGGATTTAATGAGGAAATACACAAGATATGGTCTTGCCATTATAAGATCTAGGAAGAACAAGAGTTGAATCAACATACCAAAGAAGTCTTGGGATGGAAATGGAGAAGAAACAAGGTTGAAATGGCAAGGGAGTGGGGGAGGGAAGTGCTCGGCAATAGAGAGGAGAAGAAGAGAGGTTTTGCTCCTTTTTCAAAGTTAAAATGAAAGAAAATGAAGAGAGAGAGAGAGAACATTTAGTATATATATCAAGTAAATTAGGGTTTAACTTTATTAAATGGGGTAAAAATAATTAAATGAGAGGGGGAAATTGAGGAAGGGGCGCCGGCCTCATGTGTGTGTGTATGTGTGAGTTTTGAAAAATAAAAAGAAATTTGTAATTTAGTAAATGAAATTGTAATAAATGTAATATATTTGAAAGACAAATTTTCTTGGAAAAGAAAATTGAAATGAGTAGTTGTAAGGATGTAAGAATAGGGTATGGGTAGTGAGTGTTGTAGTGTAGGTTGTACTTGTGAATAGTAGACAAGACATCTACTTTACCGGTTGTTCCGAAAACATGGGAAAGCTATAATTGTAATCTTTATAGGTTGAAAAATTATAAAATTGATATTTTTGGAATCCTTATAAAATTACGGTTCTAATGAATATTCCGGAACATTTTTCTGAATCCGTGGCCCAGGGCACGCTTTTCCGTAATTGGGCTCGGGAAGGCCCGGAATTGAAAAATTCCCGAATTTAAAACTTTCAAAGGTTTGAAATGTACTTTGGAACAACAATTCAAATTCATTTACTTCATAATATTTATTTTACTATGAAACCGAAGAAAAGCCGGATTTAGGGTTCTTAGGCTTCATTCACTAAACTCAACCTGATCGGATTAGGGTTTCGCTTCCAATTCCCGGGGTTTTCTAGCTCCTGAGAATTACTGGGGTTTACAACAGTAGGATCAGATCTGTTCCGTAAGTCCTCAATTTCCGAAAATTTGTTTTGCTTTTGATGAGAAATATTCCTAGTTGATGATTCATGCATACATGGTATATGAATGAATTCCTAACATGAATTTCATGTAATGAACTCAATATATGCATGGTCTTGGTGATTTTTGATGATGAACCCTTATGAACTCCTAGTTGTTATAGAATTCCATAAAGGTTATTTCTAAAAGCTATTCTTCCCAACTTTTACATTCCTTAGGGTTTCTTTGATTTTATTCTTGAAATTCACTTGTTGTCTAATTAAGAATGAGTTATCAAAGTCTATATTAATGATGGCCTTCATTCATGCATAAAAATCCTTATTTTCCATTTGGTAAACATGTTCTTAAACAAGCTTCTTGTAAAAATCCGAATTTTTGAAATTTCATTTTCTTGCATTTTCCTTATGAGAAATCTTGTTTAATGTTAAAATTTGAAGCTCCAATGTATCTATTATTAAAGACTTCATTTAGCTCATAAAACATGCCATCTAAGCTTAGATACTAGTGTTTATGTGGGCATCACCCAAAAATACGAATTTGACTATACATCCATAAATCAACATTTCTCATTCTAGCTTTACTACTTGTTTTACATTTTCATCATGCCTAAACTCATCTAAACATATGAAAATCATCCCTTAAGGGCATCTATTACATATACCTTCCATTTTTTAATGCAAAACATGAGTTTTAAAGTGATTTCAAGGGTTTTTAAAATGGGTTTCAAAAATCATCCGAATTTCCATAAAATGTGCTTTTTCAAGTTTCTTACTTCCTATACATGAAGATCTACCATCTAACACCTCTATATACATCCAAAACTAAGCCTTTATGATCATTAGTGCATGGAAGCTCAAGATATCCACATGAACATAAATGTAGATGAAGATATGAATGTCTAAACACTAGATCTATAAAATATAATGCATGAATCATGAGTTTCATGGCATGAACATAAATATCTATACAAGATTCCTACTTTACATGCATGAACATCACATTATCTCATTAAAAACTCCTTTAAACTCTAGATCCACTTCTTGTGATGGCTTGATATTCTTGTACAAGTGTTTTTATGTCCCTAGCATATGCTCATTGGATTAAATGTGAAAAACACACATGAATATCTTTGCCATCACAAGAAAAGATAGGAATGGGGTTTAGAATCATCACCTAAAGGTGATTGGAAGATGAAATGAAGAGGAAATGAGCTTGTGTGTGTGAATGTGAGGGGGAGGGGCCTGTCACGGCACAAAGGAGGAAAGAAGAGAGAGTTTTTCTCTTTCAAAATTTTTGGAAGAGTGGAAATGAAGAGAGAGAGTGAAAATGAGTTTATATATTAAGTGAATTAGGGTTTAGTTGTATTAAAAGAAGTAAAATAAAACAATTAGAGGGGGAAAAAGGAGGGGGAGGCGCCGGCCACATGGGGAGGAAGAGGGAGAGAGGACAAATTTTTATTTGAAATTGATATTGTGTAATAAAATGTAATAAAGGTGATAATTTAATAGGAGACAAAAATTTCTTGGAAAAGAAAATATAATTGAGTAGTTGTAAGGATGTAAGAATAGGGCATGGGTAGTGTGTAGTGTAGGTTGTACTTGTGAATAGTAAACAAGACATCTACTTTACCGGTTGTAGAGAAAATACGGGAAAAAGGCTACAACTGAAATTTTTATAGCCTGGAAAATTATGAAATTGATATTTTTGGAATCCTTATAAAATTATGGTTCTAATGAATATCCCGGAACATTTTTCTGAGTTCGTGGTCCCGGGGTACGCTTTTTCGTAATTGAGCTCGGGAAGGCCCGGAATTGAAAAATTCCCGAATTTGAAACTTTTAAAGGTTTAAAATATGCTTTAGAACAATAATTCATGTTTATTTACTTTATAAAACTTCTTTTATTATGAAACCGCAGGAAAGCCGGATCTAGGGTTTTCTAAACTCCTCTCACTAAGCTTGAACTAGACCGGTATAGGGTTTCGTTCTCCGGTTTCCGAAATTTATCCGATCACCCGGAGAACTAGGGTATACATATAAAATAATAATAATAATAATAATAATAATAATAATAAATTGGGTAATAATTAATAGTAAATCGGACTAGAAAAACTCACTAACTACCGATAGTAATGAAATACAACTAAATTACAAAATTGGATAATTCTAGCTGCTCGAAAATTTGTAAACTAGTAATTTAGAGATCCTCATAGAAATACGAGTCTAATTGCATTAATAACATATTCTCTAACATTCCGAATCCCAGGGCGTGCTTTACGAAGTTGGCACCGAGCCGGATTGGAATAGGTCGAAAGCCCGTTGGTCTCATCCTTTCGAGCATCCTAGGCCTAATACGAATCAATTACACCTTTTTCTCTTATTCTGACTCCTTGATTTAGGAACACGGAATTGCCGGATTTGGACTACGGAGTTTCTTGGGAGAATCAAGGACTTTGGTTTCCCGATTGACTTTCCGGTTCATACCTTTCCCAATTTGGGAACCGATATTTTACACTTATTTGACATATCTAATTGGTGAGATTTAGTTTAGAGTCAACTTTCATAAGTATTTAATATCCCATAACGTTCTCAGAATCCTTTGGGTTAAGGTTTATTCCCAAAGGTTAATCACTGTTTACTTCCCAATAATTTGTTTTAGGGCTCTATTTTATCCGAATTTATAAGTTGGAGTTAAATATCAAATTTGTAATACGTAGAGGTTTTAGAATGGAAGTATCTTGAGTTGCTATTTCATTTCTGAGATTTCTTATTTTCTCACGATTCAGAAATTTCTAGATTCGTTCGGAATTTGGGACTTATCGAAGTTTAGTTTTAATTCGGAGTGACTTTTAGGGTTTTATTTCCAATGTTCAACTTTAGAATTCTTTACTGAAATTTTACAGGGCTTACATCCTCCCCACCTTAGAGAAAGTTTTGTCCGCAAAACTTGTTATGTATGTATAGTTTATGGAGGAGGGATTGTAAATTTCGAGTTATGTTTCTAGCACCGGTTTATGCCTTGGTTTGTGTCGTTCTAGAGTTTGCATGATAGATATTCTTTGGATTATAGCACATACAATTAATAAGAATTGACTTACCGATTCCAACCTTCACTTACACAACTCTTTTGAAAATGACATAGACTCGAATTTTGACCATAGACAACTTGTCTCAAATGACTCTGAACGACTCATGACGACACGACCTTACGCGACACGACTACCTTGACCAATGAAGGTTGTGGATTCGCTCTTCCCATTCTTACATAACTGTATATACAATATCGTGCTTTGGAGATTCATATTTCTCTAATTAATCGAGGTTACCATGTCTTAAACTCTTTATGATCTTAATTGTCTTGATGGATGTGAAATCAAGGGATCTCATTCCTTTATTGTAAAATTTTCTTACGAAGATTTTAGGTTCATTACGATTCCAAGTTTCACATTCTTTATAGGTTTTTGATCTTTCGGAATTCTCCATGTGCAAGGAATTACATGAGGGATGTCTGGGAATTCACTAAATCAGTTGAGTTTTGTTCTTGTTTCCACTCTTGGCTTCTTCTAGCTCTCAATGGTCTTTGGTTCTCCTATTTTCAGTCCAGCCACTTAGTCCGAGGGTATTCCTCATCAATCTATCTCCTGGGCCTTAGCGGTAGGAAAGAATGGGTGGTATCCTAAGGGTATTGCGCGAATTTGTTATTGAGTTGTATCTTTGATCCCTGCTCCCTTATCACAACAAAGGACTCCGGCTCCTCATCATTAACCCCCCTGCATTACATGGGTGTGGGGGTTGCTTCCCTTCTTATCATACTCCTTCCTCATCTTCCTTTGATAGGCTCCATGAAGCAGCATGGGGTTATTCCGCGCAGGGTATGTTTTAGCGAATGTCCCGTTTGTAGAAAGAAGGCATACGGTAGCCATCTTTTGGGAATACTTCTCATCCCTGTAACTGGGGTCCGCATAAAGATAACACTTGAATCGAAGTCATGAACACCGCGTAGGGTAGTGCTTCCCTTTACATTGGCAACCTTGTATCTTATCCATTATTATATCTTTTTCCTTATTCGGGGTCATCATTTAGGTGAAGTGTTTGGACTTCTCAGCTCAAGTCATTGCGACATAACTCCAATTCCTTATGACTTCTTTCTCACCTTCCCATTCGAACATTTCCTATTATCCGTGCCCTCTCTTGCAATCCTTGATAATCCCTGGTATCAAATTCCTCCAATCGAGTCCGAAGGTCTCCTTTCAATTATTCAAAAACAGTTGTCCTCACAACTTATCTATTCATCGTTTGGCACCTACCATCCTCCTATTGTTCTCATCATATCACCGTCATCTATCGCGTGTTTGGCATATTCTCCTTCTTGAATTCCCTCTTTTATGCTCTGTATTATCTCATTAAAATGCTGAGCTTCCTTAATTCTTACTAAGGGGGTTTCATCATCCAATTTCCCATATTCTGACTAAGAGTCTCTTCTTGTAAATTTCGATACGTATCCCTTCAACTTTTCCCACTAATTCCTTTGGATTTGTATGCAATACTTCCACCTTCTTTGTGAGTCTTATAATTTATAACATCAATAACTATATTCGCTTTCCTTGAGTGAGATTACCCTCCCTAGATTGAAATCCTTGGTTAGTTTAAACCATTATCCTACCATGTGCCTACTCCTTGTGAACAAATACTTGATGCCCTTGTGATCGGCATAGATCTCACACTTCCGCCCATAGAGGTAGCACCCCACATCTTTAAAGTGAACACCACTATGGGTAAACCCAATTCAGGCACAAGGTAGTCCTAGTCATGCGACTTTAACCATCTCGAAGCATAGGAGGTCACTTTTCCTCCTTGTATGAGTGCACGTCCGAGACTATCTCTTGATGCACCGTCCTGACTATGTAAGGTTCCTTAGGAATTGGATAACATCAATATCGGAGCGAAAACAAGTCCCTGTTCGAGTCCTTTAAGGTCTCGACTCCTCTTTTCTACTCATGTAAACTCTTCATTCATTTTGGATCCAGGGCTCGGAACCCTTAACAACTATCTATAGTGCCCTATCGAACCTGGTCAACTCCTCACGTCCTTTGTGGGTTTGGGCAGTTTTCCAACCCATTGTACCTTTATCCCTTCAGGGTCCCTAGATACATATTTCCTCGATACCCTACGGTCCATAGTGAGATCCTACTCAGCCAGAATTCACACAGAGAGGACTTGGTGTATAACTTGACCTTTCTTAAAGTTTGTAATGCTACGCATAGGTACCCTTCATGCTACTCCCGTACCTATGTGTAGATGAGACTATCATCCGTAAAATCTCACATAATTTATCTAGTAAAGGCCTACACGCCCGGCTCATCCAGCCTATAAATATAACGGGGACAATCGTCACTTCAATGTCGTCAATTGGAAATCATAATGTTCTTGTATAATTTGCGATGTGGTTTCATGTAAGTTCATCGGCTCAGCGTTTTAACTGTGGGTATCTGGGCCGAGGATCGGTCCTTGAAAATGCACTTATCCTTTATGGTTAGTCTAGCAGGTCGTCGACCTTAAAAAGCGGATACCTATTCCCAGTTGTGATTCCATTTAGATCTCGAAAATCGACATATATCCTTATCTAAACCATTCAGAAGAACTTGCCTCATCGGTTTCCTACCATACTTATACTGGTCAAGGGCAGGCATAGGTTGTCGGATGGAATTAAATGCTCATGTCAATTATCTTAAGGCCGTGGGTTTTTTTTTTTTTTCTTTTGTTCAATTACCGTGGTTTTGTTTTTAGCATCTTCTGTCTCTATTGCAATTATATTCCTTCTAAATAACTTAGTCAAATAATCTTCTGATAATCTTATTAACTTTTTTCCAATCGGATATTGGAATTACTGGAGGTTCTCATACAATCGAGTAATCATAAAAGGAAATATACACTTAAGGAATGTGAATAAGAGAATCTTAACTTCATGAAACATAATATAGCTTTTCATAGAGACATAAACTGAGAAGCACAAAGGTTCCTATATGGAAATTAAGATTGGTCATGCTAATACAAACATCATAACAAGCAACAAACATGGATGACATCCGATACATCGAACTACTATGACCTATCTTTCAAGGTCGTGACTACAAAATTCAGCTTGGACTTATGGGTCGATCATAGGTCTCCTCCCCTTCTCTAGACGATCACTTCCACTCTTTATACACTAATCCTTGCCCTTCTTCACCCTCAATTTCTTCAGGATGGGTAACTTCCACACCCTTTGTCTCATCTACCTCTTCTCCATGGGGTTGGAAGCCAATTTCACTTAGTGGGGGTGGCTGAGCCACGTCGGTGGGTAGAGGTATCACTTCCCCATACACTCTCCACCAGAAGAAGTGACTTTGAGCATCCGCCCGAAGCCAATCAGTGTGATCTCCCAACAAGTCATGGGCATACGTATACAGGTATCCGATTGGGTTCTAGGTTTGGAAATCGGGAAAAGTTGGTCCCCCTTCGTTTCTTAATACAAAGGTAGCTTCCTGCAGCATGGGTTCTCCTAACTTATGAACAGCAATCCTTTCCACTGCATAGATCACTTCAAGCTCCGACCAACATTTCTTCCTTATAGGGCAATACTCAACATTGGTTGCCACCTTATACCATTCAGTGTTCATCAACCCTCTTTTCCACAAATTGAACATCTCTCGGATTGACCTGGGATGACCAACTAAAGCAAAGTCTTCGCACAAGACTCTAATTCTCAGACGGTATTCAACCAAGGTTTCATCAGGTTGCTTACGCACTTGCCTTGCCGCTCAGCAGGCTTCACCAAGGGTAAGCTATTCAAAAAGAAGAAGGAATTAGATTTGTAAAACCCATTCTACCCACGTTATTCCTTTCTAGGCTTTATTTTATTCTCATCCTACCTTATTCTTCTTAAGTCTATTAGTTAAAGTCGTGATTGTGGATTCTTAACCATGCTCTGATACCAACTTAAACTGTCACGCCCCAAAGTGTGCCCTACATGTGACAGTCCGCCACACTCAACATTTAAACTCAAGTAAGACAACCTAAGTCTTTCCATGAGTTTGAACATCGGGTGTAAGGCTCGCTCTCAACATTTATAGACCATACTTTGCTTCGTAGTCGCTTAAGGATAATAGAACGTAAACCATGACCGTCTTACAGTGAATTATTCTATTACATAAACTAGGGGGCATACCTCCGATAACAAAAGCTACAAATTCTCAAGCCCACAAATTTCCTTGTATTATCCTTTAAATGCCGGTTCGAGAAACAGGATTAGATTTCGAAACTAATCTTTAGGCCTCCGGCCCTCATCAAAAGCTCCTTAGTATCTAAGAGCTGTACCTAGTGTCCACGGGTCCTCGGAGATAGCCAAAGGTATTCATACTGCAATAGGAAACTATTGGGGTATAAGCTACACTAGCTTAGTGAGTGAAAACTTCCGAATCACAATTAATACAACACATTCAAACAAGTAATTAATCAACTAAGTGGAATGCAACAAACGAATGAGTTCAGCAAACATATGACCAGCCGAAAATCATATGTGGATGGACTTGCGTCCTCCATCCTGGGTTAGCAGATTAACGAATCCTGCGGTACAATGCCGTTTAAGCTCACGGTCAACTGAACAATAATTCGTTTTATGGATCACGATTAACCAACATGTATTCGTTTTATGGATCACGATTAACCAACATGTATTCGTTTTATGGATCACGATTAACCAACAAGTGTTCGTTTTATGGATCACGAAAAACCAACTAATGCTAATGCTCCATCCCTATCGTGATATGAATGAATCCAATTACAATTGAGTCAAATATACATTAATTCAATTCCTTTTAGGTGACCAACAATTATTTGCAGACATTCCATATAAAATACTAGCTAATCAATCAATAGCTTAACACCCGGTTTCGATATTTCTTAAGTTTCATTTCACACATCAATAGCAGACGAATATATAATTCCCATATAACCCCATCATACATAATCATTCTTTTTATCTTTACCTAGCAACTAGTGCAACTATCATTACAGTCACAAGCAATAATTGAAATCAGAAGAGGAACTCACTCGGCCATGGTACGCCGGTCTCTTAACAACGGTGGTTGGGTGATAGGGTATCGTCGTACTCAGGATCACCTACCAAATAAAAAAAAAATAGCCTAATAAGAATCTCGTCGCTAAACTAATTCAAACTATGTATCTAAACTAGATGAATTCGGAATTCTCGCTATTTGCGGAAGCCCCGACTTAAAACGGCCATAACTTGGTCATTTTAACTCGGAATTTCACAAATTTTATATCGATATCTATCTACTTCGAAAGATCTATCTATCTATAATATTATTTTCAAGTTTTGAAAACATTAAAGTCACGGAACAGTAGGATCAGATCTGTTCCGTAAGTCCTCAATTTCCGAAAATTTGTTTTGCTTTTGATGAGAAATGTTCCTAGTTGATGATTCATGCATACATGGTATATGAATGAATTCCTAACATGAATTTCATGTAATGAACTCAATATATGCATGGTCTTGGTGATTTTTGATGATGAACCCTTATGAACTCCTAGTTGTTATAGAATTCCATAAAGGTTATTTCTAAAAGCTATTCTTCCCAACTTTTACATTCCTTAGGGTTTCTTTGATTTTATTCTTGAAATTCACTTGTTGTCTAATTAAGAATGATTTATCAAAGTCTATATTAATGATGGCCTTCATTCATGCATAAAAATCCTTATTTTCCATTTGGTAAACATGTTCTTAAACAAGCTTCTTGTAAAAATCCGAATTTTTGAAATTTCATTTTCTTGCATTTTCCTTATGAGAAATCTTGTTTAATGCATTAAAATTTGAAGCTCCAATGTATCTATTATCTAAAGACTTCATTTAGCTCATAAAACATGCCATCTAAGCTTAGATACTAAGTGTTTATGTGAGCATCACCCAAAAATACGAATTTGACTATACATCCATAAATCAACATTTCTCATTCTAGCTTTACTACTTGTTTTACATTTTCACCATGCCTAAACTCATCTAAACTTATGAAAATCATCCCTTAAGGGCATCTATTACATATACCTTCCATTTTTTAATGCAAAACATGAGTTTTAAAGTGATTTCAAGGGTTTTTAAAATGGGTTTCAAAAATCATCCGAATTTCCATAAAACATTCATAGTAAAAATCTTTGCTTTTTCAAGTTTCTTACTTCCTATACATGAAGATCTACCATCTAACACCTCTATATACATCCAAAACTAAGCCTTTATGATCATTAGTGCATGGAAGCTCAAGATATCCACATGAACATAAATGTAGATGAAGATATGAATGTCTAAACACTAGATCTATAAAATATAATGCATGAATCATGAGTTTCATGGCATGAACATAAATATCTATACAAGATTCCTACTTTACATGCATGAACATCACATTATCTCATTAAAAACTCCTTTAAACTCTAGATCCACTTCTTGTGATGGCTTGATATTCTTGTACAAGTGTTTTTATGTCCCTAGCATATGCTCATTGTGATTAAATGTGAAAAACACACATGAATATCTTTGCCATCACAAGAAAAGATAGGAATGGGGTTTAGAATCATCACCTAAAGATGATTGGAAGATGAAATGAAGAGGAAATGAGCTTGTGTGTGTGAATGTGAGGGGGAGGGGCCTGTCACGGCACAAAGGAGGAAAGAAGAGAGAGTTTTTCTCTTTTCAAAATTTTTGGAAGAGTGGAAATGAAGAGAGAGAGTGAAAATGAGTTTATATATTAAGTGAATTAGGGTTTAGTTGTATTAAAAGAAGTAAAATAAAACAATTAGAGGGGGAAAAAGGAGGGGGAGGCGCCGATCACATGGGGAGGAAGCGGGAGAGATGACAAATTTTTATTTGAAATTGATATTGTGTAATAAAATGTAATAAAGGTGATAATTTAATAGGAGACAAAAATTTCTTGGAAAAGAAAATATAATTGAGTAGTTGTAAGGATGTAAGAATAGCGTATGGGTAGTGTGTAGTGTAGATTGTACTTGTGAATAGTAGACAAGACATCTACTTTACCGGTTGTAGAGAAAATACGGGAAAAAGGCTACAATTGAAATTTTTATAGCCCGGAAAATTATGAAATTGATATTTTTGGAATCCTTATAAAATTATGGTTCTAATGAATATCCCGGAACATTTTTCTGAGTTCGTGGTCCCGGGGCACGCTTTTTCGTAATTGAGCTCGGGAAGGCCCGGAATTGAAAAATTCCCGAATTTGAAACTTTCAAAGGTTTAAAATATGCTTTAGAATAATAATTCATGTTCATTTACTTTATAAAACTTCTTTTATTATGAAACCGAAGGAAAGCCGGATCTAGGGTTTTCTAAGCTCCTCTCACTAAGCTTAAACTAGACCGGTATAGGGTTTCGTTCTCCGGTTTCCGAAATTTATCCGATCACCCGGAGAACTAGGGTATACATAATAATAATAATAAATTGGGTAATAATTAATAGTAAATCGGACTGGAAAAACTCACTAACTACCGATAGTAATGAAATACAACTAAATTACAAAATCGGATAATTCTAGCTACTCGAAAATTTGTAAACTAGTAATTTAGAGATCCTCATAGAAATACGAGTCTAATTACATTAATAACATATTCTCTAACATTCCGAATCCCAGGGCGCGCTTTACGAAGTTGGAACCGAGCCGGATTGGAATAGGTCGAAAGCCCGTTGGTCTCATCCTTTCGAGCATCCTAGGCCTAATACGAATCAATTACACCTTTTTCTCTTATTCTGACTCATTGGTTTAGGAACACGGAATTGCCGGATTTGGACTATGGAGTTTCTTGGGAGAATCAAGGACTTTGGTTTCCCTGTTGACTTTCCGGTTCATACCTTTGCCGATTTGGGAACCGATATTTTACACTTATATGACATATCTGATTGGTGAGATTTAGTTTAGAGTCAACTTTCATAAGTATTTAATATCCCATAACGTTCTCAGAATCCTTTGGGTTAAGTTTTATTCCCAAAGGTTAATCACTGTTTACTTCCCAATAATTTGTTTTAGGGCTCTATTTTATCAGAATTTATAAGTCGGAGTTAAATATCAAATTTGTAGTACGTAGAGGTTTTAGAATGGAAGTATCTTGAGTTGCTATTTCATTTATGAGATTTCTTATTTTTCTCACGATTCAGAAATTTCCAGATTCGTTCGGAATTTAGGACTTATCGAAGTTCAGTTTTAATTCGGAGTGACTTTTAGGGTTTTATTTCCAAAGATCAACTTTAGAATTCTTTACTGAATTTTCCAGGGCTTACAGTTGTAAACCCCGGTAATCTTAGTAGTCAAGAAAACCCTGGAAGTTGAAAAGCGAAACCCTAATCCAGTTCGGTTTAAGCCTAGTGAGAGAAGCTTAGGAACCCTAAATCCGGCTTTCCTTCGGTTTCATAGTAAAAGGAGTTTTATAAAGCAAATGAATATGGATTATTGTTCTAAAGTATATTTTACACCTTTGAAAGTTTTAATTTCGGGAAATTTTCAATTTTGGGCCTTCCGGAGCTCAATTACGGAAAAGCGTGCCCCGGGACCACGAACTCAGAAAAATGTTGCGGAATATTCATTAGAATCGCAATTTTATAAGGATTCCAAAAATGTCAATTTTATAATTTTCCGAGCTATAAAAATTACAGTTATAGCATTTTCCCGTGTTTTCGTTACAACCGGTAAAGTAGATGTCTTGTCTACTATTCACAAGTACAACCTACACTACACACTACCCATACCCTATTCTTACATCCTTATAACTACTCATTTCAATTTTCTTTCCCAAGAATTTTTGTCTCTTAAATAATTATTACATTTATTACATTTTAATTACTTAAATTACAAAATATCAAATTTCACACACACACACACTTCCCCTCCCCCTCTTGGTCGGTGCCCCCTTCTCCCTTTCGCCCTCTCATTTGTTTTATTTTTGTTGTTTTATTCAACTAAAAACCCTAATTTATTCATATATGAGCTTCATTTACTCTCTCTCTCTCCTCATTTTCACTTGTTCAAATTTTTCTAAAAAAAAAAACCCTCTCTTCTTTCTCCCATTTATGCCGCGAGGCCCCCCCTCACACATTCAACTCAAATCCTCTTCATTGATACCTTTAATCTCTATCAGTATGTTGATTTTAAGCTTTGTTCTTCCTAAATCTTACAATGGCAAAGCTATTTCTCGTGTGTTTTCCCATTTAATCCCAATGAGCTTATGCTAGGGACATGAAAACACTTGAACAAGAATATCAAGCCATCACAAGACATGGATCTAGTGTTTAAATGAGTTTTTGTTGAGATATTATCTTGTTCATGCATGTAAAGTAGAGATCTTGCAAATATATTGATGTTCATACCATGAAACTTATGATTCATGCATTATATTTAGTAGATCCAGTGTTTAGACATTTATATCTTTATCTACATTCATGTCCATATGGTTATTTTGGATTTTCATGCATTGACGATCATAAAAATGTAGCCTTGCTTATGAATAGATATGTTAGATAGTAGATCTTCATGAAAAAGAAGAGGTTTTGTTAGAAATGATTTGTTGGAAATTCGGATGAATTTAGAACCCTACCTTAAAGACCACCAAAACCACTTTAAAACTCATATTTTTCATAAAAATTGGAAGGTATATGTAATAGATGCCCTCAAGGAATGATTTTTATAAGTTTAGATGAGTTTAGGCATAAGGAAAATGTAAAACAAGTAGTGGAGTTAGAATGAAAAATATTGATATATGGATTTATAGTCAAATTCGTAATCTAGAATCATGCCTACATGAACACCTAGTATTTAAGTTTAAATTGGATGTTTTATGAGTTAAATGAGGACCTTAGATAATAGATATAATGAAACTTCAATTCTTGATGCATTAAACAAGTTTTCTCATAAAGAAAATACAAGAAAATGGAATTTCCAAAATTCGGATTTTTATAAGTAGCTTGTTCAAAAACATAGTTACCCAATGAGAAATGTGGATTTTTATGCATAAATGAAGGTCATGATTAGTATAGATATTGGGAACTTATTTTTAGTTGGATAACAAGCCAATTTCAAGAAGAAAATTATGAAAACCCTATGGGATGTAAGGTTGGAAATAATAGCTTTTTATAAGAAGTCTTTAAGGAATTTCTTAATAATTAGGAGATCATAAGAGTCTATCATCAAAGATCATCAAGACCATGCATATATTGAGCACATTACATGATAGTCATATTAGGAATTCATTCATATGCTATCTATACATGAATCATCAACTAGGAACATTTTTTTTATCAAATGCAAAACAATTTTTCGGAATCGGAGAACTTACGGAACAGATCTGATCCTACTGTTCTGTGACCTTAATGTTTTCAAAACTTTAAAATAATATTAGAAATAGATAGATCTTTCGAAGTAGATAGAGATCGATATAAAATTTGCGAAATTCCGAGTTAAAATGACCAAGTTATGGCCGTTTTAAGTTGGAACTTCCGCAAATAGCGCGAATTCCGAATTCATCTAGTTTAGATGCATAGCTTGGAATAATTAGATGATGAGATTCTTATTAGAATTATCCTTATTTGGTGGGTGATCCCGAGCAAGACAATACCTTACCACCCGATTACTATTACTAAAAGACCGGCGAAACATGGCCGAGTGAGTACTACTTCCACTCTCAATTAATGTTTGTGATTGTATTGTTAGTGGCACTAGTGGTGTAGGCAAAGATAAAAATGGATATATATGATGGGGTATATGGGAATTATATATTTGTCTGCTGTTGATGTGTGAAATGGAACTTAAGAATTATCGAAACCGGGTGTTAAGCTATTGATTGATTAGCTAGCATTTTATATTGATTGTCTGCGAATAATTGTTGGCCACCTAAAAGAATTGAATTAATACATATTTGACTTCAATTATAATTGGACTCATTCATATCACGACGGGGATGGAGCATTAGCATTGGTTGGTATTTCATGATCCATAAAACGAATATGTTGGTTAATCGTGATCCATAAAACGAATATGTTGGTTAATCGTGATCCATAAAATGAATTACTGTTCAGTTGACCGTGAGCTTAAATGGCGTCGTACCGTAGGATTCGTTAATCTGCTAACCCGAGATGGAGGGCGTAAGTCCATCCACATATGATTTCCAACTGGTCATATGTTTGTTGAACTCATTTGCTTGATGCATACATTTGCATGAATAATCACTTGTCTGGATGAATTGTATTAATTGTGATATGGAAGTTCTTACTCACTAAGCTAGTTAGCTTACGCCCCCATAGCTTTTATTTGTTGCAGCACGAGTTCAATTGGCTTAGGCCGAGGCAAGCCACAGCTCAGGTACCGGAGATAGGAGTTTCCCATAGAAGTTTACTTCGCTTTTGTTTAGACTTCCATTGGAAACTAAAGGACTCTGGATGACTGTAATGGACTTGATATTATTTTGCAGGGGAATGCCCCTTAGATTTTGTAAAGTATGAATATGCGTTTTGGTTTATTATCTATGGCTAATGACTGCCACATTAAACTTCTTAACTCCATTGATTGAGTATTCTATTGTCGTAAAGGGATGCTTTACATCTATACAAGACTCCCGAAAGGCTCGGATAGAAATTCGAGAGTCTTTTATAGTATGTGGCATGCTGTTACGTTTAGGATACCCTATGGGGCGTGACAGTTTAAGTTGGTATCAGAGCACTAGGTTATAAAACAAGACAATAGAATTAAAAGAAAATGGACTTAGAAATCTAATTAATAGGTTCAAATGGAGTTGAAAATGTTTTCCTTGCTAAGTCTGATTAGGAGTCTTATATTGTTGTAGGTCTCCTTGGGTGAGACTCAGGAGTGGGCTAGACACTTCACCAAGAGGAATGATGAAACCATGGTAGAGTACAGGTTGAGATTGAGGGAATTTTGTGAAGACTTCGCTTTAGCCAGCCACCCTCGAACCATAGGGGAAATGTATAAATTGTGGAAGGAAGGACTGAGATACACTAGGTGGGCCGCTGTGGTCGACCGGTTGAGGTATGATCCCATGGGGGGAAGGAGTTGGACTAAATTGGAGACGATTTATACTTTGGAGAGAATCATGGTAGAGTATGGGCGCGAGCCCATGACTAGGGAAGCTACATTTATCTTGAAGAATGGGGGAAACCGAACCCCTCCAGATTTTAGGGTATGGATCCCTATAGGACCCTTATATGTGTATGCCCATGACAATTTGTATGACCACCATGACTGGAAGATGGCTGATGCATGGAACCATATTACCTGGCATGAGGTTTATTTAGACATTCTTCCACCCTGAGTGATAGCTCCACCTCCA
Organism: Combretum micranthum; assembly: GCA_024138025.1. Lineage (NCBI taxonomy): Eukaryota > Viridiplantae > Streptophyta > Magnoliopsida > Myrtales > Combretaceae > Combretum > Combretum micranthum. The sequence continues at coordinate 121,403 of JAMXBD010001139.1, read as the reverse complement.
GCCACTGACATAGGTATGCAATTGAATGGTGCACCTGTGATCGGAGAGAATGAGGAAGAGGAGGAAGAAGAAGAAAAGGACCCCGAGGAGGATCCTAATTGGGAGGAAAATGTAGTTCCTAGAACCCTTACCCCACCCATCGAGCCGGAAGCGGAAGTGAATCTGGAACCCAACCAAATTGTATGGGATTTTAATCAGGAGTTGGAGATACCAGATAGTGGAAGGGTAGAACCCGAGTTTGATCCAATGATATGGAGAGATGTTTATATTGAGGGTGAGAATCCACCTGTGCTTGACCTAGCAGTAGTAGAACCCGTGGCCCCTGAGCCTATGGAAGTTGAAAATGTGGATGGAGAACCTGTGAGAGAGCCTGAAGTGGTGGAGACCCAATTGAGTGAACCTGAGGTAAGAGGTGATGAGAATGGAGTGAGCCCGAGGGAAGGGCAAGGAACGGAGGAAGAGGAAGAAGGTGAAGACCAAGAGCCTTTAGTCCGACCTACTAGGAAGCGGAGGATGCCTACGAGGGAATACCTTAGTTTGTTTGTCTAACGGGACGACGGTGGTTCTTCTAGCAGACGACGACCTCCTAGCTCGACCTCCAAAGACACTAGTGATGAGTAGAGGCCGAGATGATAGCTAACCCATGAAGTCCAAGTGAAGTCCTGATTTTTTCTTATTTTGTAGTAGGCAATGCGAGATGCCAATTTGCCTTAGGATTTCAGGATAGCTAGTATTTTATTGCTTCTTTTTCCTTGTATTTTGTTATGCTTTCGAGAATAGGGAAAATGTTTAGAATCGAAATTGGAGTATAGCTAGCCAAATTTTGGGGACAAAAATCTTGATATAATATTTGTATGGCTCGCTAAAGTAATGAAGGATCATGTTTATTTCAAAGGAAAAGAGTTGTGAAAAGCATGCATGCTAGACATGAGACATAAAGAACATTAACCGCATATAAATTGCACGAGCATTCATTCATTCACGCTAATATTATGAGATTTCAACTTGTTACCTTATGTATGAGTTCTTTTGTTCTTCTTGTGATTACATGAAATTTATGAAATTCTATTTCTTTTTAAGTTGATTTTCGAATTCTCGCAAATTTTGAATCTTGTTAATGAACTAAGTTTCTTAAAAATTTAAGATATCCTAAGAATACTAAAATCCATTAACAACGTATAAACAGACGAAACCGATGGATACGAAATCGGGAACAAGGGTCTATCCCGAACGAAGCCGATCAACCGGCCGCACCTCCACCTAATCCTCAAGGAGTTGCGCCTCAGAATCAGTAAGGGGATGTGTTAAATGCGATTGGAAAGCTAGCTAATCTTCTGAACACATTCATCCAGAATCAAAACCCGGTTCAGAACTCGCACCAAAGACAAAGTGTCTAGGATTCTGCTCCACACCCACCACCTGCAGACCACCGGGAAGCAACTGCTGAGGCACCGGCTCCACAGGAGGAGCATTCCTACAATGTGCCCTTGCCACCACCCCCACCATACAGAAGGCCCCATCGAAGCTCCTTACAGGATTTCATCAAGAGTAACCGGTATTTTGATGGAGAGTTCGGCAAATCAGATGAAGCCGAAGACTGGTTAGCTCAAATTGAGCGATCTTTTGCTGCATATGAAATTCCACCTTACTTACAAGTGAATATGGAACTTATATGTTGAGGTATAATGCGAGGGTTTGGTGGGACTCTAAGAGAAGAAGCTTGCCTTCCCCAGTTACATGGGAATCTTTTCGTCGGGAATTTTTGGATAATTACTTCCCCTCCAGCTTAAGGGTAAAGTATAGTGCTGACTTTCTCCACGTAAAACAAAAGGGAGAACGTTGGAACAGTATGAGACTGAGTTCGTCCACCTGCTACAATATGCACCTGAGTCTTTCAGGGATAGTGAAGAGCTGAAGAAGCAAGTATTTTTAGGTGGCTTAGACGAGGAGTTGCAGACCAAATTGGAAGAGTTTGGGGTAAGGACATACCCTGAGATGGTAGAGAAGGCCCGAGTGATTGAAGGGGCCAGAAAAAGGAAATACCAAGAACCTGACAATAGGGTATTTGGAAAGAGGCCTTTCGACGCCTCGAGTTCAGGATTCAAGGAAAAAAGGTACAGACCGTACCAAGGATTCAAGGATGAGTCTAGTAGCAAGCCGACCCAGTTTAAGGCCAATGTCACATGCTGGAAATGTAAGGAGACGCATGCTCCTAGGTAATGCCTGTTGTTGAAGAACAAATGTTATTTCTGTGGCGATGCTGGCCATTTGGTTTATACGTGCCCGAAGAAGCTGGCCGTGACTTGCTTTATTTGCAAGGAGAAGGGGCACTTAGCCTCTGAATGTTCCCAACGGAAAAGTGTAGCCGCTCGACCCTTTGGGACTTCGAGCAATACCAACCCCATGAGGTCAGGAAATAAAAGTGGGAGCCGCGCAGCATCAGCAATGCATGGGATGAGGTTATATAACTTCGAAGGCCAGTGGATGGTAGAGGAAGATGAGGAGGAGGAAGTGGAATTGGCAGGTTTGGATCAAAGCGAAGGCGCTGATGGCGGCCTAGTGACAGGTTATTAACAGAAACCTTCTCAAGTTAAATTTCGATTTATTTAATTGAATTGTTGTCTGGATGAAATTATATATGTTATGGGAAAGCTGAAAGTAAGAACCCTAGGTAGGTAGCTTTGAGAGTGCTATAGGATTGATGAGTGGTGGATGTTTGTTGACCTCAGGACACATTCGGGTGAATAGCGTGGAGGCATATGTTTTATTTGACACGGGAGCGACACATTCGTTCATCACCACTAGTTTGGCTAATCAACTTGAATTACCCATAGCCACAACTACTGCTAGTTTGAGGATTAAGACACTTACCGGGAGCGTTGTGTCAACCCGAGAATTGATAGAGGATTGTCCATTGGAAGTTCATGGACACCACTCCAAAAGTGATTTAATAATGTTGGAGATGGATAAATACAAAGTTATCCTCGGGATGAGTTGGCTAAGCAAGGTAAAAGCAATAGTGGATTGTCAAATGAAGACAGTGAGTTTCTATGATCAAATGGGGGAAAAAATAGAATTTGTGGGAGAAACCCTAGTCCCGAGAAGGTTTGGTTTAAACTCGTTTGAGTTGATGATGGAGGATGAAGAGATAATACCGATTGAAGGTGTCTTGGATGAAGAGGAAACCCATGAAGAAAGGGATATACCAGTGCTAAATGAATATTTGAATGTGTTTCCAGAAATTTTGCCAGGATTACCACCAAAAAGAGAAATTGATTTTGAGATTGTTTTAGCTCCAAACACCGAATCGATATCTAAAGCACCATACCGGATGGCATCGGCTGAGTTGAAAGAGCTAAAGGCACAATTACAAGAACTTCTGGATCAAAAATTCATAAAACCAAGTGTGTCGCCATGGGGCGCACCTGTTCTGTTTGTAAAGAAGAAGGATGGATCGATGAGACTGTGTATCGATTATCGCGAGTTGAATAAAGTAACTATCAAGAATCGATACCTCCTGCCAAGAATTGATCATTTGTTCGATCAACTGCAAGGAGCTTGTGTGTTTTCATGCATTGATTTGTGTTCGGGATATCATCAATTGAGGATAAAGCTTGAGGATGTACCAAAGACGGCTTTTCGTACTCGTTATGGACACTATGAGTTTCTAGTGATGTCGTTCAGGCTGACTAATGCACCAGCCACATTTATGGACCTTATGAATAGAGTTTATAAGCCACTTTTGGATAAGTGTGTGATAGTTTTCATAGACGACATCCTGATATATTCGAAGACCAAGGAGCAACACGAGGAACACCTTCTTTTAGAGTTGCAAACCTTAAGGGACAACAAGCTATACGCCAAATTGTCCAAATGTGATTTTTGGTTGGACAGAATATCTTTTCTTGGACATGCGGTAATTGGTGAGGGGATATCAGTTGACCCTGAGAAGATCAAGGCGGTAGTAGAATGGAAACCGCCGCAAATGGTTACTGAATTAAGAAGTTTCTTGGGATTAGTTGGCTACTATTGCAATTTTGTGAAGGATTTCTCAAGATAGCCAAGCCACTAACTCAATTGACTTAAAAGAATGAGAAATTTGTTTGGACGGATAAGAGGGAACAGAGCTTCAAGGAATTGAAACGACGATTGGTATCGGCACCGATCTTGGTTTTACCGGACACAGAAAAGTCCTATACTATGCATAGCGACGCCTCAAGGAATGGCCTTGGATGTGTATTAATGTAGGAAGGGAAGGTTATTGCATATGCTTCCCGACAATTGAGACCCCATGAACAGAACTACCCTACACATGATTTGGAATTAGCTGCAGTTGTCTTCGCTTTGAAGCTATGGAGACATTATTTATATGGATAGAGGTGTGAGATATACACGGATCATAAAAGTCTTAAATATCTGTTCACACAAAAGGAACTAAATATGCGACAAAAGAGATGGCTAGAATTAATAAAAGATTATGATCTGGGAATAAATAACTATCCAGGGAAGGTTAATGCCGTCGCAGATGCCTTAAGTCGGAAAAATTATGGGAAGGTAGCTGCCTTGATCACAAGTCAAAGAGATTTGGTTAAGGAGTTTGAGAAGTTAAAGATTGAGTTCATAGACCAAAGCGCTGAGCTTGAGATAGCCAAATTGGCATTGGAACCGACCCTCATGGAAAGAATCAAAGAAGCCCTAAGGTATGACGAGGTGATACAAAAGATAAAAAGGGAAACCCAAGCGGGAAAGTACCTTGACTTTGCCATAGATGATGAGGATGTGATCAGAATGAAGGGAAGGCTGTGTGTATCGGAGGACGAAGAGTTGAGGAAGGAAATAATGAGTGAAGCTCATAACTCCGGTTATACCATGCATCCGGGAGGTACCAAAATGTATCAAGATTTGAAAAGCCGCTATTGGTGGAATGGCATGAAGCGAGATGTGGCAGATTATGTAATGAAATGTCCGATTTGCTAACAGGTGAAGGTAGAGCACCAAAGATCGGGTGGATTGCTGAAGCCTTTACCTATTCTTGAGTGGAAGTAAGATCAGATATCTATGGATTTTGTGTGTGGTTTTCCCAAGACTCCTTCTGGTTGTGATGCGGTATGGGTAATAGTGGATCGGTTAACCAAGTCGGCACACTTCTTACCCATAAATATGACTTATTCGATGGAAAAATTAGCCAAGATCTACATCCGGGAGATTGTATGGTTACATGGCATACCTGCAGGGATTATTTCAGATAGAGACCCAAGATTTGTGTCCAAGTTTTGGACAAGCCTGCAAAAGAGTTTGGGCACTAAGTTGCATTTTAGTACGGCTTATCACCCTCAGACCGATGGACAGTCTGAGCGGACAATCCAGACCCTAGAAGACATGTTGAGGACATGTGCCTTAGAATTCAAAGGGAGTTGGGATAGTCATGTACATCTAATTGAGTTTGCCTACAATAACAGCTATCACTCAACTATTCAGATGCCGCCTTATGAAGCTCTGTATGGACGGCGATGTAGATCGCCTTTGTTTTGGGATGAAGTGGAAAAGGTAGCTATTGGGCCGAAATTAGTACAAGAAGCCGCCGATAAGGTGAGGATAATCCAGCGAAAAATGAAAGAGGCTCAAGACAGGCAGAAGAGCTGGGCAGACCTAAAAAGAAGAGAACTTGAATTTAAGGTGGGTGATCATGTGTACCTAAAGATAAACCTGATTAAAAGTATTAAGAGGATGTGTACATAAGGGAAGTTAAGCCTAAGATACATTGGACCTTTTGAAATCTTGGAGAGAGTCGAAGATTTGGCATATCGGCTAGCCTTGCCACCAAATTTATCCGGGATCCACGACGTGTTCCATGTGTCAGTATTGAGAAAGTATGTGGCTGACCCAGAAAAGATTCTGGAATTGGAACCGATTCAGCTGAAAGAAAACCTGACATATGAAAAACACCCAGTGAGGATATGGGATAAGAAAACCCAAAGGCTACGGAACAAAGACATCCACTACGTTAAAGTGTTATGGAGAAATCATGCCTTTGAGGAAGCAACCTGGGAAGCTGAAGATGAGATCCGGAGGAAGTACCTCGAGTTATTTGAAGAACAAGGTACGTCAGTTCCGTTTCGAGGACAAAACTTTATTTAAGGTGGGGAGGTTGTAAACCCCGGTAATCTCAGTAGTTAAGAAAACCCCGGAAGTTGAAAAGCGAAACCCTAATCCAGTTCGGTTTAAGTCTAGTGAGAGAAGCTTAGGAACCTTAAATTCGGCTTTCATTCGGTTTCATAGTAAAAGGAGTTTTATAAAGCATATGAATATGGATTATTGTTCTAAAGTATATTTTAGACCTTGAAAGTTTTAAATTCGGGAAATTTTCAATTCCGGGCCTTCCCGAGCTCAATTATGGAAAAGCGTGCCCCGAGACCACGAACTCAGAAAAATGCTGCGGAATATTCATTAGAACTGTAATTTTATAAGGATTCCAAAAATATCAATTTTATAATTTTCTGGGCTATAAAAATTACAATTATAGCCTTTTCCCGTATTTTCGTTACAACCGGTAAAGTAGATGTCTTGTCTACTATTCACAAGTACAACCTACACTACACACTACCCATACCCTATTCTTACATCCTTATAACTACTCATTTCAATTTTCTTTCCCAAGATTTTTTGTCTCTTAAATAATTATTACATTTATTACATTTTAATTACTTAAATTACAAAATATCAAATTTCACACACACACACACTTCCCCCCCCCTTGGCCGGCGCCCCCTTCCCCCTTTCACCCTCTCATTTGTTTTATTTTTGCTATTTTATTCGACTAAAAACCCTAATTTATTCATATATAAGCTTCATTTACTCTCTCTCTCTCCTCATTTTCACTTGTTCAAATTTTTCTAAAAGAAGAAAACCCTCTCTTCTTCCTCCCATTTGTGCCGTGAGGCCCCCTCCTCACACATTCAACTCAAATCCTCTTCATTTATACCTTTAATCTCTATTGGTATGTTGATTTTAAGTTTTGTTCTTCCTAAATCTTGCAATGGCAAAGCTATTTCTTGTGTGTTTTCCCATTTAATCCCAATGAGCTTATGCTAGGGACATGAAAACACTTGAACAAGAATATCAAGCCATCACAAGATATGGATCTAGTGTTTAAATGAGTTTTTGTTGAGATATTATCTTGTTCATGTCACGCCCCGAAGGGTATCCTAAACGTGGCAGTCCGCCGTACACAATATTAAAGCCTAAGAATGACCACCTCAGTCACGCGAAGGCTTTCATACTATGTACAAGGCTTCTAACACATAAAGGAGACACATCGGAATGATACATTTTATGTTGATAAAATTGAATAACAATGTAAAGGAAATAAAATCTACTATACTTTCGATACAAACCACTATACTTCAAAATACAAATCATTCAACTTCAATTACATTCATCCACAGACTTCCCTACATAAACTATCACAAGACAAATCATAAACTAACTGATAACTTCAAACATTCGTATCCTTTGCCAAAATCCTGGAGTCATTCCCGGCTCCAACCAATTCAGTCCCCACTTTGCATTCTTGAGATAACCTGTTTATTTAAACAACTATAGGGGTATAAGCTACACTAGCTTAGTGAGAATTCCCTTAATTCTGTATCATAATAAGCAAGTTATAAATCATCCATATGCTATGCATGAACAAACACATAAGTAAATAATTATGTATGGGTATCTGGAACCCACACACAGAAAGGATTTACGCCCTCCGTATCTTGGGTTAGGGATGGTATTGAAGTCTACACGACTGCTGCTAGTCCCCAAGCCCTCGGCTCATAGCACTCGCCTCGGCTAGCTCACACATGGAATGCCTCCCCGATGCGCCTTAGTTTCCTATGAATGAGCTCTGATCCCGGGTCTCATTATCCAAACGAGTCCTCGGACCATACCGATCGACCTGCGTAGGATCAATTTACTTTTTGCTTTTTGCTACCAAATGCAATATGTCCGATACGATACATGATCAATTTACTTTTTTCTTAGGTCAAAATATTTATACATTCTTTAGAGTGACCAACCAATATCATACATATAACAGAAATAATATGAACAGTGCAGTTATCCAATCAATCGTGGTGTCGATATTATTTAGTATTCTTTGACATACATTCATCACAGTCTCATCACATATCCCATCCCCATTCATATCGATTATTATCTTGTTCCTATAATTCTAATGCAACTAGCTACAAGCACAATCAAGGTAACAAAACAAGGAGAAAACTCACTCGGCCATTGGATCACCGGTCTTCTAGTAATAGTAATCCGGTGGTAGGGAATCGTCGATTTCGGGATCTCCTAAAAGGGAAGAAATACTTTAATAAGTATTTCAACTCAACTAATCCAAACAATTTCATACGAACTATCAAATTCGTAATTCGCGTCCTAAGCAAGAATTCCAACTTAAAACCGCCATAACTTGGTCATTTTAACTCGGAATCTCGCAAATTATATATCGATTTCTATCTACTTCGAAAGATCTGTCTAATTATAATATTATATTCAAGATTTGAAAACATTTACATCTTGGAACGAAGGGATCAGATCTGATCAGTAACGGTTTTCGATTCCGAAAAATAGTTTTGTAAATGTTTGTAATGTTCCTACTGTATAACTTAGCTATACATGCAATATGAATTATTTCCTAACATGAATGACATGAGATGAGCTTAATGTATGCATGATCTTGATGATTTTTGCTAAAAAGAAATTTTATAACTTTTTATCTTATAAGACCATAATAACAACTACTTATGAAAAATCTAGTTTTCTAATCTTTGATCATTTCCATTTGTTTTGGATTTATTACTCAAGAAAATATAATTATTTTTGTCAAAATTGAGTCTTCATTATATATATCACTTATGACCTTCATTTCTACATAAAAATTTCTATTTTACACTTTGTAAACATGTTTTCACATATGATTTACTCAAAAATCCGAATTTTAGAAAATTCACTTTTTGAATGATTACTTTAGGAAAAACTTGTTTAATGCATTAAAATTTAAGACTTCACAATATTTATTGTCTAAGGACTTCGTTTAACACATAAAACTTGCAATTTGAGCTCATATACTAAGTGATTACATATGCATCATCTCAAATTACGAATTTGATAATTTGATCACTAACTCAAAATTTTCCATTTTAATTCCATTACTTGTTTTACACATTACTCATGCCTAAACTCATTTTAACTTGTAAAAATCATTGCTCAATGATATCTATTATCTATATACTACATTTTTCACGTAAAACATGAGTTTTGGAGTTGATACATGGGTTCTAAAAATTGGTCTTGGTTGGGATCCGAATTTACAAAATTCATTTTTGGTTATATCTTTTGATAAAATCTATCTAAGCTCATGAAAATCCATTCCTTACATATCCTATCCTAAGAGCCCTTCATTTTTTAAATAAAAACTTCATTTTTGAGTGGGTAAACATGTTTTTAGAATAGGCCTTGGCCAAAATCCAAAAATAGAATTTTTATTTTGAAAATCACTTTTGATTCTTGTAAAAAGAAGTCTTGATGATATACATATATTAAGCCTTCATTTTCTTAAAGAAAAATTATATTTTGACACTTGGAAAGTGGTTTTTAAATATTGGTCTTGCCAAAATACGAATTTCACAAATTTTGTTCAAGTTCAAATCTAAGATTTACACATAATATGAACATACACCTAGATGAAACCCATGAAAACAAACTTTAAACTCATAGATCTAAACTTTGCTCATCAAAATTACTCATTTATGTTATCTATATCCCAAGCGCTTCATTTTAAATGAAAAATACACATTTTGAAGTTGAAAAACCACTTTTCTAAATATGGTTCCATTTTCATCCGAATTTTCAAAATTGATTTTTGTTAAAAGTAAAATAGATCTTGAGTTTCCTACAACTTTCCTACCATCACCATGCTATCACAAGTTGCTCATGAACATAAAACAAAGATCTAATGCATTTATGAACTCAAAACACTAGATCTAGTCTTTTAACTAGTTTTAAATGCATGAATCACTAAGATGGACATGTGGATGATAGATCTATGCATAAATCATAAAAATAACAACCTAAATAACAAGATCTATGGCATAAACAAAACCAAAGCTACAAAAATTTAGATCTACAAAATATATCAACTTTAAACAAGAAAATAATTGAAATACAAGATAATAAAAGTAGAGAAAAGGAGTGTTTCATTATTGGCATCATCATCCTAAGCTTTTAAGCTTATGGAAGGTCATTTGATACATGAAACCTTCATTACACTTTACCTACATCACCTATGGAGCTTTGGGAAGAAGATTTGCTTAGAAATTTTTAGGAATGAAGTGTGGGAGCCATGGAAGAAGAAGGGGGCAGCTTGTTTTTCATGGAGAAACAAGAGGAAATGAAGAAGAAAGAGAGGAAAGATGAGAGAGAAAGACTAAAGAATGAAAGAGGGAAAGTGGGTAAATGAAGGAGAGAGAGAAAATGAGTGTTTTAATTGAATAAATGAGTGAAAAAAAAAACAAGGGCAGCCACAATGAGGGGAGCTGCACGTGAAAATGGGGGAGGAAAGAGAGGGGAAATTGTTGAAATTTGACTTGAATTTGAATTGTGTAATAAATGTATAATGTAACTTTCTTAAGGAGTAGAAAATAATTAATTTATTCAAAATATGAGTAAATAAAGGACAATGACAGCCATAAAGAGGGTCAAAAATATGCCATCAATTGTGAGATAATGTGTAGAAAGATTGAAGTGAAAAGGAAGTGATATGTGTAAGGTGTACTTGAAGGTATGGGTTGTAAAAGTACTTTATTAATAAAACTAATTAAAATAAAATAAAATTAGAAAATTTATTCAAAATATTTGTAGCAGATTTTGCATAATTAAAATTAAATAATTATTTGAATTATTTTAGTAATTTAACAAATATGTTACCGGTATGATTAAAATACGCGAATATGGGCTATAAATAATATTTTTGTAACCCGAAAAAAATCTAAAAAATTATTTTATGAAAATATAAATATTTTTCATTTATTAAATTAATTTATTTTATTTTCAGTATCGGGTCTTAAACAGAATCTGATCCCATAAAGACTCGAAACGAACTAAATTTTAGAAAAACAAAATTTTCTATAACATATAAAATATTTATCTCAAACTATAAGGCTTTATAAGAATAATAAAATTTTGTAATGAAATAAAAATGAATAGTGCAAAAGACTAATCAATTACCGGTAATAACGGAAATACGATAAAAAGGTTATAACTGTAACTTTTATAACCCAAAAAATTATATAACTGATATATTTGGAAATCTTATGAAATTACGTGTCTAATGGTACTATCGGTATATTTTTGATATCTCGAGCCCCGGGACACGCTTTTCGAAGTCTGTATCCGAACGAGTTCGAAACAGGTCAAAAATTTACCAGTCTGATAATTATAAACGAACTTATATTACTATGAGCTATTCTATATATTTAAACTACATCTTGGCCTCTAGAATTAGGGGTGCTAGATTGCCGGACTTAAGCTATTGTATTCCGCTTAGGGTTTCCAGGTGATTCTCCAGTTTAGATCCTTGCCAATTTGGAAACTGATATTTTATGTTTATATAACATATTTAATTTGAGAAATTTATTTTAAATTTTATTTTTTTTTGTAAGTATTTAATATCTCTTAATGTTTTCAGAATTCTTGAATTGAGTTTTATTTTTGAAGATCAATTATTATTTACTTTTTAATAGTTTGTTTTTGGGCTTTATATTACCCAATTTTATAAGTCGGAGTTAAATATGGAATTTTTTGTACGTTGTGGTTTTGAATTTGAAGACCACTGTGTTCTTATTTTATTTTTAAATATTTTCATTTTCTCAAGATTAAGAAGTTTCCGAATTCCTTCGTGTTTTTGGACTAGTTGAAATTCGGTTTTAATTTGGAGTGATTTTTTTAGGGTTTATTTTCGAAGTTCATCTTGAAATTATTTAATGAAATTTTCCGAGGCTTACAGTTCATGCATGTAAAGTAGAGATCTTGCATATATATTGATGTTCATGCCATGAAACTTATGATTCATGCATTATATTTAGTAGATCTAGTGTTTAGACATTTATATCTTTATCTACATTCATGTCCATATGGTTATTTGGATTTTCATGCATTGACGATCATAAAAATGTAGCCTTGCTTATGAATAGATGTGTTAGATAGTAGATCTTCATGTATAGAAGGCAAGAAAATTGAAAAAGAAGAGGTTTTGTTAGAAATGATTTGTTGGAAATTCGGATGAATTTAGAACCCTACCTTAAAGACCACCAAAACCACTTTAAAACTCATATTTTTCATAAAAATTGGAAGGTATATGTAATAGATGCTCTCAAGGAATGATTTTTATAAGTTTAGATGAGTTTAGGCATGAGGAAAATGTAAAACAAGTAGTAGAGTTAGAATGAAAAATATTGATATATGGATTTATAGTCAAATTCGTAATCTAGAATCATGCCTACATGAACACCTAGTAGTTAAGTTTAAATTGGATGTTTTATGAGTTAAATGAGGACCTTAGATAATAGATATAATGAAACTTCAATTCTTGATGCATTAAACAAGTTTTCTCATAAAGAAAATGCAAGAAAATGGAATTTCCAAAATTCGGATTTTTATAAGTAGCTTGTTCAAAAACATAGTTACCCAATGAGAAATGTGGATTTTTATGCATAAATGAAGGTCATGATTAGTATAGATATTGGGAACTTATTTTTAGTTGGATAACAAGCAAATTTCAAGAAGAAAATTATGAAAACCCTATGGAATGTAAGGTTGGAAATAATAGCCTTTTATAAGAAGTCATTAAGGAATTTCTTAATAATTAGGAGATCATAAGAGTCCATCATCAAAGATCATCAAGACCATGCATATATTGAGCTCATTACATGATAGTCATATTAGGAATTCATTCATATGCCATCTATACATGAATCATCAACTAGGAACATTTTTTTTATCAAATGCAAAACCATTTTTCGGAATCGGAGAACTTACGGAACAGATCTGATCCTACTGTTCCGTGACCTTAATGTTTTAAAAAATTTAAAATAATATTAGAAATAGATATACTTTCGAAGTAGATAGAGATCGATATAAAATTTGCTAAGTTGGAACTTCCGCAAATAGCGCGAATTCCGAATTCATCTAGTTTAGATGCATAGCTTGGAATAATTAGATGATGAGATTCTTATTAGAATTATCCTTATTTGGTGGGTGATCCCGAGCAAGATGATACCTTACCACCCGATTACTATTACTAAAAGACCGGCGAACCATGGCCGAGTGAGTACTACTTCCACTCTCAATTAATGTTTGTGATTGTATTGTTAGTGGCACTAGTGGTGTAGGCAAAGATAAAAATGGATATATATGATGGGGTATATGGGAAATATATTTGTCTGTTATTGATGTGTGAAATGGAACTTAAGAATTATCGAAACCGGTGTTAAGCTATTGATTGATTAGCTAGCATTTTATATTGATTGTCTGCGAATAATTGTTGGCCACCTAAAAGAATTGAATTAATATATATTTGACTTCAATTATAATTGGACTCATTCATATCATGACGAGGATGGAGCATTAGCATTGGTTGGTTTTTCATGATCCATAAAACGAATATGTTGGTTAATCGTGATCCATAAAACGAATTACTGTTCAGTTAACCATGAGCTTAAACGGCGTCGTACCGCAAGATTCGTTAATCTACTAACCCGAGATGGAGGGCGTAAGTCCATCCACACATGATTTCCGGCTGGTCATATGTTTGTTGAACTTATTTGCTTGATGCATACATTGCGTGAATAATCACTGGTTTGGATGAATTGTATTAATTGTGATATGGAAGTTCTTACTCACTAAGCTAGTTAGGTTACGCTCCCATAGCTTTTATTTGTTGCAGCACGAGTTCATTTGGCTTAGGCCCGAGGCAAGCCACAGCTCAGGTACCGGAGATAGGAGTTTCCCATAGAAGTTTACTTCGCTTTTGTTTAGACTTCCGTTGGAAACTAAAGAACTCTGAATGACTGTAATGGACTTGATATTATTTTGCGGGGGAATGCCACTTAGATTTTGTAAAGTATGAATATGTGTTTTGGTTTATTATCTATGGCTAACGAATGCCACATTAAACTTCTTAACTCCATTGATTGAGTATTCTATTGTCGTAAAGGGACGCTTTACATCTATACAAGACTCCCGAAAGGCTCGGATAAAAATTCGAGAGTCTTTTATAGTATGTGGTGGGCTGTTACGTTTAAGATACCCTATAGGGCATGACAGGTGCAATGGAATGAAACGTAATGTGGCAGATTTTGTGATTAAGTGCCCAACATGCCAACAAGTAAAGGTAGAACATCAAAGGCCGGCTAGATTGTTAAAACCTTTACCTATACCAGAATGGAAAGTGGGACCAGATTTCCATGGATTTTGTTTATGGTTTACCAAGGACACCGTCAGGTCATGATGCCATATGGGTTATGGTGGATCGATTAACTAAGTCTGCTCATTTCTTGCCATAAATATGACTTTCTCCATGGATAAATTGGCGAGACTTTACATGAAGGAAATTGTTCGCCTACACGAAGTACCGGCCGGGATTATGTTGGATCAAGACCTAAGGTTTGTGTCTAAGTTCTGGGTGAGCTTATAGAAGTGTATGGGAACAAAGTTGCATTTTAGCACAGTTTATCATTCGCAAACTGATGGACAGTCCGAAAGAACAATCCAGATCTGGAAGATATGCTTCGGGCATGTGTGATGGAGTTCAAGGGAAGTTGGGAAGCGCACTTACCTTTGGATGAGTTCGCTTACAATAATAGTTATCACTCGACCATCAAAATGCTGCCTTATGAGGCCTTATATGACGTAAGTGTAGATCCCCATTGTTTTTTGATGATGTGGAGAAGATGGTTCTTAGACCCGATCTCGTGCAAGATGCGGCCGACAAGGTTCGGGTAATCGAACAACGGATAAAGGAAGCCCAAGATAGACAAAAGAGTTGGGCAGATTTAAAAAGAAGGGTTCTTGAGTTTCAAGTGGGAGATCATGTGTATTTAAAGATAAATCCTATCAAAAGTATTCACCGAGTTCACTCACAAGGAAAGTTGAGCCCCCAGTATATTGGTCCCTTTGAAGTGTTGGAACGAGTGGGAGAGTTGGCATACTGCCTTGCCTTGCCACCAAATCTTTCGGGAGTGCACAATGTGTTTCATGTCTCGGTTCTTCGCAAGCATATAGCCGACCTGGATCAAGTCATAGAATTGGAACTGGTGTTGTTAAAAGAAAACCTCACTTATGAAGAGCACCACGTACAGATCTTGGATAAAAGGTACAAAAATTAAGGAATAAGGAAATTAAGTATGTAAAGGTTCTTTGGAGGAATCATACACACGAGGAAGCAACTTGGGAAGTAGAAAGTGAACTGTGGCAAAAGTATCCAAGTCTGTTTAAAGAATCAGGTACGTCGTTCAAGTTTTGTGGATAAAACTTTCTTTAAGGTGGGTAGGTTGTAAGCCCTTGTTTTTTAAAGTAATCCTAAGCCTTAACCTTAAGCCGAGAAGTCAATCGAAAACCTTAAGTCAACGGATCTCAAGTTTAACCCTACAGTTTAGATTCAGAACTTTCGTGTTGATAAACCGAGAAGTCGAATATTAAGTAAAGTGTGTAGAATAGTCCTTAATAATATTTGATTTCTTAAAAATATCAGATTGGTTTATTTTCAGTTTGTTTCGAACCCGATTGGATACTGTTTTTGGAAAGAGTGTCCCGAGGTTCAAAAAATTAAAAATATATCTTTAATACTTTTAGACTTGTATTTCATAAGGATTTCAAAAATATCGAGTTTATAATTTTTCGGAATCTAAAAATATCAGTTATAGCTTATATAAGCATATTTTGGCCATGCCGGTAACATATTTGTTGAAATACTAAAATAATTCAATTAATTATTTAATTTTATTTATGAAAATTCTTCCACTTATTTAAAAATATTTTTCTTAATTTTATTTTATATATTTTCTTAATAAAAAGCACTTTTTCAACTCATACTTCAAATACACTTCAATTGTCACTTCTACACATTATTCAAGTTTTCTTTCACTCATTCTACACTCAATTCCCATGCTTGGACAGTTGACCACACCCCTAAAAAATAGCCTCTTTTCTTTTATTTTAATGATTTATTTAATGAATTAAAGTCTCTTTTAGTTAGCATATTAAGCACCATAAGTTACACTTTCGAAAATTTAAGTTACAAATTAACTACACTCCCACTTTCTCCCTTGAAATTTACGTGCAGCCCCTCCTAAATTCTGCCATTGTTTTATTTTTTTTTCTTTCAATTAATTAACACATATTAATGCACTCCTCTCTCTATTTTAAAGCCTTATATTTTCACACTTTCCTTCTTTGAAACCCTACACTATTTACTCTCTCTTTTTCCTCTCTTTATTCCTTTCTTTTGGCTTGTTCTTACTAGAAAACAAGCTGCCCCTATTTCCATTTCTTGCTTCCACACTCCATTCTTGAAGATCCTTTGAGTAAATCTTCTTCTTAAGCTTCCATAGATACTATATGTTAATTATATGGAGATTTCATGCATCAAAGGACTCTCCATAATGCCTAAAGGCTAGAGATGATGATGCCAAAACTTTGAAACACTCCTCTTGTGATGATCAATAATAATATTGCTATATTTGTTGTCTTTAAAACTTTATTATCTTCATATTTGTATTATACTTTATAGATCTAATTTTTATGAAGCTTTGGTTATGTTTATGTTTAGATCTATAGGTTTAGAGTTTACTACCATGCATTTCTTTTATATTCATGTTCATATTATGTGTAGATCTTAGATTTGAACTTGAATAAAAATAGTGAAATTCGTATCTTGACAAAACCTATATTTAAAAACCCTCTTCCAAGTTTCAAAATAGGAGTTTTAGTTGAAAAAAATGAAGGTTTAGTGGATGTATATCATCAAGACTTATTTTTACAAGAATCAAAGGTAATTTTCAAAAGTTATTTTCAAAATAAAAATCTCATTTTCGAATTTAGGCCAAGGCATGGTTTAAAAACATGTTTTACAACTCAAAAGTGAAGATTTTATTCAAGAAATAGAAGGCTGTTAAGATAGCATATGTAAAGGATGATTTTTCATGAGTCTTGATGGATTTTATCAAGAGATATGTTCAAAAACAATTTTTGAAAATTCGGATCTAAGCCAAGACCCATTTTTAAAACTTATTATCTAACCCCAAAATGAAGATTTAGACAAAAATATAAAGGGCTTTTGGTATAGATATTTTAAGGATTGGATTTTCATAAGTTTAGATGAGTTTTCCTAAAAGGTATTTCTAAAATAGAGGGTTTTGTAAAAGACAAGTCTAGGTCTTATTTTCATTCTAAAACTCAAGAAAGAAATTCGGATTTTGGAAGAGATGAATTTTGAAAACCTTATTTTAGACTCCAAAACAAGAGTTTTATATGGAAAATGGAATGCTTTGATAATAGGTGACATAAGAAATTATTTTCATTGAGTCATGTTAGTTCTAGCAAAGGATTTTTCTCAAAAACAAGAAAATGATTTCAACTCAAAATTTTGGTTTTTACAAAAGCAGATTTTTAGAATTTTCATTTGGATGATATCTTGATGATCATATAAGTACTTAATTCTTTATCTTTGGCTAGAAGTTCTCTTTACAAGTGTAGAACCTATATAAGTTGATCTAAAAAGATTAAATAGAACAAAAGTAACAATTTTCAATGATAACTCAAAACTGGAATTTTCGTAACCTTGCTGTACAGTAGCTTTTCGATCATCAAATTACCTTTTATGTATTTAACTTAGGAAATGGATAGATCTTTCGAAGTATATAGAAATCGATATATAATATGTGTAATTCCGAGTTAAATTGAGTTAGATATGACCATTTTAAGTTAGGCCTTCAACTTAAACGAAAATTGACGAACTTAGTAAATAGAATTGTTAAGTTTATTAGAACTTTATGAGAAATACTCATTAAGGGTTCCTTGTACTCAGGTGATTTGGAGGACGAATTTCCACTCTCCGAGGACTACTACGACTAGTGGATTTCTTTCTATGGCCGAGTGAGTTTATTTCTTAAATAGTTGTGCTCATGTATGTGCTTGTAACTGTAGCGGCATTAGAATTAGGACAAGATAAAATTGATTGTATGAGTATGATTGCTATATGGGTGAATTGATGATAAGAATATCAAAATGAGCTTGTGGTGATTATTTGTATGACATAGTATAGACTTAATCTATCTGAAAATCTCTATGATCACCCATAAATTGTTAAATTAATATGCCATGATCTTATAATCAAATTAACCGTGCATACCATATGTAAGTCACATTGCATAGGTTATTATATCTTTGTGGGAAGAAAGCATAATAATTGGGCAATAAGGGGCCTGTAAACTCGAATGTTGGTGTATAGGCCGAAATTGAAAATGTGTGTGGGTAGGCACCTGTATCAACCACAGTAAAATTTAAAAGTGTGTGGCTAGACACCAGTATCAACCACAATAAGAAGTGAGAAGAATTAAATATTGGTTGTATGGGCCTGAAACACCTAACCTCAAATGGAGGGTGTAAATCCATTCAACATAAGATTTCCGAACGGTCTTATGTATTGTATGCTCATGTATTTGTGCATTTCATATGGTTGCTAATAACTTGTCTGTTATATACTATTGTTGAGTATTAAATACTTGGAAATGAATCTCACTAAGCCTGTTAGCTTACACCCTGATAGTTTTGTTATGGTGTTCCCACTTTTGGGTGTTCCGAGAGAACACTTTTCACTGGGTTATCTTTTGGATGAAGGAGCTTTTGAAGAAGTCGGGACCTAGCTAGAGGCGTGTGCTTCTAGAAAAATCTCTTTAACATAAACCCTAATAGTTGTAATATGGTTTTAGACTGGATAGACTTCTATTATTATTTTTGGCGGGGGTATGCTCCCTTGACTTTTGTAAAGGCTTAACTTGTTTATCTTGTTGTGATTTCTATTCTTAATGCTATTGTATGCCTTCTTAAGACTATTCGGTTCAAAGTGTGATCCTAAAAATTATGCAAGTACACCTATACCCGACATGTAAACTTATGGGATGACTAAGGATGTCATACTTAAGTTTAAATATTGAGTGTGATAGACTGTCGCGTTTTAGGTACCCTTTGGGGCGTGGCAAAAGTACTATGAATAGTAAACTAGACAATTAAAATACCGGTAGTAATAAAAATACGCGTATAAATGCGATATCTGTAAATTTTAGTTACCCAAAAATTCTAAAATTGATATCTTTGGAAACCTTATATTTTTACGAGTCTATTGATATTAATGGAATATTTTTTCGTTCGGTGTACTAGGGCATGATTTTTGAAAACTGATCCGATTAGGATCCGAAGGACACTATAAATTTGTGAATTTGATATTTTTAAGCTTCTCTATATTATTACAAACTATTATCAAAAATTATTTTCATTCTATTGTTTAGGTTTTAAGAGCACGAGATTGTCGGATCTTAAATACTAGGGTTTGTTGTAAGCTTTGTTGACTTTTAGGGTTCCGGTTTGACTTCCGGCTTATTAATTTTATTCGTATGATTATAAAACTATGGGGTTTTGTCCGTATCATATTTTTAGCTCAACATCTATGGTTTATTTCATTTTATTTGTGATTATTTAATGTTTTTAGTTCTTAGGATTGTTTAATCAAGTCTAGGGGTTATGAGTTGACTTAGTTTGACTTTTGGGGAAAAATGAAATTTATATATTCTAAAATTCACCGAACGATTTAAGGTCTTAATATTTCGTTGTCAAGCGTTATTTGGATATATCATCTTGATTTGCGTATTAGGAATCAGATAGATGATATGATTGGTGTACGGATGTTGAATCAACTGATAGTTGGATTTTCTATTTTGTTTTTAGGGTTCTCTTTTTCTTAAGATTAAGAATTCTCGTGTTTGACCTTATTTAGAATTTTGGTTTTAACTTGGGTTAATTTTCACGGTTTCGGTTTTTAGTTTTTGACTTCTATGATTATTTTCTAAAAATTATGAAAATTTCAGGGGTTTACAGAAGCAAGAAAAAATTTTTTGAGCAAGTGATTGAAAGTCAATGAGAATATGAAAAGCAAATGCACGCATGCAAACAATGAAAAGCTTCACCAAAAGCAAATTTAACCTGCTACACTATGCCTATTTGGCTATGGCTATGGATAGGACATGCCACTTAATTGTAAATTTGCAAGACATGTAAATGAGAATAATTGAGTAGCAGGCAATTGCTTTTGTCATAACAAATATTTACCTATCTTGTATTGTGCAAAATTATTTTGCCTGTTTCAATTGGATTCATGGAACACCAATTTAACAATTGATAAGTTGTAGAGCATGCCTCAAATATTATCAGACTTTACTAGTCTGCTATGCATTGGCATTTGGAGTTGAGGCAAACAGAAGTGAAAAAATTTTAAACTTTCAAAATTTAAACATTCATTCTACATGCTTCTATGTCACAATCGTGTATAAATATAGGTGACATGTTATAAGATTTATGGATATCCAAAAGAAAAAAAATTGGTCTTGCACTTATAATCTTATAAACAAAAAATTATATTACCTTTAGTTACTAAACAATTATGCTTTGTATACATTTTAGGTCATTCCTAGTGCATAACTTGTGTCTTTCTTTTAAAAAATTCCACAAATTTATTTCTAGTTGTAGCCTGGGTTTCTTTGTTTTTCTTGCAATTCGACAGTTATATTTTTTTGAAGGTGTGAAATGGCATCATTTTTCTATCGTAGCTTCTCAAGAAAAAGTACTGACAAAGGCAAGGCCCAGCTTGTCAAGTCCCAGAGGGTACCCTAAACGTAGTAGTCCACCGCATATAATATTAAAGCTAATGAATGACAACCTTAGTCATGCAGGAGCTTCGATATCACATGCAAGGTATGCTTCCAAGATAGTAAGAGACTCATAGGGGTATTATGCTTGAGTAGATAATAAAAGCATGCAAGAACTTATATAAATAAACATGGAATATTCATTTAGATAACAAACTCTTACACCTTCTTAAGGGCATTCCCCCGTCTCAAATAGTCTTGATTCAACTAAACCAGTAACAAGGTAAACATAACTATAACATAAGCCTATATAGAGATTTTCTTAGAAGTTTATGTTCAAAACTAAATACATATAACTTCTCCCAAAAACTCCTAGTAGTTTTGGCTCATAACTGGTATACAGGGCTCCTCGATGACAACCAAAGATAATCATACTACAACAAAAAGCTATAGGGGTATAAGTAAATCTAGCTTAGTGAGATAATTCCCATCTACAAGACATTTCCATAAATCAAACAAGTATTTAAACAATCATATGAAAATGCACCAATCACATGAGCAAACAAAATACACAAGATTAATCGGAAATCATGTGTAGCATGGATTTTACGCCCTCCATGTCGGGATTGGGAGGTTACAGGCCCATACAACCATCAATATTTGCAGATTTGCTCGCTTCTACTCACCCTATTGACTTTTCGGCTCCTACTAGCCACCACTACAACTTCCTCGTTTCCTCAGACAAAGAATAGTAGTGAAATAAATATGACTCACAAATATGATATGCATGAATCATTTTCAATATAAGTTTAATCAATTAATGTTTGAGTTCAAGTTAAAGGCGATCAAAACAATATTCATCATATCAATGCAAGAATCACAATTTATTTATCAATTTCTCTTTTGATATTCTTAACTTATATTTAATCAATCATAAATCCAAATCACACGATATTTGCTCATTTATCTTTTCCTTATTTTCTAGTACTACTATTTACAAGCACAAATAAGGAAATGTAACTTAGTAAAGGATTAACTCACTCTATGTCGATAGCTCCTAATCGAAGTAGTATTTGGGAATGTGATCTCGGTTCCTTCTTTACCTAGACAAGATGAAATACCGACAGTGAGTCTTTCATAGAATTTCTATTCATAAAAACTCTAAATCTATCTTAAAATCGAGGTAAAATCGGATTTGAGGAAATTCCAATTTAAAATGGCCATAACTTGCTCATTTTAACTCGGAATTTTGCATATTATATACCGTTTTCTACCTACTCGAAAAGATCTATCTATTTCTAAAACTATTTTCATCAAACTAGGTCGTTTGAGTTCCAAAAAAGTGATGACCAGATCCACCACGAATTTTCACAAACTTGAATTCCTTCTTTAACAAAAACTCATCTTGAAGAGATAGATATTATAATAATTTTTAAAACTTTTGAAATGTATATACATATATTTATTGACTCATATCAAATGTTGAAGTTAATGAAGTTGTCTCAAACCATAAATTTTTATAAAAGTAAAGTCTTCTAAGAAAAATGAAATTCTTGAAAAATTCCTCTTGTTCAAGTTATTTTAAATGAGTAAGTTTCATTTTTCTTAGTCTTTTCAAAGAATAATTTTATTTCTTAGTTAACAATTCTATATTTATAGAAATAATTTCCTTGTTTCTTGAGATCATTTTATTTTCATGAAATGAACTTCTAGTGCTTGATGAAAAAGTGGAGTTTTAGTAAAACTTTTGTTTACTCAAAAAGTTTCCTTCTCTGTCATGTATGTTTGTAAGAATTCCTATGAACTCCTCTAGATTTAAAAAAAAAATAGTTTGTTAAGATAAATCCTTAGTTTTATGAAAAATTACTTCCTTTTTTTATTTTTCTAGAAAAGAATCTCTATTTTAAGAAAAACCTTTCCTCATTTATCTTGTTGAGACAAAAATCATTATGTTCATGCATGAATATGAATCATAAAGTTATGAAAACATAAGGAAACATAATAACTTAAAGAAATAAGCTAGTAAAGAGATAAATCAAGTATTGGAACCTTAGCTTCATCAAGGTATCCCGGGACTAAGAATAGACTAGTCCCATAAAGAAAAAGAAGATGTTTTGACTTGATGAGGACAAGTCTAAGACTAGAAAGACTAGTCTTAAAAACAACATGAAAGTAATTAAATTTGAAGGTAGTAAACAAATTGCAAGAAAAGTAAATAAATTGCAAAACAAATGAGCTTATATGCTTTAAAAGATATAGATATATATAGCTACATAGATATATTTAGTACATATATAAAATCAACATAAAGAAATTAGATTCGTGAACAAAAACAAAGTATGAACTTATTATTGCTTTCCTTAATCTTCATGGTTTTAGAAAACACACACTAAGCTTATACTAAGTAAATGAACACTTTAGAGCTAAAACTATTACCTAGAGAAGAAGTAGAAACTAGAGAAACTTGAGAGAGTTTATGGTGAGATTTTTAGAGAGTAATTTTAGTGTATGGAAGTTGTGAAAAAAGTGGAAGGAAGAGGGGGTATTTATGGGAAAATGTGGGAGGAATTTTGTGTTAATTAAATAAAGGAAAATAAAACAAATTGGAGAGTGAGAGAGAGGGGGCCGGCGCTAATCTTGAGTGTGGAGGGAGAGAAAAATATTTTTTTTTTTTTGTATTTTTGTTAATGAAAAATAAGATATGAAAGATGTGAAGTTGTATTGGAAATGAAAATTGTAAGAAATAGAGGTATGGGTTGTAAGAGTAGATTGTAAGGAAAAGTAGAGATAGATGAATAGTGTAGAATAGTAGAAAATAGTGTAATGTAAAATAGACATGACAATTGTCACGCCCCAGCGGGTACACTAAACGTGACAGCCCACCGTACACAATATTAAAACTTAAGAATGACTACCTCAGTCACTCGAAAGGTTCCATATCGGTACAAGGCGTACATTCACAACAAAGGGAGACTGGTGGAGTAATGCATTTTAAGACATTGGCAGCGGAACATACAAAATAACACTTAATATATATTTCATAGAAATAAAAGTCTTACAGCTTCTAAGGGGCATTCCCCCGATAATTCATAATAACATGGTTCTAAATATAACATAACTAAGCTAGAAGATTTTAGAAGAAATCTACTCTATAACTTCAAAATAGATTGCCTCCAAAAGCTTCTCAAAATAAGGATTCTACCCAAATCAAGATGGTCTCGGTGCAAAAAGGTAACCCTGCAATATCAAAAGTCTATAGGAGTATAAGCATGACTAGCTTAGTGAGATATTCCTTACGCAATAGTACTCATAACAAAAATCAAACAAGTTTATCAATCAAACATATGAATGCAACAACCATATGATCAAACATTACATACGACTATCCGGTTTCGTATGTTTGATGGATTTACCCCTCCATCGGTGGTTAGGGAAGTCTTTGAATTGGGTCCCAAACAACCTCTTCAAATTTTGCGCGCGTCTTGGGGTTCCAACGAACCGTACTACTAGTCCCCGGGTCTTCCGTGCCCAAAGCGATCGATCCGGCTCGGCTACACCTTGAGGCCGTATTCCCCAAATGTCCTAACTCTCAAGATGTAGCTAGGTAGCTTACCTTCCGGTCCCACGCTGAGGAGTAGTAGCAAAACTTCAAAATGATATTCTAAGTGATATGCATGAGCAATTTATTATTTGGGATTTCAATATGGCATTAGATTATTTAAAGCGATTAAACAATATTTGCACACATAACAATACATACATGGAAACATTTATATCAATCACAAATCGAGTTCCGATATACTTATCGTTCATTGATCGCACACAATGAATCACATACATAATTCCCATAATATCCCACATTCATATCAATTTTATCTTTTCCTACATCTAGTGCTCTATTCTACAAGCACATGCGCGAATACATAAGCGTAAAGGAAACTCACTCGTCCATAGTGCTCTAGGAGTCGAAGTAATCCTCGGGGAAGACAAGATCGTGATCCTCGACACCTAAACAAAAGAAATACCCAACGTGAGTATTTCATCCATGATCTATTCAAGTTCTTTACTTTTATCTTAAAGAATTCGTAAAATCGTATGGAATGGAAATCCCAACTTAAAATGGCCATAACTTGCTCATTTTAACTCGGAATTTCGCATATTATATACTGATTTCTACCTACTCGAAAAGATCTATCTATTTCTAAGGTTACATTTATCAAAAGAAGTTATTTAGGTCTCAGAATAGCAGCATACAGATTTGATACGAATTTTCCAAACTTCAAAACTAGAGTTTTCAAACATTTCTTCACTCAAGGGCTTTTGTACAAAAGTATAGATATATTGTATGGTTGAAAAATCCCTTGAATACACATATATACTCAAACCATAAGCATGAATTTAGTGGTGTTGTCTCAACAATGTTTGATGTGTGTATGATCACCAAGTATAAAATTTATAATCCAATTAATTCAAATCCACACAAGGCAGCGCACCTATCTTGTAGTATATAAATTAACTCGGATGTCGTCCTAAGGATCTATGGGCAATTACTAGTAATACCCTTTCACTACTATCTAGTCTAAATTATCAAAAGATTGTATTAACCCTAATGACTAATTATGCTAATAATTGACAAACCCTAATTATAGAATATGAGAGCTTTCCTTAATTTAATTCAATTCACAACAATGCCCCTAGTTTTGATCCACCCTAACCCTTAATAATTATGATAAAATTAACTGATGAAAAATCAAATCTTGAACTGCAGGTTTCTAAATTAAACCAATTACTCTCTTCAAGTCAATTGATTCCTAATTTTACATGAGAAAATGGAATCTCTTCCTTCACTAACGCCAATGTAAAATTGCATAAAACTCACAAACCCTAAATAAAGATTTAATCTTTATAGCAGAAATTCGAAGCCTCCCTATGTCTAGGTGAAACATGCAAATTTATCATTCATGTAAAATCTATCCTATTAGTTGAAATCTCTTTCTAACTAATAAGAATCAAACAAGCAATAATCCTAGCCAGAAAATTATCACAAGACAATTAAATCAAATGAATGAATTCAAGATCAAAACTTCTCATCAATTGATAACAATTCAGAACATGAGTTAGGGTTTCACAAAACCTAGGGCATAAAAATCTACTCTTCCATATGATAAACTATAAGAACAATGGATCTAGAAGAGTTTAAATGAATCATAATAACAAAAACCCCCTTGAAACAATTGTTGTGATTCCGGATGGTTGTGCCGTCAATTCTCCTTGAAAAGCTCTCCAAAAGACGAACTTAGGTTAGAAAATGATCTCTGACTCTCTCTCCTTCTCAAACAATGAAAGAAGGCTGTATTTATACAAAATTGCATATACACGGGTACCCTACACGACTCGTGTAGCTCGGGGCGTGTACAACTTAATTCCAGCGCATTTTCCTTTGTTATCATGTGTACACTACTCATCTACACTACCTACCCGTGTACCCTGGGTCGTGTACATTGAAAAAGCTGATTTTTCTTCAAGTTTATCCTCCAAATCTACACTAGTAGTGTATAATTACTAGTGTATGACCAGTAACTTCATCTAGGCTCCATAATCCTTCAGTAACTTGTTTCTTTCATGATGAATCTCTTAAAAAGCTTCATTATTCCATAATCATCCCTGAAACAAGTAATTAACCCAATAAAAGTTCTTTCCTTTAATGACTTACTCAAATAACATATAAAATATGTTCAATAATGCACAAATAATGAGAGTCTTAAGACACTTATCAATGTTCTAGTAGTACAATATGGTTTGAAAGTGAGATAAGCTTAATTTTGTAAAGAAATTAGTTTTGTTAAGAAAATTTCTTATTTTAGTAAAAGTAAGCATCTCTTTCTTTTAACTCCATTTCTTAAATAAAAGTAGATTTAATCTCTTTCAAATTTCTACTACCTTATTTCTAATGTTTTGTAAAACATAATCTTTCTAAATACTTCATGGTTATATCCACTTTTAAAAGAAATTATCTTATAAGTAAATTTTGAAAAACTTATCTTAGACTTTAGTGTTGGTGGAAAACTTTGACAATTGAATTTTAAGAAATCCTTTGTTTAGGTCTAAAGAAACTTCCTTATTTCTTTGAAAAGAGAATTTATAATAACTTTACTTTATGTATTTCTTGGTGAAAACCATATATTATTACTAAAACTTGAGCTAGCTTATCTAACTTTAGAAGAATATTTGTTTAAGATAAATTTCAAACCTTTAAGGAAAATAACTTCTTATGTGACAAAATTTATATTTAAAAAGAGTTCTTATTCTTACTTTAAGAAAACTCATTTCTATTATGATTGAGACAATAACAACATATTCATACATGAATGAGAATATGTAACCATGAAAAATATAAAAACAAAATAAATAAAATAAATAAGAGCATAAAAGTAAAGTCAAGTATTTGGAACCTTAGCTTCATCGAGGTATCCCGGGACTAAGAATGGACTAGTCCTCAAAAGAAAAGAAAAGCAAAGAAATAAAATTGTTTTGACTTGATATGGACAAGTCTAAGACTAGAAAAACTAGTCTTAATATTGCATAAAACAAGTAAATAAATAAATTGCAAGACTTGAAAATAAATAAATAATAAGTGAGCTTATATGCTCTAAATAAATATATATACATAATACTTAGATAAGTTAGGTTAGAAACAATAATAACAATATCAACATAATAGCAACATAAAGAAAATAAGAACATGAACAAAAACAAAACATGAATAAATTGTTGCTTCTTTAACTCAATGAGTCTAAGAAACATACACTAAACTCATGTTAAGTTATGTGAACATGATGAGTAAATAAGAGAAGTTTTACCTAACTTTATGTGTTGGTTGAAGAAGAAAAGAATGGGTTGTAATATTATGTGGGAAGGATTGTCTAAGGAAAAGAGAGAACTTGAGAGAGATGTTGGAGATGAATTTTGTGGAGTGATTTGGGAGAGTTTTAGTATGAATTTTTGTTGTGTGAAAGAATGGAAGAGGAATGGGGTATTTATAGATTTTTGGAGTGGAAATTTGTGTGATTAAATTTAATTGAAATTGAAAATAAAATTGATGGAAGAGGGGCATGGGGGGCGCCGGTTTTGGTACTTGTAGGGGGAGAAATTAATTTGTTTTGTAATAAAAGAAGTAATGTGTAAGGTATGATGTGATTAAAGTTGTATGGGGAAGGTAAATTGTAAGATATAAGTATGGTAGAGTATAAGAATAGAGTGTAAGAAAAAGTAGAGATAGGTGAATAGTAATGAATAGTAGAAAAGTACTATGAATAGTAGACTAGACAATTAAAATACCAGTAGTAAAGAAAATACGCGTAAAAGGCCTATATCTGTTATTTTTAGATACCGAAAAATTCTAAAACTGATATTTTTGAAAACCTTATATTTTTACGAATCTATTTTTGTTGTCAGAATATTTTTGCTATCCGGTGCTCCAGGGCACGGTTTTTGAAAACTGATCCCGATCGGATCCGAAGGACACTAGAAAAATTCGAATATGATATTTTTAGGCTTCCCTATATTATTATGAACCATATTCCACAATTATTTCAATTTCGTTTTCTAGGGTTTAAGAACACGGGAGTGCTGGATCTAGATTCACTAGACTAAACATAGAACTAGGTTAATTTTAGGGTTTCGTTTCAACTTCCGGTTTTTAGGGTTTACTAATATTATCGAGAAATCTAGGGGCTTACAACAATTTAAGTACCGATAGTAAAGAAAATATGCGTATAATTGCGATATCTGATATTTTTAGTTACCAAAAATTACGAATTTGATATTTTGAAAACCTTATATTTTTACGAGTCTAACGGTATATTCGGAATATTTTTACTAATCTGAGCTCCGATATACGCTTTTCGAGAACTATGTTCGATTGTGCTCAAAACGAATCGTAGTTTAACTAATATGATATTTTTATGGTATCTCAGTTATTACGAACTATTCTATATACTAAAATCATACTAACTTTCCTAGGGTTGCTTAAACGGGAATGCTGGACTTGAACGGTTGCAAAAGACTAGGATTTTGTTGACTTTGGGATTCCAGTTGACTTTGTAATTAGGGTTTAAGCTTAATTAGGTCACAAAACATTAGGGGTTTACACAGCTTCTTCATTGGAACTAGAACATAGACGCCATGTGATGGATGAAGATATGAAGTTCTTCGATTTCAGTGATAATCCCACTATAGATAAAGGGCAGCAAGCTAAATACCCTGCTATCCCACCCGGCTTTGAGTAAAGAACCCTAATTTACCATCCCATTAGCGAAGACGAGACACTAGAGTTAGATGATGTAGAAAATGTAATGGAAGAGGCAGTAGAAGAGGATGCAGAGGCTGGTGCTAAGAAACAAGATAAACCATTTCCTACACCTAATTTAGGTAAGCCACTATACTCTCTGAAATCATCCATCGTTACTGTGCATTTCAAGCAAGTCGAAGGTCCTGATGGTAGGACCTGAGGGTATTGCAACTATTGCATGGCAAGTTATGCATGGAAGAGTGG
Organism: Combretum micranthum; assembly: GCA_024138025.1. NCBI lineage: Eukaryota > Viridiplantae > Streptophyta > Magnoliopsida > Myrtales > Combretaceae > Combretum > Combretum micranthum. The sequence goes on along the minus strand of JAMXBD010001139.1, from coordinate 91,877 downwards.
AGATGGACATGGTAGCTTCACCAAACACCTGCGAACCAAACATCTTAATGCTACTATAACATATACCAATATGGCACATTTTGGTAAATCCAATGTAATATCCCTTTCAAAACATTAATCTCCTTAGTGATATTACCACTAACCTCCCAAGAGAGACAACCCTAATTTAAACCTACGTTACCCGTTGATCTACATCACTCTAAATAACATTAGTCTCTTTTCATAAACACTTACAATGTTATTCCCCTATTAAGATTTAAAATCAACATTATAAAACTTAAGTAAGTCAAATTGAAGTTGTAAGGACCCGTACTCACCCCTATAGTAAAAATAATGGAATCTAGATCCCCAACCACATATAACCTGTAGTATTATATGTAAGGTTGTTTACCAGGATCAGTTTGGATATTTGTTTTCCTAAATCTCTTATGAGAACTAATATTAATAACCATCAACCTATAAGACTTTCTATAAAAAAACATAACATTTACATATAAGATATAGATCAATTACAGACATATATAAGTATAGATATTACAAACAAAGCTTATAAGCAAGCCTTTTACAAGATACATGTATTTAGCAAAAACTATCATAACTATTACATATACCTCCCAAACGATACTATTACAAAAATTCCATCAAAGTCATGATCATTTCTAATCCTCCCAATCATCTAGGAAATCCTCAAAACCCGTCCTATACCCCATACTAGTGTAGAGCTCATCATGGACATCAACACCTGAAATATAAAATAATGAGCCAAAGGCCCAGTACGCAAGTAACGAAAATAAAGGAGAGTGACATATAAGCTTAAACTATATGCAAATGCAACGTCCATCAAGTTATTAGGAAATCTTTACTTAATCAAACAACATTGGAGTATTTAAACTCCAGACAACAAGGATATTTAGGGATCTTGAGTAATGATCTCGATGCTCAAGGGGTTGATATAAGTTGTTCGAGGACTTATATCTCATAGATGATATATCCATGAATGAAAAAGTGGCTTCCTCTAGGGTTTTAAGCCATTTCACAACTTTACTTAACTTAATTCGTAATATCACCTAATTCAAATGTTCCCATAAACAATTGAATTAAATCATATTATTTTTCTTTAAGAATAAGAAAATATTATACCGATACCAATAACCCTATTAACTACCCACCTTGCCACTTTTGAAAGTCTTATCATAAAGACAGGGGTGGCTTAAGTGCCTAAACTACTGTACCATTGCATCATGACAAGGTGCCATTCCCCGAACCAGATTCAACAGCGTAATAGACAACCTAATTCAAACAGAATTTAAGTTTTCATAATTTAGAGTAAATTTAATTATGCCTATCTTAGGCAAGAAACAAGAATGTCATTATGTACCTGTGCTATGAAAGGAACCAATAGAAGCACTCAAATGATGATTAGTAGAGGAACTCAAAGGAGTCATTGTTACATGGAAATTTTTAAATTCAAATCAATATAAACACTTCAAACCATACATAAGACATAGTTAATTCTAGGCTTAACACCCATGGAAATTCAAATGAATCTAAGGCAAGGTCATAACATAATATTTATACATCAACCAAACTCATACAAACTCATAAAGTCATCACAAGGCAAATTAACAAGCTAAATAAATGGTTTTGAAGAAATTTTAAAAATAGAAATTGCAGGGGACACGTCGGCTTTCAACGTTGGCGGCATTGAGGCAGTATAGTTTGCACTAAAAACTCTACACTTGCCATCACTGGCAGCGTTCAGCCAAACGCTAGCAATGTTGTGGTCAATGTCACGCCCCATAGGGTACCCTAAACGTAACAGTCCGCCACATGCCATATAAGATTCCCGAATTACCACCTTAGTCTTTCGAGAGTCTCATATAGATGTAAGGCGTACCTTTACACAAGAGAGTACAAGTCCGAATGGAGATAAAAGCTTAATTTGGCATGCATGGGCAATAGGATATAATTCATGAACATAAATAAATATTACAAATTCTAAGGGGCATTCCCCCGCAAAAGAATATTTAACGGTCCATTACAGTCATCCAAGTCTTAGAAGTTTTCTATGGAAGTCTAATACAAAAATTATAACTTCTAGGGAAAACTCCTAGCTTCGGTACCTGTTCAGCCGGGTCTCTTCGCCTAAGCCATAAATGCGTAAGCTGCAAAAGGAATGGTCTGTAGGGACGTAAGCTAACTAGCTTAGTGAGTGTAATCTCCCACAAAAACATTTATCACAACAATTCAACCAAGTTATTAATCAAGCAAGTGTATGCATCAAACACATGAGTTCAACATACATATGACCAACCGGAAATCATATGTGGATGGAATTGCGCCCTCCATCCCGGGTTAGCAGATTAACGAATCCTGCGGTACGAACAATATCCCGTTTATGGATCACGGCTAACCTACGATTATCGATGTCGTTTATGGTTCACGACTAACCTACGATTATTCGATGTCGTTTATGGTTCACGACTAACCTACGATTATTCGATGTCGTTTATGGTTCACGACTAACCTACGATTATTCGATGTCGTTTATGGTTCACGACTAACCTACAAATGCTCATGCTCCATCCCCTTGTGATATGCACATGTCAATTTATCATTTACTCAAGTAGTTGATTAAGCCAATTTACTTAGGCGATCAATCAATTTATCAGACAATCCATCATAGCTAACTATACAATCAAAGTTTATCACCCGGTTTCGATATTCTTAATTTGTTTCTCACATCATCAACAATCATATAATTTCCCAATAATCCCCATTATTCATATTCCATTCAATTGACCTACATTCTAGTGCACTACTTTACAAGCACATACAATAAATGAATTGGGAAGAAAAACTCACTCCGCCATCGGTACTCCGGTCTTCTAGTAGTAATAGTCCGGAGGTAACTCGTCACCGTCCACGGGTTCACCTATTCATATAAGAAATTACCCTAATAAGTATTCTATCAACTTAGGACACTAAAACTCTAAGGAAACTTAGTGAAATCGGAATTCGCGTCATTTCCGAAGTTCCGTTTTAAAATGGCCATAACTTGGTCGTTTTAAGTCGGAATTTCGCAAATTATATACCGATTCCTATCTACTATCGAAGAGCTTTCCAAATATGAAGTTTAAATCAAGTTTTGAAAATATCTAAGCCTCGGAATTGAGGGATCAGATCTGTACAGCGGGTTTGATTCCAAAAATGCGGTTTTCATGAATGCATTTGAGATTCCTAAGTAATATGATGCTAAATGCAATGGAATGATTTTCCCTATCATGAATGTCATGATGTGAACCTTAAGGAGTCTATGTTCTTATAACTTTTAGATTTAACGATTTTTAGAAAACAAACTTTCCTTAGAAACCATTTCCTCTCAATGTTTAGTAAGTGAGTTTACTACATTTGACCACATCTACATTTTACATGGATTTCCTTTAGAAAACTCTACTTTATTTAAAGAAATTTTGACCCTATATTAGTTATATCCTAAGGCCTTTATTTCTTTAATAAAATTACATTTATAAACTTTTAAGTGGGTCTTTTACTATGGGGTTTCCAAAAATCCGAATTTACAAAAGTTCATTTTCAAGTTGATTCCTTTAGGAAAAATATATTTTATACTTGAAACTTTAAGTATCTATTATACCTATATCCTAAGGACTTCATTTATTTAAGAAAATATCATTTTTGAAGTTGGAAAAATAGTGTTTTCTAACCCTACATCCATTATTACGAATTTGGTTTTCATAACTTTTAACTCAAAACTCCTATGGACTTCATTTCTTGTTTTCAACATTTTCTTTAGTAAAAACTCCTTTAGACTCATGAAAAATACTACTAAACATTATCTATTACCCATAGGCTTTATTTCTCTTATAAAATATAAGTTTAGAAGTTGTTAAAAGTGTTTTTGACCTTGGTTTTCAAAGTCATCCGAATTTTCAAAAGTCTTTTTCTTGTAAAGTACTTTTCTTTTTGACTTCATGGACCCATATATATATAGATCTATACACTAGAAAGTCATTTACTAAAGACAAAAGTGTTAAAGACTATTTATGCACATATGAACAAAATAATAATGAAACTATAAATGCCTACATGATCATGAGTAACAAGATGATGGATCTACTTTATCAAAAGCTTAAATGAGTTTTAAAAACATAAAAACCATATTTTTATAAAAGATCCTTTGTTTAAAAGACTTTTTGATGGATAAAAGTAAAGCTTTTGGTATGGAAACTCCTTTAAAAGATAGATCTACTTTGTAATGGTTCGGGATTTTTGTTGTTATCTCATTGTTCCTACTACAAGATCATGGGAACATGGAGTTGAGATAACCAAAAATCACTTAGCCATAACAAAGTTTCATGAGTTGGAAGTAGTGGATCATAACTTACTTGAAGTGGATGGAAGATAGAAGAGAAAAATGAGAAGTTGTGAGTGTTGTGTGGGGGCTTCAAGTTTCGGCCAAAGGGGAAGAAGAGAGGATTGAGGAGCTTTTTTCACACTTTGAACTTTTGGAAAGTGGAGAATGAAAGAATGAGAGAGAGAGAGAAAGTTAGTTTATATAGAAGTGAATTAGGTTAAATGAATAGAAAAGAAATAAAAAAAATCAAATGGGCATGGATGGGGGGAGTGGCGCCGGTTTTGAGCTTAAGGGGGGGGGGGGGGGGGGGGGGGGGGGGGGGAAAATTGCTTTGTTTCAACATGATTTAACTTTGATTTGATTTGTATCATTGTCATAAGTTGAAGTGAAGTGAAGGACAAAAGTTATGGAAGAATGGGTGATTTGAGTGATGGTAAGGTTAGATTGTAGGGTAGGCTAATAGGTAGACTAGGTAGTACTTTATGAATAGTAATGAATAGTTGACAAGACAATTTAATTTCCGGTAGTAATGAAATACGAATAAAAAGGCTATAACTGTATTTTTCATAAACCGGAAAATTATGAAAAATATATTTTTGAAATCCTTATTTTATTTCGGTTCAAATGAGTACTCATAAGAATATTTTGAAATTCTAGTTCCGGGGCACGTTTTTCTATAATGGGTCTCGGGATGACCCGGAATTGAAATTTTCTTAAAATCAGATATTTTCTTAGTTTGAAATATATCAAGAACTATAATCAAATTAAATTTTCTTAGAAAAGTTTATTAATTGGAAACCGAGGAAAAGCCGGAATTAGGGTTCCTAGTTCTCACTCCAGCTTGAGCTATTCCGGTTTAGGGTTTTGGTTTCGGTTCTAGGGTTTTCTTGGCTACTGAAAAACCGGGGTTTACAGTCTACCGGTGGCGTTGAGCCTGTAAACCCTGTTTTCCTAGTAATCAAGTAACTTCAGAAACCGGAAACCAAAATCCTAAACCGGACTAGCTTAAGCTTGAGAAAGAAACCTAAGAACCCTGGATCGGGCTTTCTTCGATTTCAAACTAAAAGAACTTTTGTAAAATAATTTAATGTGGGATATTGTTCTAAAATATATTTCAAATCATAAAAAGATCTGATTTCGAGAAATTTTCCATTCCGGCCTTCCTGAGATCCATTACGAAAAAGCAGGCCTCGAGACTCGAAATTCAAAAAATATTCTGGAATACTCTTTAGAACCGAAATTTTATGAGGTTTCTAAAAATATAATTTTTATAATTTTTCGATTTATGAAAAATACTGATATAGCCTTTTTCTTGTATTTTTTTACTACCAATAAAGTAATTGTCTTGTTTACTATTCATTACTATTCACAAGTACAATCTATCTACTACACTCTCAGCTATTCCCTACTCTTACATCCTTATAAGCACTTAATTATATATTCTTTTCCAAGAATAAATTGTCTCTTAAGAATTATTACAAATTAAGACTTTTTATTACATAAATTACAAAACAAAGCAAATTCAACACTCCCTCTCTCCCTCCCATGCCCAAACAGGCACACCTCCCCGTCCCTCCTCCCCCCCCCTCCGGACACACACACATACACTCATAGTTGGACTAAATTGTTTTATTTTTCCTCTTTATTAAAATTAAAACAAACCCTAATTCAAACTACTATATATACTCTTTTATAATTCTCTCTCTTTCATTTATTTTCACTTTTCAAAAAAACTCACAAACTCTCTCTATTTTTCTCTCTTGGTCGTGACTTTCATCACACATACACACACTCACACCAGTTTAATTTCTTCTTCATTTCCCACTCATTTCAAGCTTTAGGTGACGGATCTTTAACTTTTCTACACTAACTACCCGTTCACTTCATTGTAATTGCAATTGCAATTCCATTACAGCCTTATTCCTTACGAATAACTATTACGCTGTTTAGTTCATTGAATAGAGATTCCACAATGAATCCCTATTACACAAAATATTGAATATTCATTCTTTATTCAAACCTATAAATACCAATTCAATGCTGGAAGTATCTTTCTTTTCAAAATACCACAATTTAAATTGAAAATTAATTAAAAAAAATCCCATTACAACTCTATTCCATTCCTTCATAATATGAATTCCATTATAGCCTTATTCATTCAACAAAGTGAACGAACCGTAAATCTTGTAATGGCAAGACCATTCATGAGTGTTTTCATATTTAAGTCCCCATGAGCTCTTGCTAGGGACAAGAAAATACTACTACATGAATATCAAGCCATTATAAGAGTAGATCTTGTGTTTAAATGTGTTTTTATCTAATGATCTTCATGCTCATGCATATAATAGTAGAGTAAAGTAGAGATCTTGCATAAACATCCATGTTCATGTTTTCAAACTCCATTTCATGTATCATAAGTAGTAGATCTAGCATTTAAATGCTCATATTATATGACATTCATGATATTATGGATATTTGGTGTTTTAGTGCATTAATGAAGCATAAGACCTTTATCTTGTATATATAAATATGGTAGTTAGTAGATCTTCACTTAGATGAGACAAGAAACTTAAAAAGGAAAATTTTGTTTGAAATGTTCAAATGAAAATTCGGATGACTTCAAGACCATGCATTAAAAACCCTTTTATCAACTCCAAAACTTGTGTTTTATATGAAAAATGAAGAGTATAGGTAATAGATATCATTAAGTAATGATTTTTATAAGTTGAGATAAGATTTGTTAAGAAAAATATGTAAAACAAGGAGTAGAAATAAAATAGAAAATATTGAGTTGCTTGTCACTTTAAGAAATTCGTAATTTATGATTAATGGCATGAAAACACCTATTTTTCAAACTCAAAATGAAATTTTTATTTAGGGAATGAAGTCTTTAGGGGATAGGAATAATGGAGCTTGGAATTTTAAAGTATTAAACAAGTTTTTCTTAAAGAAATCAATCAAAAACTAATTTTACGAAAAATCGGATTTAGGAATAGACCCTATTTGAAAACATATTTACAAAGTATAAAATAGGGATTTTTATGAAGAATTGAAGGCTTTAAGGAATATATATAATAAAGACTCAATTTTAGCAAGGATAATTAGATTTTCCTAAGAAATAATTCCAAAACAAAATAGAATGATCAAAGTCATGAAACTAGTTTCTTAAGAATATGTATTCTTGGAATCTTACGAAATAAAGAATTCTAAAATTTTCTTTTAGTAAATATCATCAATAGCATGCACACATTAAACTCATAACATGCCATTCATGATAGGAAATCATCAATATTGCATGTATAATTGATCTATAAAGTAGAAACATTATAAACATTCACAAAACTACTTTTCGGAAATTGAATTCCTTACTGATCAGAATTTTCGTGATGCAAACATTTTCAAAACTTGGAAATAATATTAGACTTAGATAGATCTTTCGAAGTAGATAGAAATCGATATATAATTTGAGAAATTCTGACTTAAAATGACCAAGTTATGGCCGTTTTAATTTGGGACTTTAGTAAATGACTCGAATTACAGAAATGATAGTTTTATTTAATAGTTTGGATTAGTTAAGTGATGAAATACTTATTAGGATATTTCTTCCTTTTTAGTTGACCCTGAGATCGACGATTCCTTGCCACCGGATTACTATTACTAGAGGACCGGTGTACCCAATGGCCGAGTGAGTATTTCTTCCGATTCCATTTATTGTATGTGATTGTAATGATAGTTGCATTAGATATTTGGTAAAGATAAAATGGAGATGCATGATGGGGATGAATGAGAATTATGTATGGTTGCTGTTGATATGAGAAATTGAAAATAAGAATATCGAAGCCGAGTGATTAACTATTGCTTGTATAGAAGTCATGCCCCAAAGGGGTATCCTAAACGTGGCAGTCCACCATACATAATATTAAAGCCTAGGAATGACCGCCTCAGTCATGCGAAGGCTTCCATACTATGTACAAGGCGTCTAACACATAGAGGAGACACATTGGAGAGATACATTTTATATTTCACTATACTTCAGATATAAATCACTAAACTTCAATTACATTCATCCACAGACTTCCATACATAAACTATTACAAGGTAAATCATAAAACCTAGCTAATAACTTCAAACATTCTTATTCTTTGCCGAAATCCCGAAGTCATTCTCGACTCCAACCATCACGGTCCCCACTTAGCATTCTTGAGATAACCTGTCCATTTAAACAACTATTGGGGTATAAGCTACACTAGCTTAGTGAGTAAGAACTTCCAGAATTGCATTTATAACACATCATACAATCAAGTGACTAGTCAAACAAGTGATATGCGTCAAACACATGAATTCAACAAACATATGACCTGCCGAAAATCATATGTGGATGGACTTGCGCCCTCTATCCTAGGTTAGCAGATTAATGAATCCCACGATACAAATCGAGATCGTTTTAGCTTACGGACAACTATAAACTATAAAATCGTTTAAGGTACAACGATAAACCAACAAATGCTAATGCTCCATTCCCATCGTGATATGAATAATTTCAATTTCATCTTCAATTCCGAATAATCAATTATACCAATTCTTTTAAGTGATCAACCAATAATCGCAGACAATCGATTCTAATTCATCTATACAAGCAATAGTTAATCACTCGGCTTCGATATTCTTACATTCCATTTCTCATAACAACAATAAGCATACATAGTCCCCATTCGTCCCCGTCATGCATGTCCATTTTATCTTTACCAAATATCTAGTGCAACTATTATTACAATCACATACAATAAATGAAATCGGAAGTAATACTCACATTGGATCATTGGTCTTTTAGTAAAAGTAATGCGGTGGTAGAGAATTGTCGATTTCGGGATCACCTAAAAAGGAAGAAATACTCTAATAAGTATTTCAACTCAAACTAATCCAAACGATTTTATACGAAATATCAAATTCGTAATTTTCGTCCTAAGCGGAAATTCCAACTTAAAACTACCATAATTTGGTCATTTTAACTTGGAATCTCACAAATTATATATCGATTTCTATCTAATTCAAAAGATATATCTAATTCTAATATTATATTTAAGTTTTGAAACTTTGAAGCTTCGAAAAAGTCGATCAGATCGGAACAGTAGCAAGTTCCAATTTCGAAAATAGTTTTGCAATTGTTTGTAATGTTTCTACTTGACAAATCAATTATACATGCAATATGAATGATTTCCTATCATGAATGGCATGTTATGAGCTTTATGTATGCATGCTTTTGACAATATTTAGTAAAAGGAATTTTAAAAACTTTTTATTTGTAAAACTCCATGGCTATTTACTTTCAAGAAAACTAATTTCTTAACTTTGGTCATCTCCATTTGTTTTGGATTTATTTCTTAAGAAAATATAATTATCCTTATTAAAATTGAGTCTTCATTATATCTATTACTTATGACCTTCATTTCTGCATAAAAATTCCATTTTATACTTTGTAAACATGCTTTTAAAATTGGCTCATCCCAAAATCCGAATTTTGCAAAACTTGTTTTTGTGGTGATTCCTTTATGTAAAAATCATTGGATACTTAGAAAACTAAGGCTCAATCATGCCTTACCACTAAGGACTTCATTTCTTTAATAAAGCTTTCATTTTGAGTTTGGAAAGTATATTTGTTCATGACCTCACTCCAAAATTACGAATTTCCTAAGTTGACTAGCAACTCAAATTTTTCCTACTATATTTCCACTCCTTGTTCCACATATTTTTCTTAGCAAATCCCATCTTAATTTATCAAAATCATTACTTGATGATACCTATGAACTAAACTCTTCATTTTTCATATAAAACACAAGTTTTTGAGTTGATAAATGGGTTTTAAGGCATAGCTTTGAAATCATCTGAATTTACAAAATTGGATAAACTCAATTTCATATTTTATTTCTACAATGCATCATGCACATATGTTTTACCCACAAGCTATTGTTATGAAGGTTATGAAATGATCTACCTATATGTATACATATAATACCAAGAATTCTTTTTGAAAACTTTTACTTTGCAAAACTTTGAATTTACTAGACTTAAGAAAAATAGTTTTTCTTCTTGTAAAATCATACTTTCTTTTATTAAACTCAACCTTGATGATTATATAACCATCACTTCATTATTTCAATAAAAACCTTCATTTTGGGGTTAGAAAGTAGATGTTTAAATAGGTGGTTTACTAAGTACGAATTTTACAAAATTTTTGAAGAATGAAAACATTGTTTATCCTATTGTTAGAAACCATTTGTTATCCTAGGATTATATTTTGATAAAATTCTCTTATCTTGTCAAAACTTGGTCTTTATTACATATACTCCCTAGGACTTCCATTTTCCTATAAAAATTATCATTTTGGCATTTGGAAATGAGTGTTTAAATAGTAGTTATTTTCAAATCCGAATTTTAAGAAATTCATTTGAGTTTGTTTCCTTTGTAAAACTCATTTAGTCTTTCAAAAACCATTTCCTAATCAAACCTATACCTTAAGACTTCCATTTCTTTAATAAAAGTCTTGTTTTGAAGTTGAAAAATAGGTTTTCAAAATTGGTCTTGGTTGGGATTCAAATTTACAAAATTTATTTTTGGACATATCTTTTGATAAAATCTATCTAAACTTATGAAAATCCATTCTTTACATATCCTATCCTAAGAGCCCTTCATATCTAGAATAAAAACTTCATTTTTGAGTTGGAAAACATGTTTTTAAAATATGTCTTGACCTAAATCTGAAAATAGGATTTTTATTTTGAAAATAACTTTTGAAAATCACCTTTGATTCTTGTAAAAAGAAGTCTTGATGATATACATATATTAAGCTTTTATTATTTCAAGTAAAAACTTTATTTTGACACTTGGAAAGTGGTTTTTAAATAGGGGTCTTGCGAAAATACGAATTTCACTATTTTGTTTGAGTTCAAAACCAAGATCTATCTTAATATGAACATAAATATAAAGAAACCCATGGTAGTAAACTATAATCATAGATCTAAACTTTACTCATCAAAATCACTCATTATGTTATCTATACCCTAAGCCTTCATTTTTAAATGAAAAATAACTTTTCTAAATATGGTTCATTTTTCATCTGAATTTTAAAAATGATTTTTGTTGAAAATAAAATAGATCTTGAGTTTTCTAAAACATTTCTATATCATCATGCTGCTATAAGTTATCCATGAATATAAAAAAGTCTAATGCATTTTATGAACTCAAAACACTAGATTAGTTTGTTATACTAGTTGTAGGTGCATGAACACCATGATGAACATGTGGTGATGATATATGCATAGATCATAAGTAATAAAAAAATAATAACTTCAATAACAAGATCTAAAGATAAACAAAAATCAAAGTACAAAAGTTAGATCTACAAAATATAACTACTTTAAACAAGAAAATAAGAATGACACAAGAGAAAATCATAGAGAAATGAAGTGTTTCACTTTGGCATCATCATCCTTAGCTTTTAAGCTAATGGAATGTTATTTGATGCATGAAACTTTCATTACGCTTTACCTATATCATCTATAGAAGCTTTGGACAAGAGTTTTATTCAAGATTCTTGAAGAAATATGTAAACCTTTGTATTCTTAGTAGTCAAGTGAACTCCCTGATAGAAAAGCGAAACCCTAATCCAGTCCAGTTTAGCTTAATGAGAGGAGCTTAGAACCTTAAATTCGGCTTTCCTTCGGTTTCATATAAAGAAGTTTTATAAAGTAAATGAATGTGAATTATTGTTTTAAAATATATTTCAAACCTTAGAAAGTTTTAAATTCGGGAATTTTTCAATTCGAGCCTTCCGAGCTCAGTTACGGAAAAACGTACCCCGGGACCAAACTCAGAAAAATATTTCGGAATATTCATTAGAACCAAATTTTATAAGGATTTAAAAATATAAATTTTATAATTTTCGGGCTATAAAAATTACAGTTATAGCCTTTTTCCCGTATTTTCTTTACAACTGGTAAAGTATATGTCTTGTCTACTATTCACAGTACAACCTACACTACACACTACCTATACCCTATTATTACATTTTACAACTAATCATTACAATTTTTTTTTCAAGAAATTTTGTTTCCTAATTAATTAATACAATTATTACACTTTATTACACAAATTACAAATTTTATCAAAATTTCAATTCTCTCTCTCTCTACACACTTGGTCGGCGCACCCTCTCCCAATTTCCCCTTATTTTTGTTTTATTTTACTTCTTTTATTCAATTAAACCCTAATCCATCTAATATATAAGCTTATGTTCTCTCTCTCCTCATTTTCACCTCTTTCAAATTTTTACAAAGGTTAAAAAACTCTCTCTTCTTCCTCCTATGCTTGTCGTGACCCACACTTGCACACACACTCACTCACAACTTCATTTCATCTTCTTTTCTACTCCAAATCTCCATATATGTTGATTTTAAGCTTTGTTATTACCAAATCTTATAATAGCAAGACCATTCTTGAGTGTTTTCTACTTTAAATCCCAATGAGCATATGCTAGGGATAAGAAAACACTAATACAAGAATATCAAGCCATCACAAGAAGTAGATCTTGTGTTTAAAGGAGTTTTGTTAGAATATCATCATGTTCATGCTAAAGTAGAGATCTTGCATGAAAAGTTATGTCCATGCCATGAAACTCATGATTCATGCGCTATATATGGTAGATCTAATGTTTAGACACTCCAACTTTCATTTACATTTATGTTTATGTGGTTATTTTGAGCTTGCATGCATTTATGGTCATAAAAGCTTAGCCTTGCATGTATATAGATGTGTTAGATGATAGATCTTTATGGGTATAGGACAAGAAACTTGAAAAGGAAAAGATTTTGTTAGAAATGCCAAATGGAAAATTTGGATGGAATTTGAAACCTATTTTAAAAACCCTTGAAACCACTTTGAAACTCATATTTTTCATGAAAGGTTTAGGTAATATGTATCTCTAAGGAATGATTTTTATAAGTTTAAATGAGTTTAGGCATGAGTAATATGTAAAACAAGTAGTGGAGTTAGAATGAAAAATTTTGAGTTAGTGATCAAATTATCAAAGTCGTAATTTGAGTTGGTGCATATGTAATCACCTAGCATTTGAGCTCAAATTGCATGTTTTATGAGTTAAATGAAGTCCTTAGACAATAAATAGGATAAAGCTTCAAATTTTGATGTATTAAACAAGTTTTCTCATAAGGAATGTGCAAGAAATGAAATTTTCCAAAATTCGGATTTTTGTGAAAAGCTTATTTGAAAATATACTTACAAAGTGAAAAATGTGAATTTCTATGAAGAAATGAAGGTCTTGGATAGCATAAGTGATGGAGACTCATTTTTATTTAGATAGTAAATGAATTCTAAGGATAAAATCCTAAAAACACTAGGAGATGTCAAAAATTGGCAAAATAGATTTTTAAGAAATGCCTATTGTGGAGTTATAAATTAATTAGGAGTTCTTAAGAGTTCGTTATAAAAAATCATCAAGATCATGCCTATATTGAGCTCATTACATGACATTCATACTAGGAATTCATTCATATTCCATCTATGCATGAATTATTAACTAGAAACATTTTTATCAATTGCAAAACAATTTTCGGATATGGAAAAATTTACAGAACAGATCTGATCCCACTATTCTGTGAACCTTAATGTTTTCAAAACTTGAAATTAATATTATAAATAGATAGATATTTCGAAGTAGATAGAAATCAATATAAAATTTATGAAATTCCGAGTTGAAATGACCGTTATGACCGTTTCAAGTTGGAACTTCCGCAAATAGCGAAATCCCGATTTTGTTTAGTATAGATGTATAGTTTGAATTAGTTAAGTGATGAGATTTTTATTAGGTTATAGTTATTTGGTAGGTGATCCCGAGCACGACGATACCCTACCACTCGACTATACTATTAAGAGACCGGCGTACCATGGCCGAGTGAGTATCACTTCTGATTTCAATTATTGCTTGTGATTGTAATAATAGTTGCACTAGTTGTTAAGCAAAGATAAAAAGAATGTATATGCATGATGGGGATAGTTGGGAATTATATTTGTCTGCTGTTGATATGTGAAGTGATCTTAAAGAATATCGAAGCTGGGTGATAAGTTATTGCTTGTATAGAGATAAGCTAGAGTTGATTGTCTGCGAATATGCTTGGTCACCTAAAAGAATTTGATTAATTGACTATTGGACTTCAATTATAGCTGAACTCATTCATATCACACTGGGGATGGAGCATTAGCATTGTTGGTTAATCGTGATCCATAAAACAAATTGTTGGTTAATCGTGATCCATAAAACGAAATGTTGTTTAGTTAACCGTGAGCTTAAACGGCGTCGTACTGCAAGATTCGTTAATCTGCTAACCCGGGATGGAGGGCACAAGTCCATCCACATATGATTTCTGGCTGGTCATATGTTTGTTGAACTCATTTGTTTGATGCATTTACTTGATTGGTTAATCACTTGTTTGATTGCTATGTTTTAAATTGTAATATGGAAGTTTTCACTCACTAAGCTAGTTAGCTTACGCTCCTATAGCTTTTACTTGTTGTAGCATGAATTCATTTGGCTTAGGCTGAGACAAGCTACAACTCAGGTACCGGAGCTAGGAGTTTCCCTTAGAAGTTTACTTCAATTTTGTTTAGACTTCCGTTGGAAACTAAAGGACTCTGGATGACTGTAACGGAATTAATATTATTTTGCGGGGGAATGCCCCTTAGATTTTGTAAATTAATTATGTGTTTTGATTTATTATCTATGGCTAATAAATGCCACATTAAACTTCTTAACTCCATTGAGTAGAGTATTCTATGGTCGTAAAGGGACGCTTTATATCTATACAAGACCCTCGAGGGCTCGGGTAGAGATTCAAGAGTCTATATAGTATGTGGCGGACTGTTACGTTTAGGATACCCTTATGGAGTGTGACAAAATATGTATAGAACTTATAGAAGAAGAAGGGGGCAGCTGTGTTCTTGAAGAAACAAGAACAAAATGAAGAAAAAAGAGAGGAAAAAGAGAGAGAAAAAGTTAAGGAATGAAAAAGGAAAGAGGAGTAAATGAAAGAGAGAGAGAAAATGAGTGTATAATGAATGAAAGAAGAAAAAAATAAAACAAGGCAGCCAAGGAGTGGAGCATGCTGCACGTGAATTAGGAAGAGGAGAGAGAGAGAGGAATTTGTTGAAATTTGACTTGAAATTAAATTGTGTAATAAATGTATAATATAGCTTCTTTAGGAAGGATAGAATATATATTTATTTTAGTCAAAATAGGAGTAATTAAAGGACAATGGCAGCCATAAAAGAAGGAAAAACCTGCCATGAAGTGTGGGACAAAGTGTAGAAAGATTGAAGTGAAAAGGAAGTGATATGTGTAAGGTATACTTGAAGGTATGGGTTATAAGAATACTTTCTTAATAAAATAAAATAAGATTAGAAAATTTATTTCAAATATTTGTAACATATTTTTCATAATTAAAATTGAATAATTATTTGAATTATTTTAGTATTTTAATAAATATGTTATCGGTATGATCAAAATACACGAATATGGGTTATAAATGATATTTTTATAACCCGAAAAATTCTAAAAAATTATTTTATGAAAATAAAAATATTTTTAAAATATTTTTCAATTATTAAATTAATTTATTTTATTTTTAGTATCGAGTCTGAAACAGAATCTGATCCCGTAAAGACCTGAAACGAACTAAATTTTAGGAAAAAAATTTTCTATAATATATAATATATTTATCTAATAATATAAGGCTTCATAAGAATAATAAAATTGTGTAATATAATAAAAGTGAATAGTGCAAAAGACTAATTAATTATCGGTAGTAATGAAAATACGATAAAAATGTTATGACTGTAACTTTTATAACCCGAAAAATTATATAACTGATATATTTGAAAATCTTATGAAATTACGAGTCTAACGGTACTAATGGCATATTTTTGACATCTCGAGCCCCGAGACACGCTTTTCGAAGTCTGTATCCGAATGGTTCGAAATAAGTAAAAAATTTACCAATCTAATGTTTTAAACAACTTATATTACTACGAGCTATTCTACATATTTTAAACTACACCTCGGCCTCTAGGATTAAGGGCGCTAGATTGCTGGACTTAGGCTATTGTATTCTAATTAGGGTTTCCGGGTGATTTTTCCGGTTAGATCCTTGCCAATTTGGAAACTAATATTTTATGGTTATACAACATATTTGATTTGAGAAATTTATCTTAAATTTTATTTTTGTAAGTATTTAATATCTTTTAACGTTTTCGGAATTCTTAAATTGGGTTTCATTTCCGAAAGTTAATCGTTATTTACGTTTTAATAATTTGATTTTGGGTTCTATATTACCTGATTTTATAAGTCGGAGTTACGTATGGAATTTGTCGTACGTAGTGGTTTTGGAATTAAAGTATGATGAGTTCTTATTTGGTTTTTAAGGATTCTAATTTTTCTCAAGATTCTGAAATTTTTGGATTCGCTCGTGTTTTTGGACTAGTTGAAATTTGCTTTTAATTTGGAGTAATTTTTAGGGTTTATTTTCGAAGTTCATCTTGAAATTATTTACTGAAATTTTCTGGGGCTTACATCCTCCCTACCTTGAGGAAATTTTTGTCCGCGAAACTGGTTACGTGTATATCGTTTGTTGATAAAAGATTGTGAATCTCGAGTTATATCTCTAGCACCGGTTTATGCTTTGGTTTGTATCATTTCTAAATTTTGTATGATAGATCTTTTACGAAATATAGCACATACAAATTTATAAGATTTGGCTTAGCGATTCCAACCTTCACTTACACGACTCTTTTGGGAAACGACATGGACTTGACTCGACTGACACTAGACGACTCGCGACAGCATGACCTTTCATGACTCGATTACTTTGACCAACGAAGGTTGTGGATTCGCTTCTCCATTCTTATGTAGCTGTATATACAATATTGTGCTTTGAGATCCATATTCTTTAAACAATTAAAGTCATCATTGTTTTAAACTCTTATCATCGTGATCATCTTAACGGGATTGAAATCAAGAGATCCCATTGCTTTATTGTAATTATTACTTACGAAGATCTTATCGAGACTGGTAATTGAGATTTGATTACTAAAATTTTAACTTTTATGTAACGATCGTCATAGATTTTCGATCTTTCAAGGTTCTTTATTTACACAAGGTCGTATGAGGGGTATCTTGGAATTCATTAAATTAATCGAGTTTTGTTTTAGTTTCCATCATTGGCTCATTCTAGCTTTTAATGGTCTCGAGCTTTTCTATCCTTAATCTAGCTATTTAATTCAAGGGTATTTCTAACAACTTGTCTCATTGATTCTACTGGTGGGAAAGAATATGAGGTATTCTAAGGGTATAGCTAACTTGATGTCGAGTTGTATCTTTGATCCTCGCTTCCTTCCATCACAAAGGATTCTAGCTTCTCATCATTAGCTTCTCCATGCATTACATAAGTCTGAGGGTTGTAGACGAGATTTCCGAATGAAGATGTTCTTGAAGAACTTCGATTCCTTTTTCCTTTGTTTCTTTTATTCCTATTATATCTCCTCCTCTTCTTCCTTGGTAGATTCAATGAAGCAACATGCGAGTTATTCCGTTTAGGGCATGTTTTAGCCAAATGTCCCGTTTTCGTGCAAACAAAGCATGCGTTGGTCGTCTTTTTGGGACACTTCTCAACTTTGTGACTGGGGTCCCAGCAGAGGTAACACTTGGATTGAAGTCGTAGGCACTGTATAGGGCAATGCTTTCCCTTACATTTCCAACATTGTATCTTATCCAATATCGTGTCTTCTTCCTTATTTAGGTCATCATCTAAGTGAAGTGTTCCAACTTTTCGACTTGGGGACATGATGGGTTCTTATTGTGGTTGGGTATGTCTCCTAAGATTTTATTAAGCTCAGGTGAAAATTCTAAATCTTTTATTGCGTCTTAAGGCATTAAAAGAGACTTAAAGAAACTTATCGGAAATATAGGACACAAAAATGCAGAAATAGAAACATATATAAGAAATATTGAAATTCTACTAAAATCAAAATCGTTAACAAAAACTTCATAATATTCAAAACAAAATACATGAAATCAAGAGAAGATGTAAATCTTTCATTACAAAAGTTCAAAGAAAGGATGCAAGACATACATCGGAATTAATTCATGAACTAGATGATAATCACAACATCGGTTTACACTTTCGAAACATCTTTGTTCTTGTTACTCAAAAGTTATTTGTTCCTAATGCTTAACGAAAGATCTATTGCTATTTCTAGGAGATTGACTTCTTTCAATCAAGGGTAGCTATCCACTTGCTAAACCTATTAGGGGCATCTACCATTTCTATCATTGGCTTAAACTAAGAGTCGGGTAAGGCCACTTACTCCTGTATTTTGCAGTTGCTAGAATAGATTCGATCATCGCGCCAAATATTTTCAATCTTTCTTCCTCATATGTCTGTTTCTACGTTCTCCAAAAGTCTCTAAGATAGGATTCAAATCCCTATCAATCGAAAGTCATACCTTAAAGGTCATATAGCTAAATCTAGTTTCTTCTTGACTTAAGGCTATCTAACACTTATCTATCCATTTCTAAGATCGATCTTAACATTCATTTCTCCTAAAGTGTTCCCACCTAATTCCAAAACCTTGTCGCTCTGATACCAACTAAACTGTCATGCCCCAAAGGGGTATCCTAAACGTGGCAGTCCGCCGTACACAATATTAAAGCCTAAGAATGACCACCTTAGTCATGCGAAGGCTTTCATACTTGTACAAGGCATCTAACACATAGAGGAGACAAATTGGAGAGATACATTTTATAATTGATACACTTGAGTAATAATGTAAAGGAAATACAATTCACTATACTTCAGATACAAATCACTAAACTTCAATTACATTCACTCACAGACTTCCATACATAAACTATTATAAGGTAAATCATAAAACCTAGCTAATAACTTCAACATTCTTATTCTTTGCCGAAATCCCGAAGTCATTCTCGGCTCCAACCATCACGGTCCCCACTTAGCATTCTTGAGATAACCTGTTCATTTAAAGAACTATTGGGGTATAAGCTACACTAGCTTAGTGAGTAAGAACTTCCAGGATTGCATTTATAACACATCATACAATCAAGTGATTAGTCAAACAAGTGATATGCATCAACACATGAATTTAACAAACATATGACCTACCGAAATCATATGTGGATGGACTTGCGCCCTCTATCCTGGTTAGCAGATTAATGAATCCACGATACAAATCGAAGCGGACAACTATAAACTATAAAAATCGTTTAAGTACAACGATAAACAACAAATGCTAATGCTCCATCCCCATTGTGATATGAATGAGTTCAATTTCATCTTCAATTCTGAATAATCAATTATACCAATTCTTTTAAGTGATCAATCAATAATCGCAGACAATCGATTCTAATTCATCTATACAAGCAATAGTTAATCACTCGGCTTCGATATTCTTACATTCCATTTCTCATAACAACAACAAGCATACATAGTCCCCATTCGTCCCCATCATGCATGTCCATTTTATCTTTACCAAATATCTAGTGCAACTATTATTACAATCACATACAATAAATGAAATCGGAGTAATACTCACTCGGCCATTGATCACCGTCTTTTAGTGAAAGCAATGCAGTGGTAGGGAATTGTTGATTTCGGGATCACCTAAAAAGGAAGAAATACTCTAAAAGTATTTCAACTCAAACTAGTCCAAACGATTTTATACGGAATATCAAATTCGTAATTCTCGTCCTAAGCAGGAATTCCAACTTAAAACGCCCATAACTTGGTCATTTTAACTTGGAATCTCACAAATTATATATCGATTTCTATCTATTCGAAGATCATCTACATTCTAATATTATATTTAAGTTTGAAAACTTTGAAGCTTCGAAAAAGTCGGATCAGATCGGAACAGTAGCAAGTTCCCAATTTCGAAAATAGTTTTGCAATTGTTTGTAATGTTTCTACTTGACAAAATCAATTATACATGCAATATGAATGATTTCCTATCATGAATGGCATGTTATGAGCTTTGATCTATGCATGCTTTTGACAATATTTACTAAAAGGAATTTTAAAAACTTTTATTTGTAAAACTCATGGCTATTTACTTTCAAGAAACTAATTTCTTAACTTTGGTCATCTCCATTTGTTTTGGATTTATTTCTCAGAAAATATAATTATCCTTATTAAAATTGAGTCTTCATTATATCTATTACTTGTCACCTTCATTTCTGCATAAAAATTCCCATTTTATACTTTGTAAACATGCTTTTAAAATTGGCTCATCCCAAAATCCGAATTTTGCAAAACTTGTTTTTGTGGTGATTCCTTTATGTAAAAATCATTGGATACTTAGAAAACCAAGGCTCAATCATGCCTTGCCACTAAAGACTTCATTTCTTTAATAAACAGAAGTTTTGGAGTTGATAAATGGGGTTTTAAGGCATGGCTTTGAAATCATCCGAATTACAAAATTTGGTAAACTCAATTTTCATACTTTATTTCTACAATGCATCATGCATATTATGTATTACCCACAAGCTATTTTATGAAGTTATGAAATGATCTACCTAATATGTATACATATAATACAAGAATTCTTTTTGAAAAACTTTTACTTTGCAAACTTTGAATTAACTAGACTTAAGAAAAATAGTTTTTCTTCTTGTAAAATCATACTTTCTTTATCAAACTCAACCTGATGATCTATATACCATCACCTTCATTATTTCAATAAAAACCTTCATTTTGGGGTTAGAAAGTAGATGTTCAAATAGGTGGTTTACCTATAAGAATTTTACAAAATTTGAAGAATGAAAACATTGTTTATCCTATTGTTGGAACCATTTGTTATCCTAGGATTATATTTGATAAACTTCTCATTATCTTGTCAAAACTTGGTCTTTATTACATTACTCCCTAGGACTTCCATTTTCCTATAAAAATTTCATTTTGGCATTTGGAAATGAGTGTTTTAAATAGTGACTATTTTCAAATCCGAATTTTGAGAAATTCATTTGAGCTTGTTTTCTTTAAAACTCATTTAGTCTTTCAAAACCATTTCTAATCAAACCTATACCTTAAGGCTTCCATTTCTTTAAAATAAAAGTCTTGATTTGAAGTTGAAAAATAGGTTTTCAAATTGGTCTTGGTTGTGATCCGGAATTTACAAAATTTATTTTTGGACATATCTTTGATAAAATCTATCTAAACTTATGAAAATCCATTCCTTACATATCCTATCTTAAGAGCCCTTCATATCTGAATAAAAACTTCATTTTTAAGTTGGAAAACATGTTTTTAAAATATGTCTTGACCTAAATCCGAAAATAGGATTTTTATTTTGAAAATAACTTTTGAAAATCACCTTTGATTCTTGTAAAAAAGAAGTCTTGATGATATACATATATAGGCTTTTTTATTTCAAGTAAAACTTCATTTTGACACTTGGAAAGTGGTTTTAAATAGGGTCTTTCCAAATACGAATTTCACTATTTTGTTTGAGTTCAAAAACCAAGATCTACTCTAATATGAACATAAATATAAAAGAAAACCATGGTAGTAAACTATAAACTCATAGATCTAAACTTTACTCATCAAATCACTTATTTATGTTATCTAACTCTAAGCCCTTCATTTTAAATGAAAAATACACATTTAAAGTTGAAAAATAACTTTTCTAAATATGGTTGCATTTTTCATCCGAATTTTCAAAAATGATTTTTGTTGAAAATAAAATAGATTCTTGAGTTGTTCAAACATTTCTACTATCATCATGCTACTATAAGTTATCCATGAATATAAAACAAAGTCTAATGCAAATTAATGAACTAACAAAAACACTAGATCTTAGTTTATTATTCTAGTGTAGATGCATGAACACCATGATGAACATGTGGATGATGAATATATGCATAGATAATTCATAGCAATATACATAAAAAATAACTCAATAACAAGATCTAAGGCATAAACAAAAATCAAGCTGCAAAAAGTTAGGTCTACAAAATATAACTACTTTAAACAAGAAAATAAGAATGACACAAGAGAAAAATCATAGAGAAATGAAGTGTTTCACTTTGGCATCATCATCCTTAGCTTTTAAGCTAATGGAATGTCATTTGATGCATGAAACTTTCATTACACTTTACCTATATCACCTATGGAAGCTTTGGACAAGAGTTTTATTCAAGATTCTTGAAGAATATGTCTAGAAGCATATAGAAGAAGAAGGGTGTAAACCCCTAAAATTTTCGGTTAATTTTAAGTTCGATCTTAGAATTAAAAGTCAACCAAAACACTGAAGGTCAACAAAAGGCTAGTATAAACCCTAGATTCTAGATCCGGCATTCCCGTTTTCTTTAGCCCTAGAAAACGAAGTTGGAATAATTGACGATAATAGTTCGGAATAACTATAGGTATATAAAAATATCATTTTACGAAATTCGAGTGTCCTTTGAACCCGATCGGATACAGTTCTTGAAAAACGTGTCTTGGGGCTCGGAATAGTAAAAATATTCCGAGTATACCGTTAGACTCGGTAAAAATATAGATTTTCAAAAATATCAATTTCAAATTTTTTCGATAGCTAAAAATATCAGATATCACATTTATATGCGTATTTTCTTACTACCGGTACTTAAATTGTCATGTCTACTACATGATTTACTACTATTCTACACTATTCATCTATCTTACTTTTCTTACAACCTATACACCTATTTTGTAAGCCCACAAAATTTCAATAAATAATTTTAAGATGGACTTCGAAAATAAACCCTAAAAATCACTCCAAATTAAAACCAATTTCAACTAGCCCAAAAACAAACTAAAAGTAAATAATGATTGACCTTCGAAATAAAACTCGATTCAAGAATTCCGAAAATATTAAGAGATATTAAATACTTACAAAAATAAAATTTAAAATAAATTTCTCAAATTAAATATGTTGTATAAACATAAATATCAGTTTCCAAATTGGCAAAGGTCTAAACCGGAAAATCACCCGGAAACCCTAACCGGAATACAATAGTGTAAGTCCGACAATCTAGCGCCCCTAACCCTAGAGGCCGAGATGTAGTTTAGATATGTAGAATAGCTCATAGTAATATGAGTTTGTTTAAAAATATCAGATTGGTAAATTTTTGACCTATTTCGAACCCGTTCGGATACAGACTTCGAAAAGCGTGTCCCGGGGCTCGAGATATCAAAAATATACCAATAGTACCGTTAGACTCGTAATTTCATAAGATTTCTAAATATATCAGTTATATAATTTTTCGGGTTATAAAAGTTACAGTTATAACCTTTTTATCGTATTTCCATTATTACCGGTAATTGATTAGTCTTTTGCACTATTCATTTTTATTTTATTACAAAATTTTATTATTCTTATAAAGTCTTATATTTTTAGATAAATATTTTATATGTTATAGAAAATTTTGTTTTTCTAAAATTTAGTTCGTTTCGGGTCTTTACGGGATCAGATTCTGTTTAAGACCGGTACTAAAAATAAAATAAATTAATTTAATAATTGGAAAATATTTTAAAAATATTTTTATTCCCATAAAATATTTTTTAGAATTTTTCGGTTATAAAAATATTATTATAGCCCATATTCGCGTATTTTGATCATACCGGTAACATATTTGTTAAAATACTAAAATAATTTATTAATTTTAATTATGAAAAATCTGCTACAATTATTTGGAATAATTTTTCTAATTTTATTTTATTTTGTTTTATTTTATTAAAAAGTACTCTTACAACCCATACTTCAAGTACACCTTACACATATCACTTCCTTTTCACTTCAATCTTTTACACTTCATTATATCTATTCATGGCAGATTTTTGACTCTTTGATGGCTGCCATTGTCCTTCATTTACTCCATTTTGACCAAATTAATTATTTTCCACTCCTTCTTAAAAAGTTACATTACACATTAATTATACAATTAATTTTGAGTCAAATTCAACAAAATCCTCTCTCTCCTCCCTCTTTTCACGTGGACAGCACCCCTCCCAATTTGCTGCCTTGTTTTATTTTTTTTTTCTCCCTTTCATTCATTTAATACACTCATTTTCTCTCTCCCTTTCATTTACTCATTTTCCTTTTTCATTCTTTAGCTTTTCTCTCTCTTTTTCCTCTCTTTTCTTCTTCTTATTGTTCTTGTTTCCTCAAGACACAAGCTGCCCCCATCTTCCATGGCTTCCACACTTCATTTTTAAAGATTTTCTAAGCAAATCTTCATCCCAAAGCTCCATAGGTGATATAGGTAAAGTATAATGAAGGTTTCATGCATCAAATGAACTTCCATAAGCTTAAAAGCTTAGGATGATGATGCCAAAAATGAAATCTTTCTCTTCTCCACTTTTATTACTTGTATTATAATTATTTTCTTGTTTAAAGTTATTATATTTTGTAGATCTAACTTTTTATGGCTTTGATTTTTGTTTATGCCATAGATCTTGTTATTTAAGTTGTTATTTTTGTTATTCCTTATGATTTATGCATAGATCTAGCATTCACATGTCTATCTTAGTGATTCATGCATGTAAAACTAGTTTAGAAAACTAGATCTAAAGTTTTGAGTTCATAGATGCATTAGATCTTTGTTTATGTTCATGAACAACTTGCTATAGCTTGATGATGGTAGGAAAGTTGTAGGAAACCCAAGATCTATTTTGTTTTCAACAAAAATCAATTTTGAAAATTCGGATGAAAATGGAACCCTATTTAGAAAAGTGGTTTTTCAACTTTAAAATGTATATTTTTCATTTAAAATGAAGGGCTTAGGGTATAGATACCATAAATGAAAGATTTTGATAAGTGAAGTTTAGATCCATGATGTTTATAGCTTATTACCATGCATTTGTTTTATGTTTATGTTCATATTAAGTATAGATCTTAGTTATGAACTCAAACAAAATTGTGAAATTCGTATTTTGGCAAGACCCATATTTAAAAACTACTTTTCAAGTGTCAAAATGTAATTTTTACATAAGAAAATGAAGGCTTAATATATATATAGCATCAAGACTTCATTTTATATGGTTCAAAGATGATTTTCAAAGATTAATTTTCAAAACAAAGTTCTATTCTCGGATTTTGGCCAAGGCCTAGTGTAAAAACATGTTTTCCAACTCAAAAATAAAGTTTTTATTCAAGAAATGAAGGGCTCTTAAGATATGATATGTAAGGAATGGATTTTCATAAGTTTAGATAGGTTTTATCAAAAGATATGTCCAAAAATGAATTTTGTAAATTCGGATCCCAACCAAGACCAATTTTTAAAACCCATTTATCAACATCAAAACTCATGTTTTATGTGAAAAATGAAGTATATAGGTAATAGGTATCATTAAGTAGTGATTTTTATAAGTTGAAATGAGTTTTGATGAGATTAATGTATAAAACAAGAAATAGAATCAAGATGAGAAAATTTTGAGTTAGTAACCAATTTGTGAAATTCGTAATTTTGAGTGAAGGCCATAAGAACACCTATTATCCAAGTTCAAAATGAAAGTTTTATGTATTAAATGAAGTCCTTAAGTAATAGGTATCATAAGGTCTTAAATTTTAATGCATTAAACAAGTTTTCCCCAAATGAATCATTCAAAAAGTGGATTTTCTAAAATTCGGATTTTTGAGTAAATCATATTGGAAAACATATTTACAAAGTGTAAAATGGGAATTTTTATGTAGAAATGAAGGTCATAAGTAGTATATATAATGAAGACTCAATTTTGACAAAAATAATTATATTTTCTTAAGTAACAAATCCAAAACAAATGGAAATGATAAAAGTTAGAAAACTAGATTTTTCATAAGTAAGTTGTCATTATGGTCTTGCAAAATAAAAAGTTATAAAATTTCCTTTTAGTAAAATCATCAAGATCATGCATGCAATAGGCTCATCTCATGTCATTCATGTTAGGAAATCACTCATATTGCATGTATAGTTAAGTTATATAGTAGGAACATTTCAAACATTTACAAAACTATTTTTCGGAAATTGAAATTGTTGCTGACCTAATCTGATCCGAACTTTTCGAAGCTTCAAAGTTTTCAAAACTTGAAAATAATATTAGAATTAGATAGATCTTTCGAAGTAGATAGAAATCGATATATAATTTGCGAGATTCCGAGTTAAAATGACCAAGTTATGGCCGTTTTAAGTTGGAATTCCCGCTTAGGACGAGAATTACGAATTTGATAGTTCGTATGAAATTTTGGATTAGTTTGAGTTGAAATACTTATTAAGTATTTCTTCCTTTTTAGGAGATCCCGAAATCGACGATTCCCTACCACCGGATTACTATTACTAGAAGACCGGTGATCCAATGGCCGAGTGAGTTTTCTCCTTGTTTTGTTACCTTGATTGTGATTGTAGTTAGTTGCATTAGAATTATAGGAACAAGATAAAAATCGATATGAATGGGGATGGGATATATGATGAGACTGTGATGAATGTGTGCCAAAGAATACTAAAGCATATCGAAACCACGATTTGATTGGATAACTGCACCGTTCATATTATTTCTGTTATATGTGTGATATTGGTTGGTCACTCTAAAGAATGTATAAATATTTTTGACCTAAGCAAAAATTAAATTGGTCATGCATCGCATTGGACATATTGCATTTGGTAGCATGCTACTCCTACGCAGGTCGATCGGTATGGTCCGTGGATGACTCGTTTGGATAACGAACCCGGTGCCAGAGCTCATTCAGGGGTACTAAGGCGCATGTGGATGCATTCTTGGATGAGCCTAGCCGAGTCGAGTGCTAAGAGCCGAGGGCTTGGGGACTAGATGCGGTCGTGTAGACTCAATACCATTCCTAACCCAAGATACGGAGGGCGTAAATCCGTTCTGTGTGTGGGTTCCGGATACCCATGCATAATTGCTTGCTCACGTGTTTGTTCATGCATAGCATATGACTAATACTTGTTTGTTATGGTACGGAATTAAGGGAATTCTCACTAAGCTAGTGTAGCTTATACCCCATAGTTGTTTAAATGAACAGGTTATCTCAAGAATGCAAGTGGGACCGAATTGGTTGAAGTCGGGAATGACTTTGGGATTTCGGCAAGAATACGAATGTTGAAGTTATCTGCTAGTTTTATGATTTGTCTTGTAATAGTTTGTGTAGGGAAGTCTGTGGATGAATGTAATTGGAGTTGAATGATTTGTATTTTGAAGTGTAGTGATTTGTTTAGAAGTATAGTAAATTTGTATTTCCTTTACATTGTTACTCAAGCTATATCAACGTAAAATGTATTACTCCGATGAGTCTCCTCCATGTGTTAGACGCCTTGTACATAGTATGGAGGCCTTCGCGTGACTGAGGTGGTCTCTTAGGCTTTAATATTGTGTACGGCGGACTGCCACGTTTAGGGTACCCTTCGGGGCATGCCAGTTTAGTTGGTATCAGAGCGACAAGGTTTTGGGAATTAGGTGGAAAGACCTTAGGATAAATAAATGTTAAGATACGATCTTAGAAATGAATAGATAAGTGTTAGATGACCTTTAGGTAAAGAAGAACTAGATTTAGCTACTTGACCCTTAAGATGTGATTTTCGATTGTTAAGGATTTGAATTCCGTCTTGGAGACTTTTGGAGGACATAGAAACAGACATATAAGGAAGGAAGATTGAAAATATTAGATGGGATGATCGAACCTATTCTAGCAACTGCAAAATACAAGATAAGTGACCCTACCCGACCTTTGGTTCAAACCGATAATAGAAAATGGTAGATTTCCCCTTTGACCTAGGAGACCACTAGGTGGGAAGGATTAATTGCGTGCTTTCACCGTTTTTCTAAATAAACAAGTTTAAAGAAAATAAAAAGTTATAACTCTTTTTCTAAACCATAAGCAACTTGTGAGTAGTATAATTAGGCTAATGTGACCGTTTCGTCTTGTTTCTAGGAGACTACCTGAGGAGAACGTGCAACAGTTGACTAACCTTCCCGATGAACAACAAGTGAGAGACACTCCACCACCACAAGATCCAATGCAACAAGTCATAGACCTTCTAGGGTGTTTGGTGGATACACAAAAGCTCCTCTTACAACAAGTGCTTATTAGGAATGTGCCGGTTCAGGTGGAAGGACCCCACCAAGTGACAATGCAAGGAATTGAACTCCTTCTGTTATGGCTAGTCCAAGCTCCAAAGTCAGAAGGTATAAGACAACTAGCCTAACAGTTAAGAATGAACCTTTTAAGAGCGTAAGATCACTTGTTGGAAGTGCAAGGAAAGTCATTATCAAGACAGTGTCCACAGCTAAAGCACAAGTGTTACCTCTGTGGAGATCCCGAGCATAAGATTATGGACTGTCCAAGAAAGGAAACCCTGAAGTGCTTCATTTGTAAACAGCCGGGACATTGGCAAGAAATGCCCCCAAAAGAATTAACAAGTGGATAGCTGTCCTTGCTTGGAAGAAGTCAGTCTCCTAGAAATATCAATAGATCTCTGTGTTGAGCGTTAGGAGAATAACTTTTTGAAAAGAACAAAAATGTTTTGAAAATGAAATCAATGTTGCGGTTTATCATCTAGTTCATGAATTAATTCAATGTATATTTTACATCCTTTCTTTGAACTTTTGTAATGGAAGATTTACATCTTCTCTTGAATTCATGTATTTCGTTTTGGATATTGTGAAGTTTCTATTACTGATTTTGCTTTAAGTGGAATTTCAATATTTCTATATATGTTTTTATTTCCGCAATTCCGTGTTCTATATTTCCGATAAGCTTCCTTAAATCTCTTTTAACGCTTTAAGACGTAATAAAAGATTTAGAATTCTCACCGAGCTTAATAAAATTGTAGGAGAGATACCCAACCACAACAAGAACCCGTCATGACTCCTTTAGGACCCGAGAACCAAGCGATACCTGAACCACCTAATCAAGAGGGAAATGCCTCAATAGAGATTGAACGGCTTACTAGTCAGATAAGAAGCTACATGCAACAGACTCAAGTCAGTTCAACGTCTACACCTGTGAGATATGAGCAAGAAACGACGCAAGATGAACCCCATCACCTCAATACCACCAAAGTCTCTTGCCATGCTTCATAAAGTGTAACCAGTATTTCGACGGAGTTTTGGAAAACCAGATGAGGCAGAGGATTGGTTGGCACATATTGAGAGGTCCTTTAATGCTTTTGAAGTACCACACCGTCTGAGAGTCAATTATGGAACCTATATGCTCCGCTTACATGCCCGAGTATGGTGGGAATCTAAGGAAAGAGAGTTGACGCCTCCAGTTACATGGGAGATGTTTAAATATGAGTTTTTGGATAAATATTTCCCCATGAGCTTAAGAGTCCAGTACAGTGCGATTTCTCAATATCTCACAAGGAGATCGTAGTGTGGAACAGTACGAAACCGAGTTCAGTAGATTGTTGCAATATGCTCCGGAATCATATAAACAAAGTGAGGAACTCAAAAGACAAGTGTTTCTGAATGGTTTAAAAGAAGATCTTCGGACTCGATTGGAGGAATTTGATAAGGAGTTATCAAGGATTGCTAGAAAGAGCACGGATAATAGAAAATGCTCAAAGGAGGAGGCAAGAAAGAAGTAATAAGGAAATGGAGTTCTATGCTGCAATGACCCCGAGTCAAAATGTCAGAACACTTCCCTTGGATGATGACCCAAACAAGGAAGAAGACATAATATTGGATAAGCTACAATGTTGGAAATGTAAGGGACAGCATTACCCTATACGGTGTCCACGACTTCAATCCAAGTGTTACCTCTGTGGGGACCCCAGTCACAAAGTTGAGAAGTGTCCCAAAAAGACGACCAACGCATGCTTTCTTTGCTCAAAAACGGGACATTTAGCTAAAACATGCCCTGAACGGGATAACTTGCGTGTTGCTTCGCTGGATCAACCAAGAAAGAAGAGGAGGAGATGTAATAGGAACAAAAGCAACAAAGGAAAAAGGAATCGAGGTTCTTCAAGAACAACTACATCCGGAAATCCAGTCCACAACCCTCACACATATGGAGTGTATGAAGAAGCTAGTGATGAGGAGCTGGAGTCCTTTGCATGGAAGGAAGCGAGGATCAAATATGCAACTCGATATCAGGTTAGCGCTATACCCTTAGACTACCGCATATTCTTTCTTGTCAATAGAATCAAAGAGATAGGTTGTTAGAAATACCCTGGATTAAATGGCAAAAAAAAAAAATAGGAAAGCCCGAGACCATTAAAATTAGAATGAGCCAATGATGGAAACTAAAACAAAACTCGACTAATTTAACAAATTCCAAGATACCCCTCATACAACCTCTTGTAAATAAAGAACTTTGAAAGATGAAATCTATGACGATCGTTACACAAAAGTTAAAATTTCAGTAATCAAATCTAAATTACCAAACCCGTAAAATCTTCACAAGTAATAATTATACAATAAAGCAATAAGATCTCTTGATTTCAATCCCATCAAGATAATTACGATGATAAGAATTTAAAACGATGATGACCATATTGTTTAAGGAAATATAAATCACAAAGTACAATATTTGTATATACAGCTACATAAGAATGGAGAAGCGAATCCACAACCTTCGTTGGTCAAGTAATCGAGTCATGAAAGGTCGTGTTGTCATGAGTCGTCTGGTGTCGGTCGAGTCGAGTCATCTATGGTCTCGAGTCAAGTCCGTGTTGTTTTCTAAAAAAAGTCGTGTAAGTGAAGGTTGGAATCGCTAAGCCAAATCTTATTAATTTGTATGTGCTATATTTCGTAAAATGACTATCATACGAAGTTTAGAAATAATACAAACCGAAGCACAAACCGGTGCTAGAAAATATAACTTGAAATTCACAATCTCTTCTCGAGAAACGATATACGCATAACAAGTTTTGCGGACAAAACTTTCCTTAAGGTGGGGAGGATGTAAGCCCCGGAAAATTTCAATAAATAATTTTAAGATGGACTTCGAAAATAAACCCTAAAAATCACTCCAAATTAAAACCAAATTTCAACTAGCCCAAAAACAAACTATTAAAAAGTAAATAATGATTGACCTTCGGAAATAAAACTAGATTCAAGAATTCCGAAAATATTAAGAGATATTAAATACTTACAAAAATAAAATTTAAAATAGATTTCTCAAATTAAATATGTTGTATAAACATAAATATCAGTTTCCAAATTGGCAAAGGTCTAACTCGGAAAATCACCCGGAAACCCTAACCGGAATACAATAGTGTAAGTCCGGCAATCTAGCGCCCCTAACCCTAGAGGCCGAGATGTAGTTTAGATATGTAGAATAGCTCATAGTAATATGAGTTTGTTTAAAAATATCAGATTGGTAAATTTTTGACCTATTTCGAACCCGTTCGGATACAGACTTCGAAAAGCGTGTCCCGGGGCTCGAGATATAAAAAATATACCAATAGTACCGTTAGACTCGTAATTTCATAAGATTTCTAAATATATCAGTTATATAATTTTTCGGGTTATAAAAGTTACAGTTATAACCTTTTTATCGTATTTCCATTATTACCGGTAATTGATTAGTCTTTTGCACTATTCATTTTTTTTATTACAAAATTTTATTATTCTTATAAAGTCTTATATTTTTAGATAAATATTTTATATGTTATAGAAAATTTTGTTTTTCTAAAATTTAGTTCGTTTCGGGTCTTTACGGGATCAGATTCTGTTTAAGACGTACTAAAAATAAAATAAATTAATTTAATAATTGGAAAATATTTTAAAAATATTTTTATTCCATAAAATATTTTTTAGAATTTTTCGGTTATAAAAATATTATTATAGCCCATATTCGCGTATTTTGATCATACCGGTAACATATTTGTTAAAATACTCAAATAATTATTTAATTTTAATTATGAAAAATCTGCTACAATTATTTGGAATAATTTTTCTAATTTTATTTTATTTTTTTTTATTTTATTAAGAAAGTACTCTTACAACCCATCTTTTCAAGTACACCTTACACATATCACTTCCTTTTCACTTCAATCTTTTTACACTTCATTAATCTATTCATGGCAGATTTTTGACTCTTTGATGGCTGCCATTGTCCTTCATTTACTCCATTTTGACCAAATTAATTTTTTTCCACTCCTTCTTAAGGAAGTTACATTACACATTAATTATACAATTAATTTTGAGTCAAATTCAACAAAATCTCTCCTCTTCCCCTCTTTTCATGTGGACAGCACCCTCCCAATTTGCTGCCTTGTTTTATTTTTTTTTCTCCCTTTCATTCATTTAATACACTCATTTTCTCTCTCCCTTTCATTTACTCATTTTCCTTTTCATTCTTTAGCTTTTCTCTCTCTTTTTCCTCTCTTTTCTTCTTCTTATTGTTCTTGTTTCCTCAAGACACAAGCTGCCCCACATCTTCCATGGCTTCCACACTTCATTTTTAAAGATTTTCTAAGCAAATCTTCATCCAAAGCTCCATAGGTGATATAGGTAAAGTATAATGAAGGTTTCATGCATCAAATGAACTTCCATAAGCTTAAAAGCTTAGGATGATG
This sequence comes from Combretum micranthum, assembly GCA_024138025.1. Lineage (NCBI taxonomy): Eukaryota > Viridiplantae > Streptophyta > Magnoliopsida > Myrtales > Combretaceae > Combretum > Combretum micranthum. The sequence goes on along the minus strand of JAMXBD010001139.1, from coordinate 58,890 downwards.
ATGCCAAAAATGAAATCTTTCTCTTCTCCACTTTTATTACTTGTATTATAATTATTTTCTTGTTTAAAGTTATTATATTTTGTAGATCTAACTTTTTAGGCTTTGATTTTTGTTTATGCCATAGATCTTGTTATTTAAGTTGTTATTTTTGTTATTCCTTATGATTTATGCATAGATCTAGCATTCACATGTCTATCTTAGTGATTCATGCATGTAAAACTAGTTTAGAAAACTAGATCTAAAGTTTTGAGTTCATAGATGCATTAGATCTTTGTTTATGTTCATGAACAACTTGCTATAGCTTGATGATGGTAGGAAAGTTGTAGGAAACCAAGATCTATTTTGTTTTCAACAAAAATCAATTTTGAAAATTCGGATGAAAATGGAACCTATTTAGAAAAGTGGTTTTTCAACTTTAAAATGTATATTTTTCATTTAAAATGAAGGCTTAGGTATAGATACCATAAATGAAAGATTTTGATAAGTGAAGTTTAGATCCATGATGTTTATAGCTTATTACCATGCATTTGTTTTATGTTTATGTTCATATTAAGTATAGATCTTAGTTATGAACTCAAACAAAATTGTGAAATTCGTATTTTGGCAAGACCCATATTTAAAAACTACTTTTCAAGTGTCAAAATGTAATTTTTACATAAGAAAATGAAGGCTTAATATATATATCATCAAGACTTCATTTTATATGGTTCAAAGATGATTTTCAAAGATTAATTTTCAAAACAAAGTTCTATTCTCGGATTTTGGCCAAGGCCTAGTGCAAAAACATGTTTTCCAACTCAAAAATAAAGTTTTTATTCAAGAAATGAAGGGCTCTTAAGATATGATATGTAAGGAATGGATTTTCACAAGTTTAGATAGGTTTTATCAAAAGATATGTCCAAAAATGAATTTTGTAAATTCGGATCCCAACCAAGACCAATTTTTAAAACCCATTTATCAACATCAAAACTCATGTTTTATGTGAAAAATGAAGTATATAGGTAATAGGTATCATTAAGTAGTGATTTTTATAAGTTGAAATGAGTTTTGATGAGATTAATGTATAAAACAAGAAATAGAATCAAGATGAGAAAATTTTGAGTTAGTAACCAATTTGTGAAATTCGTAATTTTGAGTGAAGGCCATAAGAACACCTATTATCCAAGTTCAAAATGAAAGTTTTATGTATTAAATGAAGTCCTTAAGTAATAGGTATCATAAGGTCTTAAATTTTAATGCATTAAACAAGTTTTCCCCAAATGAATCATTCAAAAAGTGGATTTTCTAAAATTCGGATTTTTGAGTAAATCATATTGGAAAACATATTTACAAAGTGTAAAATGGAATTTTTATGTAGAAATGAAGGTCATAAGTAATATATAATGAAGACTCAATTTTGACAAAAATAATTATATTTTCTTAAGTAACAAATCCAAAACAAATGGAAATGATAAAAGTTAGAAAACTAGATTTTTCATAAGTAAGTTGTCATTATGGTCTTGCAAAATAAAAAGTTATAAAATTTCTTTTAGTAAAAATCATCAAGATCATGCATACAATAGCTCATCTCATGTCATTCATGTTAGGAAATCACTCATATTGCATGTATAGTTAATTATATAGTAGGAACATTTCAAACATTTACAAAACTATTTTTCGGAAATTGAAATTGTTGCTGACCTAATCTGATCCGACTTTTCGAAGCTTCAAAGTTTTCAAAACTTGAAAATAATATTAGAATTAGATAGATCTTCGAAGTAGATAGAAATCGATATATAATTTGCGAGATTCCGAGTTAAAATGACCAAGTTATGGCCGTTTTAAGTTGGAATTCCCGCTTAGGACGCGAATTACGAATTTGATAGTTCGTATGAAATCGTTTGGATTAGTTTGAGTTGAAATACTTATTAGAGTATTTCTTCCTTTTTAGGAGATCCCGAAATCGACGATTCCCTACCACCGGATTATATTACTAGAAGACCGGTGATCCAATGGCCGAGTGAGTTTTCTCCTTGTTTTGTTACCTTGATTGTGATTGTAGTTAGTTGCATTAGAATTATAGGAACAAGATAAAAATCGATATGAATGGGGATGGGATATATGATGAGACTGATGAATGTGTGCCAAAGAATACTAAAGCATATCGAAACCACGATTTGATTGGATAACTGCACCGTTCATATTATTTCTGTTATATGTGTGATATTGATTGGTCACTCTAAAGAATGTATAAATATTTTTGACCTAAGCAAAAATTAAATTGGTCATGCATCGCATTGGACATATTGCATTTGGTAGCATGCTACTCCTACGCAGGTCGATCGGTATGGTCCGTGGATGACTCGTTTGGATAACGAACCCGGTGCCAGAGCTCATTCAGGGGTACTAAGGCGCATGTGGATGCATTCTTGGATGAGCCTAGCCGAGTCGAGTGCTAAGAGCCGAGGGCTTGGGGACTAGATGCGGTCGTGTAGACTCAATACCATTCCTAACCCAAGATACGGAGGGCGTAAATCCGTTCTGTGTGTGGGTTCCGGATACCCATGCATAATTGCTTGCTCACGTGTTTGTTCATGCATAGCATATGACTGATTATAACTTGTTTGTTATGGTACGGAATTAAGGGAATTCTCACTAAGCTAGTGTAGCTTATACCCCTAATTGTTTAAATGAACAGGTTATCTCAAGAATGCAAGTGGGACCGAATTGGTTGAAGTCGGGAATGACTTTGGGATTTCGGCAAGAATACGAATGTTGAAGTTATGCTAGTTTTATGATTTGTCTTGTAATAGTTTGTGTAGGGAAGTCTGTGGATGAATGTAATTGAGTTGAATGATTTGTATTTTGAAGTGTAGTGATTTGTATCTGAAGTATAGTAAATTTGTATTTCCTTTACATTGTTACTCAAGCTATATCAACGTAAAATGTATTACTCCGATGAGTCTCCTCATGTGTTAGACGCCTTGTACATAGTATGGAAGCCTTCGCGTGACTGAGGTGGTCATTCTTAGGCTTTAATATTGTGTACGGCGGACTGCCACGTTTAGGGTACCCTTCGGGGCGTGACAGTTTAGTTGGTATCAGAGCGACAAGGTTTTGGGAATTAGGTGGAAAGACTTTAGGATAAAAATGTTAAGATACGATCTTAGAAATGAATAGATAAGTGTTAGATGACCCTTAGGTAAAGAAGAACTAGATTTAGCTCAATGACCTTTAAGATGATTTTCGATTTAAGGATTTGAATTCTATCTTGGAGACTTTGGAGAACATAGAAACAGACATATAGGAAGGAAGATTGAAAATTTGATGGAGATCGAATCTATTCTAGCAACTGCAAAATACAAGAATAAGTGACCCTACCCGACCTTTGGTTCAAACCGATAATAGAAATGGTAGATTTCCCCTTTGACCTAGGAGACCACTAGGTGGGAAGGATAATTGCGTGCTTTCACCGTTTTTTCTAAATAAACAAGTTTAAAGAAAATAAAAAGTTATAACTCTTTTTCTAAACCATAAGCAACTTGTGAGTAGTATAATTAGGCTAATGTGACCGTTTCGTCTTGTTTCTAGGAGACTACCTGAGGAGAACATGCAACAGTCGACTAACCTTCCCGATGAACAACAAGTGAGAGACACTCCACCACCACAAGATCCAATGCAACAAGTCATAGACCTTCTAGGGTGTTTGGTGGATACACAAAAGCTCCTCTTACAACAAGTGCTTATTAGGAATGTGCCGGTTCAGGTGGAAGGACCCCACCAAGTGACAATGCAAGGAATTGAGACTCCTTCTGTTATGGCTAGTCCAAGCTCCAAAGTCAGAAGGTATAAGACAACTAGCCTAACAGTTAAGAATGAACCTTTTAAGAAGCGTAAGATCACTTGTTGGAAGTGCAAGGAAAGTCATTATCCAAGACAGTGTCCACAGTTAAAGCACAGTGTTACCTCTGTGGAGATCCCGAGCATAAGATTATGGACTGTCCAAGAAAGGAAACCCTGAAGTGCTTCATTTGTAAACAGCGGGACATTGGCGAAGATGCCCCCAAAAGAATTAACAAGTGGATAGCTGTCCTTGCTTGGAAGAAGTCAGTCTCCTAGAAATATCAATAGATCTCTTGTGTTGAGCGTTAGAGTGAATAACTTTTGAAAAAGAACAAAAATGTTTTGAAAATGTAAAATCAAGTTGCGGTTTATCATCTAGTTCATGAATTAATTCCAATGTATATTTTACATCCTTTCTTTGAACTTTTGTAATGGAAGATTTACATCTTCTCTTGAATTCTGTATTTCGTTTTGGATATTGTGAAGTTTCTATTACTGATTTTGCTTTAAGTGGAATTTCAATATCTCATATATGTTTTTATTTCCGCAATTCCGTGTTCTATATTTCCATAAGCTTCCTTAAATCTCTTTTAACTCTTAAGACGTAATAAAAGATTTAGAATTCTCACCCGGAGCTTAATAAAATTGTAGGAGAGATACCCAAACCACAACAAGAACCCGTCATGACTCCTTTAGGACCCGAGAACCAAGCGATACCTGAACCACCTAATCAAGAGGGAAATGCCTCAATAGAGATTGAACGGCTTACTAGTCAGATAGAAGCTACATGCAACAGACTCAAGTCAGTTCAACATCTACACCTGTGAGATATAGCAAGAAACGACGCAAGATGAACCCCCATCACCTCAATACCACCAAAGTCTCTTGCCATGCTTCATAAAGTGTAACCAGTATTTCGACGGAGTTCTTGGAAAACCAGATGAGGCAGAGGATTGGTTGGCACATATTGAGAGGTCCTTTAATGCTTTTGAAGACCACACCGTCTGAGAGTCAATTATGGAACCTATATGCTCCGCTTACATGCCCGAGTATGGTGGGAATCTAAGGAAAGAGAGTTGACGCCTCCAGTTACATGGGAGATGTTTAAATATGAGTTTTTGGATAAATATTTCCCCATGAGCTTAAGAGTCCAGTACAGTGCGGATTTCTCAGTATCTCACAAGGAGATCATAGTGTGGAACAGTACGAAACCGAGTTCAGTAGATTGTTGCAATATGCTCCAGAATCATATAAGCAAAGTGAGGAACTCAAAAGACAAGTGTTTCTGAATGGTTTAAAAGAAGACCTTCGGACTCGATTGGAAGAATTTGATATAAGGAGTTATCAAGGATTGCTAGAAAGAGCACGGATAATAGAAAATGCTCAAAAGAGGAGGCAAGAAAGAAGTAATAAGGAAATGGAGTTCTATGTTGCAATGACCCCGTCAAAATGTCAGAACACTTCCCGTGGATGATGACCCAAACAAGGAAGAAGACATAATATTGGATAAGCTACAATGTTGGAAATGTAAGGGACAGCATTACCCTATACGGTGTCCACGACTTCAATCCAAGTGTTACCTCTGTGGGGACCCCAGTCACAAAGTTGAGAAGTGTCCCAAAAAGACGACCAACGCATGCTTTCTTTGCTCAAAAACGGGACATTTAGCTAAAACATGCCCTGAACGGGATAACTTACGTTGCTTCGCTGGATCAACCAAGAAAGAAGAGGAGGAGATGTAATAGGAACAAAAGCAACAAAGGAAAAAGGAATTGAGGTTCTTCAAGAACAACTACATCTGGAAATCCAGTCCACAACTCTCACACATATGGAGTGTATGAAGAAGCTAGTGATGAGGAGCTGGAGTCCTTTGTCATGGGAGGAAGTGAGGATCAAATATGCAACTCGATATCAGGTTAGCGCTATACCCTTAGACTACCGCATATTCCTTCTTGTCAATAGAATCAAAGAGATAGGTTGCTAGAAATACCCCTGGATTAAATGGCCAAAAAAAAAAAAAAAAGAAAGCCCGAGACCATTAAAAATTAGAATGAGCCAATGATGGAAACTAAAAACAAAACTCGACTAATTTAACAAATTCCAAGATACCCCTCATACGACCTCGTGTAAATAAAGAACTTTGAAAGATGAAATCTATGATGATCGTTACACAAAGTTAAAATTTCAGTAATCAAATCTAAATTACCAAACCCCCAAAATCTTCACAAGTAGTAATTATACAATAAAGCAATAAGATCTCTTGATTTCAATCCCATCAAGATAATTACGATGATAAGAATTTAAACGATGATGACCATATTGTTTAAGGAAATATAAATCACAAAGTACAATATTTGTATATACAGCTACATATAAGAATGGAGAAGCGAATCCACAACCTTCGTTGGTCAAGTAATCGAGTCATGAAAGGTCGTGTTGTCATGAGTCGTCTGGTGTCGGTCGATCGAGTCATCTATGGTCTCGAGTCAAGTCCGTGTTGTTTTCTAAAAAAGTCGTGTAAGTGAAGGTTGGAATCGCTAAGCCAAATCTTATTAATTTGTATGTGCTATATTTCGTAAAATGACTATCATACGAAGTTTAGAAATAATACAACCGAAGCACAAACCGGTGCTAGAAAATATAACTTGAAATTCACAATCTCTTCTCGAGAAACGATATACGCATAACAAGTTTTGCGACAAAACTTTCCTTAAGGTGGGGAGATAAGTAAGCCCCGAAAATTTCAATAAATAATTTTAAGATGGACTTCGAAAATAAACCCTAAAAATCACTCCAAATTAAAACCAAATTTCAACTAGCCCAAAACAAACTATTAAAAAGAAATAATGATTGACCTTCGAAATAAAACTCATTCAAGAATTCCGAAAATATTAAGAGATATTAAATACTTACAAAAATAAAATTTAAAATAAATTTCTCAAATTAAATATGTTGTATAAACATAAATATCAGTTTCCAAATTGGCAAAGGTCTAAACCGGAAAATCACCCGGAAACCCTAACCGGAATACAATAGTGTAAGTCCGCAATCTAGCGCCCCTAACCCTAGAGGCCGAGATGTAGTTTAGATATGTAGAATAGCTCATAGTAATATGAGTTTGTTTAAAAATATCAGATTGGTAAATTTTTGACCTATTTCGAACCCGTTCGGATACAGACTTCGAAAAGCGTGTCCCGGGCTCGAGATATCAAAAATATACCAATAGTACCGTTAGACTCGTAATTTCATAAGATTTCTAAATATATCAGTTATATAATTTTTCGGATAAAAGTTACAGTTATAACCTTTTTATCGTATTTCCATTATTACCGGTAATTGATTAGTCTTTTGCACTATTCATTTTTATTTTATTACAAAATTTTATTATTCTTATAAAGTCTTATATTTTTAGATAAATATTTTATATGTTATAGAAAATTTTGTTTTTCTAAAATTTAGTTCGTTTCGGGTCTTTACGGGATCAGATTCTGTTTAAGACCGACTAAAAATAAAATAAATTAATTTAATAATTGGAAAATATTTTAAAAATATTTTATTCCATAAAATATTTTTAGAATTTTTCGAGTTATAAAAATATTATTTATAGCCCATATTCGCGTATTTTGATCATACCGGTAACATATTTGTTAAAATACTAAAATAATTATTTAATTTTAATTATGAAAAATCTGCTACAATTATTTGGAATAATTTTTCTAATTTTATTTTATTTTGTTTTATTTTATTAAGAAAGTACTCTTACAACCCATCTTTTCAAGTACACCTTACACATATCACTTCCTTTTCACTTCAATCTTTTTACACTTCATTATATATATTCATGGCAGATTTTTGACTCTTTGATGGCTGCCATTGTCCTTCATTTACTCCATTTTGACCAAATTAATTATTTTTCCACTCTTCTTAAGAAAGTTACATTACACATTAATTATACAATTAATTTTGAGTCAAATTCAACAAAATCCTCTCTCTCCTCCCTCTTTTCACGTGGACAGCACCCCTCCCAATTTGCTGCCTTGTTTTATTTTTTTTCTCCTTTCATTCATTTAATACACTCATTTTCTCTCTCCCTTTCATTTACTCATTTTCCTTTTCATTCTTTAGCTTTTCTCTCTCTTTTTCCTCTCTTTTCTTCTTCTATTGTTCTTGTTTCCTCAAGACACAAGCTGCCCCCACATCTTCCATGGCTTCCACACTTCATTTTTAAAGATTTTCTAAGCAAATCTTCATCCAAAGCTCCATAGGTGATATAGGTAAAGTATAATGAAGGTTTCATGCATCAAATGAACTTCCATAAGCTTAAAAGCTTAGGATGATGATGCCAAAAATGAAATCTTTCTCTTCTCCACTTTTATTACTTGTATTATAATTATTTTCTTGTTTAAAGTTATTATATTTTGTAGATCTAACTTTTTATGGCTTTGATTTTTGTTTATGCCATAGATCTTGTTATTTAAGTTGTTATTTTTGTTATTCCTTATGATTTATGCATAGATCTAGCATTCACATGTCTATCTTAGTGATTCATGCATGTAAAACTAGTTTAGAAAACTAGATCTAAAGTTTTGAGTTCATAGATGCATTAGATCTTTGTTTATGTTCATGAACAACTTGCTATAGCTTGATGATGGTAGGAAAGTTGTAGGAAACCAAGATCTATTTTGTTTTCAACAAAAATCAATTTTGAAAATTCGGATGAAAATGGAACCATTTAGAAAAGTGGTTTTTCAACTTCAAAATGTATATTTTTCATTTAAAATGAAGGGCTTAGGGTATAGATACCATAAATGAAAGATTTTGATAAGTGAAGTTTAGATCCACGATGTTTTATAAGCTTATACCATGCATTTGTTTTATGTTTATGTTCATATTAAGTATAGATCTTAGTTATGAACTCAAACAAAATTGTGAAATTCGTCTTTGGCAAGACCCTATTCAAAAACTACTTTTCAAGTGTCAAAATGTAATTTTTACATAAGAAAATGAAGGCTTAATATATATATAGCATCAAGACTTCATTTTATATGGTTCAAAGATGATTTTCAAAGATTAATTTTCAAAACAAAGTTCTATTCCGGATTTTGGCCAAGGCCTAGTGCAAAAACATGTTTTCCAACTCAAAAATAAAGTTTTTATTCAAGAAATGAAGGGCTCTTAAGATATGATATGTAAGGAATGGATTTTCACAAGTTTAGATAGGTTTTATCAAAAGATATGTCCAAAAATGAATTTTGTAAATTCGGATCCCAACCAAGACCAATTTTTAAAACCCATTTATCAACATCAAAACTCATGTTTTATGTGAAAAATGAAGTATATAGGTAATAGGTATCATTAAGTAGTGATTTTTATAAGTTGAAATGAGTTTTGATGAGATTAATGTATAAAACAAGAAATAGAATCAAGATGAGAAAATTTTGAGTTAGTAACCAATTTGTGAAATTCGTAATTTTGAGTGAAGGCCATAAGAACACCTATTATCCAAGTTTAAAATGAAAGTTTTATGTATTAAATGAAAGTCCTTAAGTAATAGGTATCATAAGGTCTTAAATTTTAATGCATTAAACAAGTTTTCCCCAAATGAATCATTCAAAAAAGTGGATTTTCTAAAATTCGGATTTTTGAGTAAATCATATTGGAAAACATATTTACAAAGTGTAAAATGGAAATTTTTATGTAGAAATGAAGGTCATAAGTAGTATATATAATGAAGACTCAATTTTAACAAAAATAATTATATTTTCTTAAGTAACAAATCCAAAACAAATGGAAATGATAAAAGTTAGAAAACTAGATTTTTCATAAGTAAGTTGTCATTATGGTCTTGCAAAATAAAAAGTTATAAAATTTCCTTTTAGTAAAATCATCAAGATCATGCATGCAATAGGCTCATCTCATGTCATTCATGTTAGGAAATCACTCATATTGCATGTATAGTTAAGTTATATAGTAGGAACATTTCAAACATTTACAAACTATTTTTTGGAAATTGAAATTGTTGCTGACCTAATCTGATCCGAACTTTTCGAAGCTTCAAAGTTTTCAAAACTTGAAAATAATATTAGAATTAGATAGATCTTTCGAAGTAGATAGAAATCGATATATAATTTGCGAGATTCCGAGTTAAAATAACCAAGTTATGGCCGTTTTAAGTTGGAATTCCCGCTTAGGACGAGAATTACGAACTTGATAGTTCGTATGAAATTGTTTGGATTAGTTTGAGTTGAAATACTTATTAAAGTATTTCTTCCTTTTTAGTAGATCCCGAAATCGACGATTCCCTACCACCGGATTACTATTACTAGAAGACCGATGATCCAATGGCCGAGTGAGTTTCTCCTTGTTTTGTTACCTTGATTGTGATTGTAGCTAGTTGCATTAGAATGATAGAAACAAGATAAAAATCGATATGAATGGGGATGGGATATATGATGAAACTGTGATGAATGTGTGCCAAAGAATACTAAAGCATATCGAAACCACGATTTGATTGGATAACTGCACCGTTCATATTATTTCTGTTATATGTGTGATATGGATTGGTCACTCTAAAGAATGTATAAATACTTTTGACCTAAGCAAAAATTAAATTGGTCATGCATCGCATTGGACATACTGCATTTGGTAGCATGCTACTCCTACGCAGGTCGATCGGTATGGTCCATGGATGACTCGTTTGGATAACGAACCCGGTGCCAGAGCTCATTCAGGGGTACTAAGGCGCATGTGGATGCATTCTTGGATGAGCCTAGCCGAGTCGAGTGCTAAGAGCCGAGGGCTTGGGGACTAGATGCGGTCGTGTAGACTCAATACCATTCCTAACCCAAGATATGGAGGGCGTAAATCCGTTCTGTGTGTGGGTTCCGGATGCCCATGCATAATTGCTTGCTCACGTGTTTATTCATGCATAGCATATGACTGATTTTAACTTGTTTGTTATGGTACGGAATTAAGGGAATTCTCACTAAGCTAGTGTAGCTTATACCCCTATAGTTGTTTAAATGAACAGGTTATCTCAAGAATGCAAGGTGGGAACCGAATTGGTTGAAGTCGGGAATGACTTTGGGATTTCGGCAAGGAATACGAATGGTTGAAGTTATTTGCTAGTTTTATGATTTGTCTTGTAATAGTTTGTGTAGGGAAGTCTGTGGATAAATATAATTGGAGTTGAATGATTTGTATTTTGAAGTGTAGTGATTTGTATCTGAAGTATAGTAAATTTGTATTTCCTTTACATTGTTACTCAAGCTATATCGACGTAAAATGTATTACTCCGATGAGTCTCCTCCATGTGTTAGACGCCTTGTACATAGTATGGAAGCCTTCGCGTGACTGAGATGGTCATTCTTAGGCTTTAATATTGTGTACGGCGGACTGCCACGTTTAGTGTACCCTTCGGGGCGTGACATATTTCTTACACATTTTCATTTCCAATAGAACTTCACATCTCTCATTTCTTACTTTTAATTTTAAAAAAGACAAAAAAAAAGTTCTTAAGACTAGTTTTTCTAGTCTTAGGCTTGTCCTCATCAAGTCAAAACATTTTCTTTTCTTTTTGGGACTAGTCTTTTCTTAGTCCTAAGGTACCTTGATGAAGCTAAGGTCCTAATACTTGATTTATTTCGTCATTTGCTTATTCTTTTAAGTTATTATGTTCCTTTATATTCCATAATTTTATGATTCATATTTATGCATGAACATAATGTTTTTGTCTCAACAAAAATAAATGAGGAAGTGTTTTCTTAAAACTAAAGATTCTTTCTAAAGAAATAGATGTAGAAAATAGATTTCATAAAAACTCATGAACATGCTTAGAAATAATTTTTCTTCTTAAACGAACAAAAGGTTTTATAAAAACTTATTTTTCATCAAGTTTTAAAAATTCTTTTGGAATCATTACAAGAAACAAAAATATCATTTTATGAAATTGTTATTACTTTTAAAAGTTGTTGGAATCTAAGTAGAAAATAAAACCACTCCTTAAGAATTTAACGTAATTACAAGAGATTAAATTTAGAAAAAGGAATATTCATCTCAAATAACTCAAGATCTTTTCAAAAGTAAAATGAATATTCCAACAAAATCTCAAGTTCAAAATCTTTTAAACTTTACTTTTTCATAAGTTGAGATAACTTCATTTACTTCATCCATTTGTCATGAGTCAATACATATATGTATATATCTTCCAAAAAGTTTATAAAAATACTTGGAACATTCATCTCTTCAATTGAGTTTTATTTAAAGAGAGGAAGTCAAGTTTTTGCAAATTCGTGGAGAATCTGGTCACTGCTTTTTTGGAACCCAAATGACTTAGTCTATTGAAAATAAGTTTATAAATGGATAGATCTTTTCGAGTAGGTAGAAAACGATATATTATTTGCGAAATTTCGAGTTAAAATGAGCAAGTTATGGCCATTCTAAGTTGGAATTTCCTCTTATACGATTTTACCGCGATTTTAAGAAAAGTTTAGAATCTCAAGAAGAGAAACTTCATGAAATACGCATTTTGGGTATTCTTCTTGATTAGATAATCTCGAGGAGGATTGTTCGTATCCCGAAGATTATTACGATTAGTGGAAATCCCGAACGACTCATCTATTTCAAGAAAAGTGTCATCATGGCTGAGTGAGTTTATTCCTCGTTATTTTTCATACTTTGATTGTGCTTGTAAAATTAGTTGCACTAGAATTTAGGCAAAAATCAAATGGAAGTTGTATGATAACATGTTGAAAGAATATTAAGTATATCGAAACTTGATTTGTTTGTAATAAAGTTGTTTGTACATTACTATCTTGAGGTGTTTGAAATTGGTTGCTCACTTGAAAGAAGATAAATATAACTACTAGAATTTAAATTAAGAAATTATGCATGCACTTCATATGTGAGTCACATTTCATTCACTACTATACAATTGGTTGGATAAGTGTATAATAGTGGTGGTGACATAACCGGTATATCATGTAAGTGGCGAGTAGGAGCCAGTAAGAACTACGTAAATTGGTGGCTAGTAGGAGCCTGCAATAAATACAAGTTTTTGATGGCGTATAGGAGCCGGTAAGATCTATAAAAGTGTTTTAAAAGTTATGGTTGTAATTGGCTTGAATACCCAACCCCGAATGAATGGCGTAATTCATTCAACATATGATTCCCGGAGAGTTATATGTCTTGTATGCTCACGTGGTTGTTGCATTCCATATGTTTGAATAATAAACTTGGTTGATAATTTACTTTGAGTATGAATTTTGGGATTTACTCACTAAGCCCATAAGCTTACACCCCTACAGGTATTTGTATTCTCACGAACCCCTATTTTTGTGCCCGAGGCCTCCCCGTATCCGTGTAAGTTTTATGTATTGAAGCTTTTGAAGGAAATATACTCGAAGACTTAGATTAGAATTCCTTTGAAATCTTTAATGTAGTATTTTGGATGTTGTAAAGACTATCCCGATCCTTGGGATTAGCGGGGGTATGCCCCTAATAAATCATGTAATAGACCTTTGGTTATTAATGATATAATATATTTTATTTCTGGATTCTTGTATGTTCATCTTTACTTGCTTAAACTATGCTTCCCAAAAGCGTCTCCTATTACTGTGCTAGACGCCTTACATATAATACTAAGGCTTTCGCATGACTAACGTAGTCATTCCTAAGTCTTGATATTATATGTGGCGGACTGCCACGTTTAGGGTACCCTTCGGGGCGTGACAGTTTAAGTTGGTATCAGAGCAACAAGTTTATAGGAATAAAGGTAATAGGAATAAATCTAGAATAGAGAAAGATAGATATGTTTATGGAGAAAGGACCTAGATAAGATTAGATAAGTCTAGAAATTCTCCAAAAGGAAAATTAATGACCTCCCTTGTCTTTTATAGCTTACTCTTGGAGAAGTTAGAGTTAAGGCCCAATGTTTGAACTTAAAAAATGATGAAACCTTTGTGGACTACCGGTTAAAAGTAAGAAGCCTATGTAAGGAGTTTGCCCTATTGGACTGACTTAGAAGTTTCTTACGGTATGGAATGGCTTATGTGCCATTACAACCACATCCCTATGCTCCAAGAAGCTACGTTCATTTTCCGAAACGATAGACGTCCATTTTTCCCGATTTTCGAACTTTGAATTCCATAGGCCGGTTATATATCTATGCCCACGATGAGCTAGCATATTCACGGATGAGACGAGGATGATTCTAGCCATTAGGAAGCTAGTTGAAATTTTGGATGGATTGTTGAACCAACCCCAAATGAGAACGTCCCGAATAGAAGCCGATCTCACATTCCCCTAATAAGAGACCCGACTGAGAATGAAGTGATGGAAGTATCCGATGAAAAGCATGCATCACAGATGGAGTTTGATCAATGGGAGCCAAGCACGTCTAAGAATCAACCCTCCCGCAAAGGAAAAAGAATGATGGTTCGAAGCTACTTAAAGCTATTCGTAACTAAGAGGCCAAGGACGACTTCTAGTTCCAACCACCATAAAGCAACTCCCTCACCATGAAGAAAGATCAAAGAAGGAAGGAAAGATCCACATGAACAATCCCATGTATCCAACAAGAATTTTGTAACCAGATCGACTTAGGATATAGGATCGATCAGTAGTTTAATTTATGCTTTCGGAAAATGTTCAACATTTGTTGTATTTTGAATTTCTTTTGCAAGCCTTGATTTCTTTATGTATGGGATTTCATTCCCTTCTATGCTTTTAATTAAATATTTTGGTTTAAACAAATTTCATCTCTTGATTTAGTTGCTTAAACTTCTTTTGTATGATATTTCTCTTTACATGTTTATTTCCTTGAAAGCTCCCGCAATTTCCATAAATTAATATGTAAAAGACTTAATAATCTAGTATTTACGTAAACGATTAAAACAGCTGACCTAGAAGAGGACGACCAAGGATAAGGCAGGCATCGAACAACCTGCCTGAAGAAGTTAACCAACCAAAAGTGCCCCCTATGGCTCCTGCCCCGAACCCGCAAGGCGACCTCCAAGCCATTCTAGGTCAATTAACATAGCTTCTTAATGTGTTAGTTCAAAAACAACAGAGGAATATACCACCACAGGCACCAGCTCAAGCACCACCCCAACAGGCACCTCAAGCATCTGTATATGGACCAGCAGCACCTGATGCTCAATCGCATACAATACCCTTGCTGCCTCCACCACCACCT
This sequence comes from Combretum micranthum, assembly GCA_024138025.1. NCBI lineage: Eukaryota > Viridiplantae > Streptophyta > Magnoliopsida > Myrtales > Combretaceae > Combretum > Combretum micranthum. The sequence goes on along the minus strand of JAMXBD010001139.1, from coordinate 43,874 downwards.
CGACCATACAAAACTTCACTCCCAGATTTTATCAAAAGTAACCGTTACTTTGACGAAGCTTTTGGCAAACCAGATGAAGGTGAGGATTGGCTCGCGCAGATAGAACGATCTTTTGCTGCTTATGAAGTTCCTCATCATCTTCGAATAAGCTATGGTACCTATATGTTAAGGTTTAATGCCTACGTCTTGTGGGAGTCCAAGAGTAGAGAATTGCCGCCACCTATCACCTGGGATATGTTTCGGAATGAATTTCTAGAAAATTATTTCCCTAGAAGTTTAAGAGTAAGATATAGTGCGGATTTCTTGCACATATCTCAGAAAGAAAAATCCATAGAACAATACGAGACGGAGTTCAGCCGACTCCTGCAGTATGCTCCTGATTCTTATAAGTATAGTGAGGAGCTAAAACGACAAGTGTTCCTGAATGGGTTAGATGAGGACCTGAGGATGCGGTTAGAAGAGCTTGACATTCGGACCTTCAGAGAATTAGTTGAAAGAGCAAGAATTGTTGAAGGGGCCAAGAAGAGGAAAGCTGGGACTTCTTAGAAGAAAATGCATGTGTTTAGAAGAAAATTCCAACTAGGAACAAGCTCCAATTTCCCTTTTAAGAGGTTTAAACCAATTAGCCACTTTAAGGGAAATTTCAGTGGACAGAAGGATAATTCCAAGGCAGTAGTAAGTTGTTAGAAATACAAAAGGGCGCACTATCCGAAAAGATGCCCCCTTCTCCAAAACAAATGTTATTTCTGTGGTGACCTAAGCCATAAGATTCCGGATTGCCCAAAGAAAGCTTCTACGACTTGTTTCGTATACAAGCAAACGGGACATTTTGCCAATGATTGTCCCCAAAGAAATCTCACAACAAATCGACCTGTTGGATCTTCAGGAGGACTTGCACCAACAAAGAGTGGGAATGGAAGCGGAAGTTGCTCAGCATCATCTATGCATGGGTTGAGAATTTACAACCTTGAAGGGCAATGGGTTTGTGAGGAGGATACCGAAGGAGGAGTAGAGTTGGCTGCCCTGGACCATGGAGAGAGTATGACTATAGCTTGGTTACAGGTTAGCCTCAACCTTTAAAATATCATTTGTTTTGATATCTGTTGAGTATAAAGTTATGGTGTATGTTGGAAATAATAGATGTCTAAGGAACCTTATAAAGACAATAAGAATAGTAACACACGCGTCTTGAACGCAGGAACCATACAAATAGGGGACCTGACCGCTTCTACCCTCTTCGATACCTATGTAACGCATTCCTTTATTGCCGCTAGTATAGCCTTGAAGATCGGTTTACCTATCACCACAACCCCAACAAGTTTTCATATAAAAATTGAATAATTATTTCAATTATTTTAGTATTTTAACAAATATGTTATCGGTATGACCAAAATACGCGAATATGGGTTATAAATGACATTTTTATAACCCAAAAAATTCTAAAAAATTATTTTATGAAAATAAAAATATTTTTCAAATATTTTCCAATTATTAAATTAATTTATTTTATTTTCAGTATTGGGTTTGAAACAGAATCTGATCCTGTAAAGACCCGAAACGAATTAAATTTTAGAAAAACAAAATTTTCTATAACGTATAAAATATTTATCTAATACTATAAGGCTTCATAAGAATAATAGAATTGTGTAATGAAATAAAAGTGAATAGTGCAAAAGACTAATTAATTACCGGTAATAATGAAAATACGATAAAAAGGTTATGACTGTAACTTTTATAACTCGAAAAATTATATAACAGATATATTTGGAAATCTTATGAAATTACGAGTCTAACAGTACTAATGGGATATTTTTGATATCTCGAGCCCCGGGACATGCTTTTCGAAGTCTGTATCCGAATGGGTTCGAAATAAGTAAAAAATTTACCAATATAATATTTTTAAACAACTTATATTACTACGAGCTATTCTACATATTTAAACTACACCTCGGCCTCTAGGGTTAAGGGCGCTAGATTGCCGAACTTAGGCTATTGTATTCCGATTAGGGTTTCCGGGTGATTTTTCCGGGTTAGATCCTTGCTAATTTGGAAACTGATATTTTATGGTTTTACAACATATTTGATTTGAGAAATTTATCTTAAATTTTATTTTTGTAAGTATTTAATATCTTTTAACGTTTTCAGAAATCTTGAATTGGGTTTTATTCCGAAAGTTAATCGTTATTTACGTTTTAATAATTTGATTTTGGGTTCTATATTACCCGATTTTATAAGGCGGAGTTATGTATAGAATTTGTCGTACGTAGTGGTTTTGGAATTGAATTATGATTGTCACGCCCCAAAGGGTACCCTAAACGTGACAATCCACCACACTTAATATTAAAGTTTAAGTATGACAACCTTAGCCATTCCCAAAAGCTTTTATATTAAGTGTAAGGTGTACTCTCACAACTTTAGAGGACCATTCATGGAATTATGAAGCTTAAGAAAATACAATAACATATTAAGAAAAGAGGATTCATAATATTCATTCACTTATAATAATGATCTTTGCAAACTTAGGGATATTTCCCTTAATCACTAATTTATTACAAGAACATTTATACATCATTTCTAATACTAAACTTCATCTGAAATTTCCTTTATCCAAAAAGAAAGTACCTGACCGTAGGGTCCTCGTGGCCTCAACCATAAATAGGGAAACTACAAAAGATATCTATGGGGGTATAAGCTAACAGGCTTAGTGTGAATTATTTCCATAAATAACTTCTTGTAACAAAATTTCAAACAAGTTATTTAATCAAACAAGTAGAATGCAACATATACCTGAGCAAATAAGGCATATAGTTTTCCGGGAACTATATGTTGAATGGATTTACACCCTCCATTCGAGATTTGGTGATACATAACCTCAAAACAAGTAGTTTTAGTAAAAAGTTGTATGCTTTCGATCAATGTCGTCAAGTATATGAAGTCTACTTGAATTAAGCATTGCTTTCGGATCTTCCGCCAAGCAATTCCCTTTTTCCATAACGCTGCCAAGCAATCGCTTTTGGATACTTTGCCAAGTGTTGCTTTCGACATGAGCTTACTATCCTTCTCACCCAAGGATAATAACCCAAAATGCAATATGACTCACTTCGTGGTATGCATGAATCCGTTTATTTATGATATCATAATATTATTATTATCAGATTTACGGTGATCAAAGAATTTCATACAAAGCAAGTGTTACACTAAAACAATCATTTAAACCAATTCCGGCCTCAATATTCTTAAGATTCTTTCAAAGAATCATTTTACATACATATCCATTCGTCTTTTCCTAGCTCTAATGCAACTAATTTACAAGCACAACAAGTATGGCATTTAAGGGAAATAAACTCACGAAGCCATGTCGACTATTCCTCTATGCGGATGAGTCGTTCACACACTCCTCTTAATCGAAATAATCTTCGGGATAAAGGTATCCTTCCTCGGAGTCACCTAGCTAAAGAAAATACCCACAATGAGTATTTCTTGATGATTTTCTTTAATTTTGACAAAACAATGTCAAAAGAACATTAAAGTTCGTATAAAGGGAAGTTCCAAATTAAAATTGTCATAACTTGGTCATTTTAACTCGGAATCGCGCATATAATATACCGATTTCTACCTACTAGAAAAGATCTACCAATTTCTAAAATTATTTTTAACAAACAAGTTTGTAACGCCCTAAATTAAGGCATTACAACCCGCCATGTGTCCCTCTCTTAAAAGAGACACGCAAAGGCTCTAATTCTCAATACCACAAAATATGAACATATAAAAATCTCCATGAACCCATATTTAAGGGTACTCTAGAAGGAACAAAACCCGTGAAACCTGTAATTTATAACTTTCAAATATCTCTCGTAATAAAACTAAATCCGAGTTGGCAAAACCAAAGCCAACAATAATCCAGAAAAGATCTATCTTCCAACTAAAAACATATAATCCTGTTTAATAAATATTACATAAAAACCAATACTTCAAATCCTCAAAAAGATAACTAATCAAAATATTGTTTCAAAAATCTTTAATAACTCAAGATATCTTCTTCTTTTTTTTCATATGTCCTGTATAACATCCTATTCCTTTGCAGTATAGTCAGGTCCACTATCGCCATCTCCATAATCAAAATACAAGTCATAACCAGACAAGTCATAAACAATATCTCCATCACCTGTACCTGAAAAAGAAAGGAATGAGCGAAAACGCCCAGTACGCCAGTCCACAAACAATATGCAAATGCACAAACAACATGTATAGATATGTGCAACTAACTAAATGCAAACAATAGGATAATTATTTTCATTAAGCTTGCAAAACAACACAGTTCAGAATCATAGATCTCTGATCCCAAACTTGGAGTTACTCAGACTCCTGAAAACAACCATATATCGAAAATAAATAATTATATACATATATTGGTGAATGGGTACTCCCCAAACACCTACGGCCATACTGCCAATAAACCTATATCTACCGGAATCATCTCCAAGTGCAACTCCACTAGGGACAACGACACACAAGGATCATCAGGGTGCCTCACTAGTATCACTGTCTGCCAGGTCTTTACTGGTCAAAGCCAAAGACATCCAGAAAAACAAATTAAGCCTAGTAGAATTAAGTTCATTTATATATCTATTCCTACAAGCAACAATCAGAAAACTAAACCTACAAACAAATACAGCAAACAAGGAAAGGTCGTACCTTTTCCAATTCCAGGAATAATCTCTCCAAATCCACAAATTCTTAAAGACAACAAGAAATCTCCCAATCTCCTGAATATAACATATAACAAGAGCGATATATAAATCATCACATCAAAACCCTAATTATCCAATTCTCCAAAATCATCCAAAACCCTAACCTCTCAATAAATCACAACTGTAGAATCTCTTCGATCAATTTCCTAGAAAACCCAAATCTCCACAAAACCCTAATTGCATAAATCAACAAATGCAAACAAATCCATCATTCTAATTCGATCTTTTAATGAATCTATGATTTAGAGGATAAAAACTTACTTTGATTTAACTCTAAATCCGAAAAATTGCCAAAGACCGCAAAGAAACCATAATCCTAGAACATCCCTAATCATGAACGAACAAAACCCTAAATCATAAATCATTTCGATAAAATCTACATATGTAATTAAGGGATTTAATTACCTTGAATGGATCTCAAATTCCTAATCGTTCTCGTCGAGATTCAGACCTGATATTCAATCTTCCTTAAACACCCACTCTTCAGATTTCTAAGAAAATTAGAACCGTTTCTCCAATTCTGAATCCGATCTTCAAGATCTCCCTTGACCAATATAATCAAATCTCCAAACCCGATATGTATGTTTTCCAGTTCTGATCTGGACTTCTAAATCCTTTGGCTGCTATAAACTCTCAAAGGATGAGAATATAGGTTTGAGGTTTCATTGGAGAAAAGACAAAGAAAGAATATGTAGGGATTTATGACTTTTGATCTTCTGTCTTGTGTTTGTCATGTGACCAAAATTGTATTAAAATTAGATTTTTTGTTGATAAAGAAAGAATATATAAGCAGGTAGTTTTCAACCATCTTAAAAGTACTCCATATCTCTTAGGGTTTTGACTGAGGAATGGTGTGACAAACTCGTAGGTTAAGGGTATATTTATACAGGTATGTTGTTTAGGAAAAACCCTAAGTTCATGTCCAATTTAGGCTGCCAAAATCCATTCTTAATCAAGTTTTTTTTTTTTTTTTTCATGTGAACACAATAAAATTATATTTCAACTTTGACCATAAAACCCTCTTATTTTATATCAAATGACAAATTTGTCCTTCTTTATAATTTATTTATCTTTATATTACATTTCTCCCCTCCTAAAAGAAACTTTCGTCCTCGAAAGTTACCCGAATCACTATCTCCCTTTTATTCATGCATCCATCGGTTCTCTGTCACTCCTTTTCTTCTTGTTTCTGATTCTTTACACCATATTGACCCATCTTCATGTTTATATTGCTAGCTAGAATTTAATTCCATCAACGTTTCTTTAATTCTTAACTTTCACCACTCAATTTGGATTCACTTCCTCCGTTACTTCACAACACATCCTTGACTATAACTTAAACTTATTAACAATATTCATCAAGAAATCTTTCCTTGACTTCATTGTATTAAATCTTCAATTCAGTTTCCTTGACCGATGTTTAGAAAGCTGAAAATCTCATAACTATAATTCCAAATTTAAATTCCAAAAGTCAATATCTTACATTAACCTGGAGCTCCAAATGTCATTATGTTACTTACTTCCATTGATTCAACTTAGTTTTTATTCTTATTGTTCCATATCAAAATAATTCACATCACTTGCATATCATTCATCTAATCTCAAAATACTCATTAACTAACCATACTTCTTCCAATATGTTTTCTCAATCTCCAATATATTTTCTTATATTTTCCATCAATATATACATGAAGATTAAAATTAGTACTTATGTCCTTAAGTAAACCTTTAAAATCATCGGATGACTTCTAACTCTTCCTTTGACATCATTACTCCTAACGTTCCGATAATTCTTTGATATTTAGATTACTAATGCACTTCGTCTCCAGGTTTCACCATACAAATCCATTTATTGGCCCAATATTAAGTGATTGTTCTTCACTTGGATTTGATATCCTTAATAACTATTAAATCTACTTCTCAACAAAAGATCTTCTTTGATTATATACTTTTATCTTAATTCATAAATCAATCATTACATCCTCAAAACAACTATAGATTGTACTGTAGAAAACTCAATCCAACTCATTAACACAATTAAACCATTATACTTTACCTCTAATTACCACCATTTCCATCGAAACTTTGTTAGGACATAGTCACCTTATAATTCTGCAATTAACAATCAGAAAACTCAAATCATGGAATTTAGGATTTTTTCAACTCTAACTCTAATGACAAACCTTACATTACTTTGTTATTTCAGATGATTATAACATCTATGTCTCTATTTGTTAATAAAAAATTTTTTCACTATTGTCAGACACCATAGTTAATCCACAATTTTTATTTACCATTTGTGCCATTCCAATTGTCTCCCAAACTTGTATTGCCTTTTTATATAACAATTTATATCTTCATATAAATTTTCTTTAAGAATCATCTCAAAATTCATCATCATAGATTAATATAGATGTCATCCTTGTTTCACCATCCATAGATTTCCGTAACTCACTAAGATCATATTTCCTTCTTGCAATGGCCATTCCTCATGCACATTCATATCTTCATAGGATTTAAGTATTCTCTAATTTATATTGGTTATCTCAATACTTTTTCTCTATCTTCAACATGATCTTTCTCATGTCATCTAACAAATATCGCTCTAAGGTGACTAAAGCCACTAAATTCTCATTCCTCTTCCTACTCAGAGCTTCTACCACAACATTCCTTTTCCAGGGTGATATTGTATATCCGCATCAAAATCCTTTATTAGTTCCAACCACCTCCTTTGTCTCATATTCAAATCTCTCTAGTTGAAAATATACTTCAACTCTTGTTATTCATGAAGATTTTGCACTTCTCATCAAGTAATTAATGTCTCAACTCTTTAATGTATGAACTATGACTGCCAGTTCCATGTCATGAGTGAGTCAATTCTTTTCATAAGGCTTTAACTATCTAGATGCATATGCTATAACTTTACCCTTGCATCAAAACACAATCTATCTTGTATAGAAGCTCAATACCAATAATGTACTCTTCACTACTTACTAGCAAAGCTATCACGGTGCAGATACTAACTTTTCTTTTAACTATTGGAAACTACTTCTATAATTATCATCCACACATACTTCACTCCCTTTTGAGTCATTCTTATTAAAGGATTTAGAAATTTGGAAAAATCCTCTACAAATCTCCTGTAATATCTTGTTGTTCCTAGAACTTCTAATTTCCAACACATTCTTAGGAGTTAACCATTCTCTTATAACTTTCTCCTTTTCAAGATTTACTGCAATTCCATTTCAGTCCACAATATGCTGTAAGAGAAACACTGACTCCAAACAAAACTTATGCTTGGTGAACTTAGCATACCACTTTTCATTGTGTAACGTTCTCAAAACTAATCTTAAATGTTCTTCAAGTTCTCCTTTAATCTTTGACTACACCAAAACATCCTCAATATATACTATTATAACTGAATCCATTTACTCTTCAAAAATCCTTTTCATAAGATCCATAAATATAACTGGGGCATTTGTAAGATCGAAAGGCATAACCACGAATTCATAATGCCCGTATCTGGTCCTGATAATTGTCTTTAAAAATATCTTCGGCTTTAATCCGCAGCTAGTGATATCCTGACCTCAAATCGATCTTAGAAAATACTTGCACTACTACAACGAGTACTTATTCTTAATCATTACTTGGTTTACTCTTTATAATCTATACATAACCTCATGTTCCCATCTTTCTTTTTCACAAACTCATTGGAACTCCTCAAGGTGATACGATTGGTCTAAAGAACTTCTTAAACAAGTCCTCCTGTTGAACTTTTAATTCCTCCCATTCCATCGGAGCCATACGATAAGGTACTTTAGACTTAGATAAGGTATCTGACACCAGATCAATACAAAACTCCATCTCTTTTTCAAGTGGTAACCCTAGTAGATCTTCTTGAATTAAATCAAGATATTCTCTCACGATTTGTATCCTCATAGGATCGGTCTTTAATTCATCTCCTATTGTTTAAATTGTCATTTACTAAAATTGACTTTTCCTACAACTCATATGTAAGCAGCATTGAAGGTCCTTACACTTCAAGCTTATACACAAAATGATCTCCATCCAATAAACTAAACTCCACAACTAGATCCAAATACAACATTATGTTTTCTTAACCAGGCTACTCTTATCGTATCCATTACTATAATATTCATAGGTAAAATGTCACTTTCTTTTTTAATATCCAAATTCCTTACAAATCCAAGTCAACATTGCTCCATATCCTAAAGGTATCTACAAGCACACTCTTAACTGCCTTCTCATAACAAAACAACAAACTTCTCAAATGCTTGAAAACTTGCACCTGTATCACAATCTTAAGAAACACTTGCCCTTCGGGCTCTTTTTATTCTTTGGCTCGATATCCATATTGTCCACACTTGAAAAAAAAATACCTAAGGAACAACTTTTTTCCAAAACTTGTCACTGCCCAACTTTGACACTTGAAAAGCAAGCATTCTTAAGCCACTTGAAATCCTTGATATCAAACGGTCCATAATATCTACTACACTTCCTTTTTATACCTTCAACTGTTGATTTGTTTTGATAAAAGATCGACCTCTTTTCCTTGTCTTAGGTAAGGATGCTAGATATCTTAAGGTATAACCATCCAAAAGAATCTAAACACTATGGGACTACAAGATATGATCTTATTAACACAAACAAACATATCTCCACAAAATAAAAGGGTAATCCAACTTAAGGATCAAAACTCTATAACTATAGGATGAAAACAACACTAATCTAGATAAGATCAAGAACCCTAATGTATTCTACCCCTCTCATCATTGCTCACCGTCCTAAGGAGTCAAAACTTAAATCTAATAGATCATAACCTATTGCTCTGATACCAAATAAGCTGTAACGCCCTAAATTAAGGCATTACAACCTGCCACGTGTCCCTCTCTTAAAAGAGACACGCAAAGGCTCTAAATCTCAATACCACAAAATATGAACATATAAAAATCTCCATGAACCCACGTTTAAGGGTACTCTAGAAGGAACAATGTCACGCCCCATGGGGTACCCTAAACGTAACAGTCCGCCACATGCCATATAAGATTCCCGAATTACCACCTTAGTCTTTCGAGAGTCTCATATAGATGTAAGGCGTACCTTTACAACAATAGAGTACAAGTCCGAATGGAGATAAAAGCTTAATTTGTCATGCATTGGCAGTAGGATATAATTCATGAAACATAAATAAATATTACATAATCTAAGGGGCATTCACCCGTAAAAGAATAATTAACGGTCTTATACAGTCATCCAAGTCTTAGAAGTTTCCTATGGAAGTCTAAAAACATAAATTTCAACTTCTAGGGAAACTCCTAGCTTCTATACCTGTTCAGCCGGTCACGTCGCCTAAGCCACAAATGGGAAAGCTGCAAAAGGAATGGACTGTAGGGACGTAAGCTAACTAGCTTAGTGAGTGTAACTCCCACAATAACATTTATGTCACAACAATGCAATCAAGTTATTAATCAAGCAAGTGTATGCATCAAACACAGAGTTCAACATACATATGACCAACCGGAAATCATATGTGGATGGAATTGCGCCCTCCATCCCGGGTTAGCAGATTAACGACTACTGCGGTACTAACAATATGCCGTTTATGGTTCACGGTTAACCTACGATTTATTCGATGTCGTTTATGGTTCACGACTAACCTACGATTATTCGATGTCGTTTATGGTTCACAATTAACCTACGATTATTCGATGTCGTTTATGGTTCACGACTAACCTACAAATGCTACTCCTTCCCCTTGTGATATGCACATGTCAATTTAGCATTAGTCCCAAGTAGTTGATTAAGCCATTTTACTTAGGCGATCAAACAATTTTTTCAGACAATCCATCATAGCTAACTAACAACCAAAGTTTATCACCCGGTTTCGATATTCTTAGTTTGAGTTCTCACATCATCATCAACATATAATTTCCCATCATTCCCCATTATTCATATTCCATTCATTTGTCCTATATTCTAGTGCACTACTTTACAAACACATACAATAAATGAATCGGAAGAAAAACTCACTCCCGCCATTGGTACACTGTTCTTCTAGTAATAGTAATCCGGAGGCAATAGTCACCGTCCACGGGTTCACCTATTCATATAAGAAATACCCTAATAAGTATTCTACCAACTTAGACACTAAAACTCTAAGAAAACTTAGTAAAATCGGAATTCGCGTCATTTTCCGAAATTCCGTTTTAAAATGGCCATAACTTGGTCGTTTTAAGTCGGAATTTCGCAAATTTTATACCGATTTCTATCTACTTCGGAAGAGCTTTCTAAATATGAAGTTTAAATCAAGTTTTGAAAATATCTAAGCCTCAGAATTGAGGGATCAGATCTGTACAGCGGTTTATCAATTCCAAAAATGCGGTTTTCATGAATGCATTTGAGATTCCTAAGTATAAAATGATACTAAATGCAATGGTAATGATTTTCCCTATCATGAATGTCATGATGTGAACTTTAATGAGTCTATGTTCTTATAACTTTTTAGATTTAAAGAATTTTAAAATAAACTTTTCTTAGAAACCATTTTATACCAATGTTTAGTAAGTGAATTTACTACACTTGACCACACCTACATATTACAAGGATTTTCTTTAGAAAAACTCTACTTTGTTTAAAGAAATTTTGACCCTTATATTAGTTATATCCTAAGGCCTTTATTTCTTTAATAAAATCCACATTTATAAACTTTTAAGTGGGTCTTTTACTATGGGGTTTCCAAAAATCCGAATTTAGAAATTTCCACTTTCAAGTTGATTCCTTTGAGAAAAAAATATATTTTATACCCAAAACTTCAAGTATTTATTATACTTATACCCTAAGGACTTCATTTATTAAGAAAATACAATTTTTGAAGTTGGAAAAATAGCGTTTTCTAACCCTACATCCATTATTACGAATTTTGTCTATATGACTTTTAGCTCAAAACTTCTATTAGACTTCATTTCTTGTTTCCATCATTTTCTTTAGAAAAATCTCATTTAGACTCATGAAAAATACTACCAAACATTATCTATTACCCATAGGCTTCATTTCTCTTATAAAATATATGTTTAGAAGTTGATAAAAGTGTTTTTGACCTAGGTTTACAAAGTCATCCGAATTTACATAAGTTTGTTTCTTGAAAAGTATTTTCCTTTTTGACTTTATTAACTTATCTAACCATAGATCTATATATTAAGAAGGTTATTTATTAAAGACAAAAGCATTAAAGACTATTAATGCACATAGACACAAAATAATAATGAAACCTTAAATGCCTACATAATCATGAGTAGCAAAATGGTAGATCTATTATTTCATATGCTCAAATGAGTTTTGAAAACATAAAACCTATATTTTTATAAAAGATCATTTGTTTAAAACACTTTTTGATGGATAAACATAAAGCTTTTGGCATGGGAACTCCTTTTAATGCTAGATCCACTTTATAATGGTTCGGTATTCTTGTCTTGATATCTCACTGTCCCTACCAAAAAGATCATGGGGACATTTGGTTGAAATATCCAAGAATCACTTAGCCATAACAAAGATCTGAGGGTGGAAGGGGTAAAAGCTTACTTACTTGAAGATAAATAGAAGATGAAAAGAAGAATGGAAGTTGTGTGTGTGTGTGTGGGGCTTGGGAAGGTCACGGCAAGGAGGGGAAATGGGGAGAGAAAATGAGAGCTTTTTACTTTGTGAAACTTGAAAAGTGAAAGAATGAGGAAAGAGAGAGAAAATGTAGTTTAAATAGGAAACGATTTTAGGTTAAAAGGAGTTAAAAAAATTTGCAAAATGGACATGGGGAGGGGGGCCATCACGCTGGCCATGTGCTTGTGGAGAAGGGAGGAGTTTGAAAAATTTTTTACTTGTTGATTGATTTTACATTGAAGTGAAATTGTTATGATTTGTAAGGAAAGTTAAGGGACAAAATTTATGGAGAAAAGTGAGTGATTTGAGTGATGGTAAGAGGAGAATTATAGAGTGTGCTAATTGGTAGACTAGGTGGTACTTTATGAGTAGTGAGGAATAGTTGACAAGACAATTAAATTTCCGGTAGTAATGAAATACGAATAAAAAGGCTATAACTGTATTTTTCATAACCCGGAAAATTATGAAAAATATATTTTTGAATTCCTTATTTTATTTCGGTTCAAATGAGTACTCATAAGTAAATTTTTGAAATTCTAGTTCCGGGGCACGTTTTTCTATAATGGGCCTCGGGATGACCCGGAATTGAAATTTTCTTAAAATTTGATATTTTCTTGGTTTGAAATATAATCAAGAACTATATTCAAAATTAAATTTTCTTTGAAAAGTTTCTTAATTGGAAATCGAGGACAAGCCGAAATTAGGGCTCCTAGTTCTCATTCTAGACTTGAGCTATTCCGGTTTAGGGTTTTGGTTTCCGGTTCTAGGGTTATCTTGGCTACTTGAAAAACCGGGTGGGGTTACAAACAAAACCCGTGAAACCTGTAATTTATAACTTTCAAATATCTCTCGTAATATAAACTAAATCCAAGTTGGCAAATCCAAAGCCAACAATAATCCAGAAAAGATCTATCTTCCAACTAAAAACATATAATCCTGTTTAATAAACTATTACATAAAAACCAATACTTTAAATCCTCAAAAAGATAACTAATCAAAATATTGTTTCAAAAAGCTTTAATAACTCAAGATATCTTCTTTTTTTTTCATATGTCCTGTATAACATCCTATTCCTCTGCAGTATAGTCCGGTCTACTATCGCCATCTCCATAATCAAAATACAAGTCATAACCAGACAAGTCATAAACAATATCTCCATCACCTGTACCTAAAAAAGAAAGGAATGAGCGAAAACGCTCAGTACGCCAGTCCACAAACATATGCAAATGCACAAACAACATGTATAGATATGTGCAACTAACTAAATGCAAACAATAGGATAATTATTTTCATTAAGCCTGCAAAACAACACAGTTCAGAATCATAGATCTCTGATCCCAAACTTGGAGTTACTCAGACTCCTGAAAACAACCATATATTGAAAATAAATAATTATATACATATATTGGTGAATGGGTACTCCCCAAACACCTACGGCCATACTGCCAATAAACCTATATCTACCGGAATCATCTCCAAGTGCAACTCCACTAGGGACAACGACACACACGGATCATCAGGGTGCCTCACCAGTATCACTGTCTGCCAGGTCTTTACTGGTCAAAGCCAAAGACATCCAGAAAAACAAATTAAGCCAGGTAGAATTATGTTCATTTATATATCTGTTCCTACAAGCAACAATCAGAAAACTAAACCTATAAGCAAATACAGCAAATAAGGAAAGGTCGTAACTTTTCCAATTCCAATAATAATCTCTCCAAATCCACAAATTCTTAAAGACAACAAGAAATCTCCCAATCTCCTGAATATAACATATAACAAGAGCGATATATAAATCATCACATCAAAACCCTAATTATCCAATTCTCCAAAATCATCCAAAACCCTAACCTCTTAATAAATCACAACTGTAGAATCTCTTCGATCAATTTCCTAGAAAACCCAAATCTCCACAAAACCCTAATTGCATAAATCAACAAATAAAAACAAATCCATCATTCTAATTCGATCTTTTAATGAATCTATGATTTAGAGGATAAAAACTTACTTTGATTTGACTCTAAATCCGGAAAATTGCCAAACACCGCAAAGAAACCGTAACCCTAGAACATCCCCAATCATGAACGAACAAAACCCTAAATCATAAATCATTTCGATAAAATCTACATATGTAATTAAGGGATTTAATTACCTTGAATGGATCTCAAATTCCTAATCGTTCTCGTCGAGATTCAGATCTGATCTTCAATCTTCCTTAAACACCCATTCTTCAGATTTCCAAGAAAATTAGAACCGTTTCTCCAATTCTGAATCCGATATTCCAAGATCTCCCTTGACCAATATAATCAAATCTCCAAACCCGATATGTATGTTTTCCAATTTTGATCTGGACTTCTAAGTCCTTTGGCGGCTATAAACTCTCAAAGGATGAGAATATAGGTTTGGGGTTTCGTTGGAGAAAAGACAAAGAAAGAATATATAGGGATTTGTGACTTTTGATCTTCTGTCATGTGTTTGTCATGTGACCAAAATTGTATTAAAATTAGATTTTTTGTTGATAAAGAAAGAATATATAAGCAGACAGTTTTCAACCATCTTAAACGTACTCTAAATCTCTTAGGGTTTTCACTGAGGAATGGTGTGACAAACTCGTAGGTTAAGGGTATATTTATACAGATATGTTGTTTAGGAAAAACCCTAAGTTCATGTCCAATTTAGGCTGCCAAAATCCATTCTTAATCAATGTTTTTTTTTTTACACAATAAAATTAAATTTCAAATTTGACCATAAAACCCTCTTATTTTATATCAAATGACAAATTTGTCCTTCTTTATAATTTATTTATCTTTATATTACAAAGGTCATATAGGCTCTGAAACAGTAGCTACAAAATTCACCACGGATTTTCCAATTCAAAAACAACTTTGGTTCAATCAATCAAAATTTGTTTGATAAATACTTAGTTATCTATATAGATGGAAAATTCTCTTTTTATGGTTACTTAGCTCATATTTATTCATGCTCAAGTGTTTGTTGTCCATTCATGTTGCTCAAATAAAATCATGTCGGTTTGGAGTTTTAGAAAAATATAGTTTACAAGAATTCACTTTTGTAAATCTCTTGAAATGAATATTTTGTTTCTTTTGTTTTCCAAAGATGTTTTATGTTGGCTTATATATATTTCCAAGTAACTTTTTGAAAATAACTTTTCTTCTTTCTATGTTTTCTATATTAATACTATTTTTCCTATTTATTTTTTCTATACAAATTTCTTTGTCTATTTGTTTGAAAAAAATCTTTTATTTGAAAATTCCTCATCCTTTCCTCATATTACGTTCTTCATAGAAATTATCCTTGCATAAAAATTTATTTTCTTTATAAAAATAAAGTGTTTTAAGAAGCTTTTTATAGTAAGAGTAGTTTCTAAAATCTTAGTGGTTTCTTCTTGTAACTTGAAAAGAGATAACTTTATTTTTGTTTTAAACCATAAATCTTCTACTTTATATAAACTTGTTTCTATGTGTCAAAATCTCCTTTTTTTTGTCAATTATTTTTAGAACTTTAAATCTTGGACAATAATTTAAATGAACATGAACTATGAGAAAATAATAGCAAACAAAGTAACAAAAATAATAAAATCAAGTATTGGGAGTCTTAGCTTTTTAAGGCTCCCGGGACTAAGAAGTAGACTAGTCTCAAAATAAAAATAAAATGAAAGAAAGAAAAATTTGTTTTGACTTGATAAGGACAAGTCTAAGACTAGAGACTAGTCTTAAAATAACAAAGAATAAATAAATTGCAATGGAATTAATAAATAAATTGCAATGGAATAATAAATAAATTGCATTGCATAAAAATAAATAAATTGCAAGTGAGCTTATATGCTCTAAAGAATATGTATATATATAATAATACTTAGATATAGTAACAATAATATGAACAAAAATAATAACATAAACATAAATAGATTTTCATGACAAGAACAAACATGAACATAATGTAGCTCCATAATATTTAGTCTTTGAAAACTTACACTATGTCATGAAAGTTATATGACATGAAAGAAAGAAAATAATATGGAATGGTTATAAAGAAGACTTTGATATGTTATTTGTTATGGGTTTTATTGTTGGTAGAATGTTTTAAAATAAATTTGAGAGAGTTTTGGGAGGATTTTTGAGAGAGTTTTGAGAAGAGATTTTGGGAGAGTTTTGTAAGAAAATTTGGTAGTAATCGTGTGAAAAAAGTGAATGATAGTCTAATTTATCCTTGATCTAAAGGTTAATTAAGTCCAATTTATAGCTTTATTGAGATAATTATAGTAGAATTGTGCTTAAGTATGATAAATATTCATTTCAGGTAAATAGAGCATATTGGAAACAATTAAAGGATTTTGGAAGAATTTCATAAAAGACCTGATCATTGGAGGAAGATTTCCCGACAAGACAATGTACTCATTCATCCAAGTGTTGTGTCTCTTCACCATTGTGCAATTTCATGTAGAAAAGATGCACTCATTCATCTAAGTGTTGTGTCTTTTCACCAATGGATGCAATGGTTCGGGATCAAGACACATACATTCATCCAAGTGTTTACCTCTTCACCAAACAATGTGAGAATAAAACAACACCATACCATTCAAGAGGAGCAGATCAAGAGAATTATATATAGTATAGATTAGAATACATGAGAATTAATTATGAGGCAGAATTTTTATTCAAAAAAAGACTTGTACAAAAACTAAAAAAAAAAAAAAAGAGAGTGTTGAGGACTTTGTTAGTAATTATGTTTGTCGTTCGTTGTTTATACAAGACTCTAGAACTACATCCAAATCCAATGAAGGAGTTTTGTATTTTCTCTACTCATTCTTCTCATCTTTTCTAAATATGTTAATATCATTCTTTATCTATTTTTCTGTCATTCTGTATGAGGGTAGAGAATGGGATTATTCATGATTTAACTTGAATTTGATCGTTAAAGTTTATTGCATCTAATATTAACTAGATCTAGTAAATAGAATTAATCAACTCAAGATAGTGAAGGCGCAACACCTTCTTGACCATTTCTTTAGAATACATCGAGAGATGGTTCTTTAGAATAGATCTATTTAACTAGGCAAGTCCTCATAGTGATAGAGATATCCCGATGAGACTTTCGCATTTGTTTGAAGAATTCAGAATAATAAATCTCATGCAACTTCTAGTGGCTGTTAATTAGGAAGAGATTCCAATGGACACACTAATTGTTAGAAATGAATGCTTCTGAGAAGACATTCATATACTCAATGGATTCTTGCAGTATAATCATTAGAAATATATATAAAATTCATGTAAGGAAATGAGAAATCTTATTGTACTTGTTGTTCTATTTGTATTTGTATTTGTATTGTGTTCTTAGTATAATCTAGTGTAATTTTAAAATTTAGAATAGTAATCATTCAATTAATCGACTCTTTTATTATTTGCTAGATCATAGGAAAATTAGAGTATACTAGTGCTTGAGAATGTTCCTTTGAGACGACCCTATACTTTATCCTAAACTACATAACGATAGGTGCACTTGCCTGATTTGACCGTGTTTAGAAAATGAAATATAGGTTTATAAATTTAAAACTCGTCGCTCTAAATTAGAGAGAAAATGAACCATCAGTGAAAGAGGAGGGGTTAATTATAGGAAAATGTGAGGGATTTTTGCATGATAAAATAAATAAAATATTGAAACAAATTTGAGAGGAGAGGGGACAAGGGGGGCGTCGGCCATCTGATAAGAGAGGGAAGGAGAGAGTGTTTTTTTTTTTTTTTGCTTTTGTTAATTAAAAGAATAAATTAAGGTAGATGTGAAATAAAGTTAGGAAAGGTAAAAAGTAAAGGTTATAGTTATGGTTTTGTAAGAGCAGTGTAGAAAAAGTAGAGAAAAGAATATTGTACGAATAGTAATTGAATAGTGTAATGTAAAGTAATATGACTAATAAGTACCGATATAAAAAAATAGTGTATAAATGCGATATCTATTATTTTTATTTACGAAAAATTACAAAATTGATATTTTTGAAACCTTATATTTTTTACAAGTCTAACGATATATTCGAATATTTTTACTATTCCGAGCTCTAGGACACGTTTTTTAAGAACCATGTCTGATCGAGTTTGAGACGAGTTGCGGTTTTATTAATCTGATCCTTTTACGTTACCTTAGATAATTCCGCACTATTCTACGTTCTAAACTTCTACTTATCCTCACCGGGTTGCTTATTCAGGATTGCTGGACTTAAGCTATTTCGTATAACTAAGTTTTTGTTTTGACTTCCAGTTTAGGGTTTTAGGCTTAAACGATTCTAAAAATTTAGGGGTTTACAATGATGAGTTCTTATTTGGTTTTTAAGGATTCTAATTTTTCTCAAGATTTGGAAATTTCTGAATTCGCTCATGTTTTTGGACTAGTTTTTAAATTTGGTTTTAATTTGGAGTGATTTTTAGGGTTTATTTCGAAGTTGATCTTGAAATTATTTACTGATGAATTTTCAGGGGCTTACAATTAGATGCATTAGGATTGATTGTCTGCAACTATGATTGATCACTTAAGTAATTGGTATAATTGACTATTTAGAATTGAAAATAATTATGGACTCATTCATATCATAAATGGAGATGGAGCATTAGCATTGGTTGGTTGCCGTGATCCGAAACAGTGTAAAAGTTGGTAAGTCCTGATCCATAAACGAATTAATGAGTTGGTTAATCGTGATCCACAAATGAGTTTATAAGTTGGTTGACCGTGATCCAAAACAGTACATTTGAGTAGTACCGCAATATTCGTTAATCTACTAACCCGGGACGGAGAGCGAAATTCCATTTACATATGATTTCTGGCTAATCATATGTTTGTTGATTCCATATGTTGGATGCATATCACTTATTTGATTAATCACTTGCTTGTATGATGTTTTATGAATGTGATCTTGGAAGTTCTCACTCACTAAGCTAATATAGCATATGTCCCTACAGTTTTTATTTGTTACAGCACTCGTTTGTATGGCTTAGACAGAGACAACCTAGAGCTTAGGTTTGGGAGCTAGGCGTTTCCTTTAGAGGTTGTATTCAATTTTGTTTAGACTTCCGTAGGAAACCAAAAGACTCTAGATGACTGTAATAGACCTCTTAACAACATTCTTTTGTAGGAGAATGCCCCTTAGATTTTGTAACTAATTATATATGTGTTTTGATTTATATTGTAATGCTATTGAATGTCAATTTAAACCCTTTATCTCCATTGGTCCAAGTATTTTATTATCGTAAAGGGACGCCTTACATCTATACAAAACTCCCGAAGGACTAGGGTAGTAATTCGTGAGTCTTATATGGCATGTAGCGGATTGTTACGTTGAGGATACCCTATGGGGCGTGATAGTTTAAGTTAGTATCAGAGCACTAGGTTATAAAGCAGGACAATAGAACTAAAAGAAATTGAACTAGAAGTTAAACAATTAGGTTAAAATGGAGTTAAAATTTTAGGCTAATTAGAAGTCTTTTCTTGTTGTTGGTCTCTCTGGGAGAGACTGTGAGCATGCTAGGAATTTTAAAGAGGAATGATGAAACTTTTGTGGAGCATCAATTGAGGTTAAGGGAGTTATGTCAAGATTTTACCTTGGCAGGAGTCCCCGGACTTTGGGAGAAGTGTTTAAACTTTGGAAAGAGGGATTAAGGTATACTAGATGGGCATCAGTGCTTGATCAAGTGAGATATGACCCATGCGGAGGAGGAGATGGACCAAGTTAGAAACCATCTACACTATAAAGAGGATCATGGTGGAGTACAGGCATGAGCCCATGACTAGGGAAGCCACCTTCCTTTTGAAAAACGAAGGGAACCCAACCCCTCCAGACTTCCAAGTATAGACTACCATAGAACCCCTTTATGTATATGCACATGACAACCTCTCTGACCATCATGATTGGAATATAGCAGACGCCTAGAATCACATAGTTTGGCATGCCATATACTTAGACATCCTTCTACCCCATATGAACTATAAACCCCGGTATACTTAGTAGTCAAGAAACCCCGGGAGTTGGAATCGAAACCCTAATCCGGTCCAGTTTGAGACTATTGAGTGAAGCCTAAGAACCCTAAATCCGGCTTTCCTTCGGTTTTATAATAAAAGAAATATTATGAAGTAAATGAATTTGAATTATTGTTTAAAAGTACATTCTAAACCTTTGAAAGTTTTAAATTTGGGAATTTTTCAATTCCGGGCCTTCCCGAGCTCAATTACGGAAAAGCGTGCCCCAGACCACGGATTCAGAAAAATGTTCCAGAATATTCATTAGAACCGTAATTTTATAAGGATTCCAAAAATATCAATTTCGTTTTCCGAACTATAAAAATTACAGTTATAGCTTTTCCCGTGTTTTCGGAACAACCGGTAAAATAGATGTCTTGTCTACTATTCACAAGTACAACCTACACTACACACTACCCATACCCTATTCTTACATCCTTACAACTACTCATTTCAATTTTCTTTTCCAAGAAATTTTGTCTCTTAAATAATTATTACATTTATTACATTTTCATTTACTAAATTACAAATATCAAATTTTTAAACACACACACACACACACATAAAGTGCGGCCGGCGCCCCCCAACCCTAGTTTCCCTCTCAATTAAATTATTTTTACTTCATTTTTTATTAACTAAACCCTAATACACATAATATATATACTAAATATTCTCTCTCTCTCTTCATTTTCTTCTTGTTCAAATTTGTAAAGAACAAAACCCTCTCCTTTCTCTCTAAGTGATGCCGTGAGCCCCTCTCCCCCATTCCCTCACAACTTCAACTTGTTTTCTTCTCTTTTTCACTTCAAGACTCCACTGGTATGTGTATTTAAGCTTTGTTTCTTCCTACTCTTGTAATGGCAAAGCTATATCTTGTGTGTTTTCTCATTTAATCCCAATGAGCTCATGCTAGGGACATGAAAACACATGAACAAGAATATCAAGCCATCGCAAGACATGGATCTAATGTTTAGATGCGTTTTTGTTAAGATCTCATCTTGTCCATGCATGTAAAGTAGTGATCTTGCATATATATTGTTGTTCATGCCATGAGATCCATGAATTATGCATCATACTTAGTAGATCTAAAGTTTAGATACCCACATTGTCATTTACATGTATGATCATAGAGTTATTTTTATTTTCATGCATTGATGATCACAAAAATGTAGTCTTGTATATGTATAGAGATGTTAGATAGTGGATATTCATATATAGAAGGCAAGAACATTGAAAAAGGAAGGACTTTGTCAAATATGAAATGTTGAAAATTCGGATGAAATGGAAACCCTACTTTGAAAACCACCAAAATCATTTTTTAACTCATATTTCATAAGAAAAATGAAGGGTATGTGTAATAGGCATGTTGAAGGAATTATTTTCATGAGCTTAGATGAATTTAGGCATAATAAAAATAAGAAAACAAGAAGTGAAGTTAGAATGAAAAATATTAACTTATGGATGTGTAGTCAAATTCGTAATTTTGGGTAATGCCCATATAAACACTTAGTATCTAAGTTTAAATTGGATGTTTTATAAGCTAAATGAAGTCCTTAGATAATATATATATTGGAGCTTCAATTTTTTTATGCATTAGACAAGTTTTACCTTAAGAAAAATGCAAGAAAATGAAATTGGGAAAATTCGGATTTTTACAAAAAGCTTGTTTAAAGACATGTTTACCAAATGAAAAATGGGAATTTTTATGCATGAATGAAGGCCATGGTTAATATAGACTTTGAGAACTTATTTTCATTTAGATAACAAGGAGATTACAAGATTAAAAGTCAAAGAAACCCTAAGAAGTGTAAAGTGGAAGAATAGCCTCTTAGAAATAACCTTTATGAAATTTTCTAACACTTAAGAGTTCATAAGAGTTTATTATCACAAAATCATCATGACCACGCATATATTGATTTCATTACACGGCATTCATGCTAGGAATTCATTTCTATACCATTCATGCATGAATCATCAACTTGGAACATTTCTTATCAAAAGCAAAACGAATTTTCGGAATTGGAGAAATTGTGGAACAGATCTGATCCTACAGTTCCGTGGCCTTACTATTTTCAAAACTTGAAGATAATACTTGAAATAGATAGATCTCTCGAAGTAGATAGAGATCGATATAAAATTTGCGAAATTCGAGTTAAAATGACCAAGTTATGGCCGTTTTAAGTCGGAACTTCCCAAATAGCGAGAAATCGAATCCATATAGTTAAGATGTATAGCTTGATTTAGTTACATAATGAGAGTCTCATTAGGATTATTCTTGCTTGGTAGGTGATCCCGAGCAGGACGACACTCTACCTCCCGACTATACTACTAGGAAGATTGGCGTCCAATGGCCGAGTGAGTTTTACTTCCACTCTCAATTAATGAATGTGATTGTAATGTAGTGGCACTAGTGGTGTAGGCAAAGATAAAAGAAATTGTATATGCATGATGGGGTATATGGGAATTATATATGTTGTTTACTGCTGTGAATGAATTGGAACGTAAGGAATATCGAAACCGGGTGTTAAGCTATTGACTGATTAGTTAATATCTATGATGAATGTCTGCGAACACTTGTTGGTCACTTGAAAGAATTGAATTAACGAATATTCGGTTTCAAATGTAAATTGAATCCATTCATATCACGATGGGGTTGGAGCATTCGCATTGGTTGGTTTTTCGTGATCCATAAAACGAATATGTTGGTTAATCGTGATCCATAAAACGAATTTGTTGGTTAATCGTGATCCATAAAACGAAATATTGTTAGTTGACCGTGAGCTTAAACGGCGTCGTACCGCAGGATTCGTTAATCTGCTAACCCGGGATGGAGGGCGCAAGTCCATCCACATATGATTTCCGGTTGGTCATATGTTTGTTGATCACATTTGTATGGTGCATACACTTGCTTGAATAATCACTTGCTTGAATGATTGTATTTAATTGTGTTATGGAAGTTATTACTCACTAAGCTAGTTAGCTTACGCCCCCATAGTTTTTATCTATTGCAGCACGAGTTTATATGGCTTAGGCCGAGGCAAGCCACAGCACAGGTACCGGAGATAGGAGTTTCCCGTAGAAGTTTAATCCATTCTTTTTGTATAGACTTCCATTGGAAACTAAGGACTCTGGATGACTGTAATGGACTTGTTATTATTTTGCGGGGGAATGCCCCTTAGATTTTGTAAACTATAATTATGCGTTTTGATTTATTATCTATGGCTATTGAATGCCACGCTAAACTGTTTAACTCCATTTGTCGAAGTATTCTATTGTCGTAAAGGAACGCTTTACATCTAATTAAGACTCCCGAAGGGCTCGGGTAGAGAACTCGAGAGTCTTACTTAGTATGTGGCGGGCTGTTACGTTTAGGATACCCTACGGGGCGTGACAGTTTAAGTTGGTATCAGAGCCCTAGGTTATAAAGCAAGACGATAGAATTAAAAGAAACCGGACTTAGAAATCTAACTAATAGGTTAAATGGAGTTAAAAACGTTTTCTTGCTAAGTCTGATTAGGAGTATTGTTTTGATGTAGGTCTCCCTGGGTGAGACCAGGGAGAGGGCCAGGAATTTCACAAGAGAAATGATGAGACATGGTAGAATATAGGTTGAGGCTAAGAGAACTGTGTGAAGATTTTGCCTTAGCCAGACATCCCCGGACTATAGGGGAAATGTACAAGTTGTGGAAGGATGGATTGAGATATACCAGATGGGCCTAGTTGGATCGATTGAGGTATGATCCCATGGGAAGAAGGAGCTGGACAAAATTGGAGACAATTTATACTCTAGAGAGGATCATGTTGATTATGGGCGTGAGCCCATGACTAGAGAAGCTACTTTTATTTTGAAGGGTGGAGGAACCCGAACCCCTCCAGATTTTAGAGTATGGATCCCCATAGGACCTTTATATGTGTATGCCCATGATAACTTGTATGATCATCCTGACTGGAATTTAGCAGACGCATGGAATCATATCACCTGGCATGCGATCTACTTAGATATCCTTCCACCCCGAGTGATAGCTCCACCTCCAGCTATTGATATAGGTATGCAATTGAATGGGGCACCTGTGATTGGAGAGGATGAAGAAGAGGAAGAAGAGGAAGAGGACCCTGAGGAGGATCCTAACTGGGAAGAAAATGTAGTTCCTAGAACCCCTACCCCACCAGCCGAGCCGGAAGCTGAAGTGAATCCGGAACCCAACCCGATTGTATGGGATTTTAATCGGGAGCTGGAGATACCTGATAGTGGTAGGGTAGAGCCCGAGTATGATCCTTTGATGTGGAGGGATGTTTATGTAGAAGGCGAAAATCCCCCTGTACTTGATATGGTGGTAGTTGAGCCTGTAGCCCCCGAGCCTATGGAGGTAGAAGGCATGGGTGGAGAGCCAGTGAGAGTGAATGAGATAATAGAGACTCAGGTGGGTGAGCCGGAGGTTAGAGGTGAGGAAAATGATGTAAGCCCGAGGGAAGGGCAAGGTACCGAGGAAGAGGAAGAAAGTGAAGACCCGGAACCCTTAGTCCGACCTGCTAGGAAACGGAGGATGACTACGAGGGAATACCTTAGTTTGTTCATCCGACGGGACGACGGTGGTTCTACCAGCAGAGACGACCTCCTAGCCCGACCCCCGATGACTCTAGTGATGAGTAGAGACCGGGATGTTAGCTAACCCATGAAGTCCAAGAGGAGTCCTGATTTTCTTATTTTTGTAGCAGGCAATGCGGGATGCCAATTTGCCTTAGGATCTCAGGATAGTTAGCATTTTATTGTTCCTTTTTCCTTGTATTTTGTCATGTTCCCAGAAATAGGTAAGTTGTCTAGAATCGAAATTGGAACTTAGTTAGCCAAATTTTGGGACCAAATCTTGATGTAATATTGTTGTATGGCTCACTAAAGTAATGAAAAGGTCAAGTTTGTTTTAAAGAAAAGGAGTTGTGAAAAGCATGCATACTAGTCATGAGGCATAAAGAACATCGACCGCATATAGATCACATAAACATTCATTCATTCACATTATTGTTATGAAGTTCCGACTTGTTACTCTATGTGTGAAATTTTTTTATTTTATTTTATTTTCTTATGATTTTATGGATTTATGAATTCCATTTCTTTCCAAGTTTGAATTCCAGATTCTCGTAATTTTTGAATTTGTTAATAATCTTGTTCCTTCGAAATTTAAAACTTACTAAAGATACTAAAAATTCATTAAACATTGTATAAACAGACGAAACGGCGAATTCGGAATCGGGAACAAGGGTCTAATTCGAACGAAGCCGATCAACCGGCTATGCCACAACCTAACCCCCAAGGGCTGCACCCAAAACAACAGGGTGATGTGCTAAATGCGATTGGACAATTGGCCAATCTTCTGAACACCTTCATCAAATCAGAATCCAGTTCAGAACCCCCACCCGGGCAAAGTGCTCGGGATTCGGCCCCACATCCCACCACCCGCAGATCATCGGGAAATGACTGCAGAGGCACCGGCTCCACAAGAGGAGCATTCTATAATGTGCCATTGCCGCCACCCCCGCCATACAGGAGACCCCACCGAAGCTCCTTACGACTTTATTAAGAGCAACCGGTATTTTGATGGAGCGTTCGGTAAACCGGATGAAGCCGAGGACTGGTTGGCTCAAGTTGAGCGTTCTTTTGCTGCATACGAGATTCCACCTTATCTGCAGTTGGAATATGGGACATATATGCTGAGGTATAATGCACGGTCTGGTGGGACTCCAAGAGAAGAAATTTGACTTCCCCGCCACTTGGGAAACCTTTCGCCGGGAATTTCTGAACAATTATTTTCCCTCCAGCTTGAGGGTGAAATATAGTGCTGATTTCCTCCATGTTAAGCAGAAGGGGAGATCGGTAGAACAGTACGAGACTGAGTTCGTCCACTTGCTGCAGTATGCACCTGAGTCTTTCAGGGATAGCGAAGAGTTGAAGAAGCAAGTGTTCCTGGGAGGCTTAGATGAGGAGTTGCGGATTAAGTTGGAAGAGTTTGGAGTAAGGACCTACCCTGAAATGGTAGAGAAGGCCCGGTAATTGAAGGGGCTAGAAAAAGGAAATATCAGGAGCCTGAAAAGAGGGTATTTGGAAAGAGGCCGTTTGATGCCTCGAGCTCAGGGTTCAAAGGAAAAAGGTACAGGCCGTACCAAGGGTTTAAAGAGGAGTCTAGCAGCAAGCCGACCCAGTTCAAGACTAATGTCACATGCTGGAAATGTAAGGGGACGCATGCGCCTAGGCAATGCCCGCAGTTGAGGAACAAATGTTACTTTTGTGGTGATGCTGGCCACATGGTTTATACGTGCCCGAAGAAGCTGGCAGTGACTTGCTTTATTTGCAAGGAGAAAGGGCACTTAGCTTCCGAATGTTCTCAACGGAAAAGCGTGGCCACCCGACCCTTCGGAACCTCGAGTAATACCAACCCCATGAGGTCTGGTAATAAGAGCGGAAGTCGGGCAGCTTCAGCGATGCATGGTATGAGGCTGTACAATTTGGAAGGCCAATGGATGGTGGAAGAAGACGAAGATGAAAGTGGAGTTGGCAGCTTTGGATCAAAGCGAGAATGCTGATGGCGGCCTGGTGACAGGTTAGTAGCGGAAACCCCTCCTAACTTGAAATTTAAGTTATTTAATTTGGATTATTGTTTAAATGAAATTGAATATGTTATGGAAAGCTGGAAATAGAGACCCTATGTGGATAGCCTTAAGAGTATTTTAAGGACCATATGTGATGGGTGTTTATTGACCTCAGGACACATACGAGTGAATAGCGTGGAGGCCTATGTTTTATTTGACACGGGAGCAACCCACTCATTCATCACCTATAGTTTGGCCAACCGACTTGGATTGCCTATAGCCACAACCACGGTTAACTTGAGGATTAAGACCCCCAAGGGAGTGTTGTGTCAACCCGAGAACTGATAAAGATTGTCCATTAGAAATCCACGGTCACCACTCCAAAAGTGATTTAATAATGTTGGAAATGAACAAATACGAAATCATCCTCGGAATGAGTTGGTTAAGTAAAGTGAAAGCAATAGTGGATTGCCAAAGAGGACAGTATGTTTTTATGATCAATCGGGAGAAAAGTAGAATTCGTGGGAGGAACCTTAGTCCCAAGAAGGGGTGAGTTGAGCTCGTTTGAGTTGATGATGGAGGATGAGGAGATAATACCGATTGAGGGTGTCTTGGATGAAGGGGAAACCCGTGAGGAAAAGGATATTCCAGTGGTGAATGAATACTTGGATGTGTTCCCAGAAATTTTGCCGGGATTACCGCCAAAAAGAGAAATTGACTTTGAGATTGTTTTGGCTCCAAATACCGAACCGATATCTAAAGCGCCATACCGGATGGCACCGGCTGAGTTGAAGGAGCTAAAGACACAGTTGCAAGAACTTCTGGATCAGAAATTTATAAGACCAAGTGTATCGCCATGGGGCGCACCCGTTTTGTTTGTGAAGAAGAAGGACGGATCGATGAGATTGTGTATTGACTACCGGGAGTTGAATAAAGTGACTGTCAAAAATCGGTATCCCTTGCCAAGAATTGACGATTTGTTTGACCAACTGCAAGGGGCTTGTGTGTTCTCACGCATTGATTTACGTTCAGGGTATCATCAGTTGAGGATTAAGCCTGAGGATGTACCTAAGACGGCTTTTCGTACTCGTTATGGACACTACGAGTTCCTGGTAATGTCATTTGGACTGACTAATGCACCAGCTGCATTTATGGACCTGATGAATAGAGTCTATAAGCCACTTTTGGATAAGTGTGTGATAGTCTTCATAGACGACATCCTCATATATTCAAAGACCAAAGAGCAACACGAGGAGCATCTTCGATTGGCGTTGCAAACCTTACGAGATAATGAGTTGTATGCCAAGTTGTCCAAATGTGATTTTTGGTTGGACAGAATATCATTCCTTGGACATGTAGTAACTGGTGATGGGATATCAGTTGACCCCGAAAAGATCAAGGCTGTAGTGGATTGGAAGCCACCGCAGACAGTTACTGAAGTAAGGAGTTTCTTGGGATTAGCTGGCTACTATCGCAAGTTTGTGAAGGATTTCTCTAAGATAGCCAAGCCACTGACTCAACTAACTCAAAAGAATGAGAAATTCGTTTGGACGGACAAGCGGAACAGAGCTTTCAGGAATTGAAGCGACGATTGGTTCGGCACCGATTCTAGTTTTACCAGACCCAGAAAAGCCCTACACGGTACATAGTGACGCCTCAAGGAATGGCCTTGGATGCGTTCTGATGCAAGAGGGGAAGGTCATTGCATATGCTCGCGGCAATTAAGACCGCATGAACAGAATTATCCTACGCATGATTTGGAGCTAGCTGCTGTCGTCTTTGCCTTGAAGTTATGGAGACATTATCTGTACGGACAGAGGTGTGAGATATATACAGATCATAAGAGTCTTAAATACCTGTTCACACAGAAGGAGCTAAACATGAGACAAAGGAGGTGGCTAGAATTAATAAAGGATTATGATCTGGGAATAAATTACTGTCCAGGGAAGGTAAATGCGGTTGCGGATGCCCTAAGTCGGAAGAATCACGGGAAGTAGCCGCCTTGATCACGAGTCAAAGAGATTTGATTAAGGAGTTTGAGAAGCTAAGGATCGAGTTCATAGGTCAAAGCGCTGAGCTTGAGATATCCAACTTGGCACTGGAACCGACCCTCATAGAGAGAATCAAAGAAGCCCAAAGATATGACGAGGTAATACAAAGGATAAAAAGGGAAACCCAAGCAGGAAAGTACCTTGACTTTGCCGTAGATGATGAAGATGTGATCCGAATGAAAGGAAGGCTGTGTGTACCAGAGGACGAGGAGTTGAGAAAGGAAATAATGAGTGAAGCACATAACTCTGGATATACCATGCATCCGGGAGGCACCAAAATGTATCAGGATTTGAAGAGCCGCTACTGGTGGAATGGTATGAAGCGAGATGTGGCAGATTATGTGATAAAGTGTCCAGTATGCCAACAGGTGAAAGTAGAGCACCAAAGACCGGGCGGATTGCTAAAGCCCTTACCCATTCCCGAATGGAAGTGGGATCAGATATCCATGGATTTTGTGTGTGGTTTTCCCAAGACTCCATCTGGTTGTGATGCAATATGGGTAGTAGTGGACCGATTGACTAAGTCGGCGCATTTCTTACCCATAAATATGACCTACTCAATGGAAAGGTTAGCCAAGATCTATATCAGAGAGATCGTAAGATTACATGGTATACCTGCAGGGATTATCTCCGATAGAGACCCGAGATTCGTGTCCAAGTTTTGGGCAAGCTTGCAAAAGAGCTTGGGCACCAAATTGCACTTTAGCACGGCTTATCACCCTCAGACCGATGGACAGTCTGAGCGGACGATCCAAACCCTAGAAGACATGCTGAGCGTGTGCCTTGGAATTCAAGGGAATTGGGATAGCCATGTGCACCTAATCGAGTTTGCCTACAATAACAGCTATCACTCCACCATCCAGATGCCACCGTATGAAGCTTTGTATGGACGGCGTTGTAGATCCCCTTGTTTTGGGATGAAGTGGAAAAGGTAGCAATTGGGCCGGAAATGGTACAAGAAGCCGCGGATAAAGTGAGTTGATTCAGCGGAAAATGAAAGAAGCTCAGGACCGGCAAAAGAGCTGGGCAGATTTGAAAAGAAGAGAGCTTGAATTCAGGGTGGGTGATCATGTATACCTGAAGATAAACCCGATTAAAAGTATCAAGAGGATGCGTACACAAGGGAAGTTAAGCCCGAGATACATTGGACCCTTCGAAATCCTGGAAAGAGTCGGAGATCTAGCATATCGGCTAGCCCTGCCACCAAATTTGTCCGGGATCCACAATGTATTCCATGTGTCAGTTTTGAGAAGATACGTTGCCGACCCAGAAAGGATTCTGGAATTGGAACCAATTCAGTTGAAGGAAAACCTGACATATGAAGAACACCCAGTGAAGATATTGGATAAGAAAACCCAAAAGCTACGAAACAAAGACATTCACTACGTAAAAGTGTTATGGAGGAATCATGCCTTTGAGGAAGCAACATGGGAAGCTGAAGAGGAAATCCGGAAAAGTACCCCGAGATATTTGAAGGGCAAGGTATGTCAGTTCCGTTTTGAGGACAAAACTTTATTTAAGGTGGGGAGGTTGTAAACCCCGGTATACTTAGTAGTCAAGAAACCCCGGGAGTTGGAATCGAAACCCTAATCCGGTCCAGTTTGAGTCTAGTGAGTGAAGCCTAGAACCCTAAATCCGGCTTTCCTTCGGTTTTATAATAAAAATATAGTATGAGTAAATGAATTTGATTATTGTTTAAAGTACATCTAAACCTTTGAAAGTTTTAAATTTGGGAATTTTTCAATTCCGGGCCTTCCGAGTCAATTACGGAAAGCGTGCCCGGACCATGGATTCAGAAAAATGTTCCGGAATATTATTAGAACCGTAATTTTATAAGGGATTCCAAAAATATCAATTTCGTAATTTTCAGAGCTATAAAAATTACAGTTAGCTTTTCCGTGTTTTCCGAACAACGATAAGTGATGTTTATCTACTATTCACAAGTAAATACACTACACACTACCCATACCCTATCTTACATCCTTACAACTACTCATTTCAATTTTCTTTTCCAGAAATTTTGTCTCTTAAATAATTTTACATTTATTACATTTTCATTTACTAAATTACAAATATCAAATTTTTTAAACACACACATAAAGTGTGGCCGGCGCGAGCGCGCCCCCCCCCCCCCCCCTAGTTTCCCTCTCAATTAAATTATTTTTACTTCATTTTTTATTAACTAAACCCTAATACACTTAATATATAAACTAATATCTCTCTCTCGCTTCATTTTCTTCTTATTTCAAATTTGTAAAAGACAAAACCCTCTCCTTTCTCTCTAAGTGATGCCGTGAGCCCTCTCCATTCCTCACAACTTCAACTTGTTTTCTTCTCTTTTTCACTTCAAGACTCCATTGGTATGTGTATTTAAGCTTTGTTTCTTCCTACTTGTAATGGCAAAGCTATATCTTGTGTGTTTTCTCATTTAATCCCATGAGCTCATGCTAGGGACATGAAAACACAAGAATATCAAGCCATCGCAAGACATGGATCTAATGTTTAGATGTGTTTTTGTTAAGATCTCATCTTGTCCATGCATGTAAAGTAGTGATCTTGCATATATATTGTTGTTCATGCCATGAGATCCATGATTTATGCATCATACTTAGTAGATCTAAGTTTAGATACCACATTGTCATTTACATGTATGATCATAGAGTTATTTTTATTTTCATGCATTGATGATCACAAAAATGTAGTCTTGTATATGTATAGATGTTAGATAGTGGATATTCATATATAGAAGGCAGAACATTGAAAAGGAAGGACTTTGTCAAATATGAAATGTTGAAATTCGGATGAAATGGAAACCCTACTTTGAAAACCCCAAATCTTTTTTAAACTCATATTTCATAAGAAAATGAAGGGTATGTGTAATAGGCATGTTGAAGGAATTATTTTCATGAGTTTAGATGAGTTTAGGCATAATAAAAATAAGAAAACAAGAGTGAAGTTTAGAAGGAAAAATATTAACTTTGGATGTATAGTCAAATTCGTAATTTTGGGTAATGCCATATAAACACTTAGTATCTAAGTTTAAATTGGATGTTTTATAGCTAAATGAAGCCCTTAGATAATTATATATTGGAGCTTCAATTTTTAATGCATTAGACAGTTTTTCCTTAAGAAAATGCAAGAAAATGAAATTTGGAAAATTCGGATTTTTACAAAAAGCTTGTTTAAAGACATGTTTACAAAAGAAAAATGGGAATTTTTATGCATGAATGAAGGCCATGGTTAATATATACTTTGAGAACTTATTTTCATTTAGATAACAAGGAGATTACAAGATTAAAAGTCAAAGAAACCCTAAGAAGTGTAAAGTGGAAGAATAGCCTCTTAGAAATAACCTTTATGAAATTTTCTAATGCTTAAGAGTTCATAAGAGTTTATTATCACAAAATCATCATGACCATGCATATATTGAGTTCATTACACGGCATTCATGCTAGGAATTCATTTCTATACCATTCATGCATGAATCATCAACTTGGAACATTTCTTATCAAAAG
Source organism: Combretum micranthum (assembly GCA_024138025.1). NCBI lineage: Eukaryota > Viridiplantae > Streptophyta > Magnoliopsida > Myrtales > Combretaceae > Combretum > Combretum micranthum. The sequence continues at coordinate 11,285 of JAMXBD010001139.1, read as the reverse complement.
CAAAAACGAATTTTCGGAATTGGAGAAATTGTGGAACAGATCTGATCCTACTGTTCTGTGGCCTTACTATTTTCAAAACTTGAAGAAAATACTTGAAATAGATAGATCTCTCGAAGTAGATAGAGATCGATATAAAATTTGCAAAATTCCGAGTTAAAATAACCAAGTTATGGCCGTTTTAAGTCGGAACTTCCGCAAATAGCGAGAAATCCGAATCCATATAGTTAAGATGTATAGCTTGATTTAGTTACATAATGAGAGTCTCATTAGGATTATTCTTGCTTGGTAGGTGATCCCGAGCAAGACGACACTCTACCTCCCGACTATTACTACTAGGAAGATTGGCGTCCAATGGCCGAGTGAGTTTTACTTCCACTCTCAATTAATGAATGTGATTGTAATGTAGTGGCACTAGTGGTGTAGGCAAAGATAAAAAGAAATTGTATATGCATGATGGGGTATATGGGAATTATATATGTTGTTTACTGCTGATATGTGAATTGGAACGTAAGGAATATCGAAATCGGGTGTTAAGCTATTGACTGATTAGTTAATATCCTATGATGAATGTCTGCGAACACTTGTTGATCACTTGAAAGAATTGAATTAACGAATATTCGGTTTCAAATGTAAATTGAATCCATTCATATCACGATGGGGTTGGAGCATTCGCATTGGTTGGTTTTTTGTGATCCATAAAACGAATATGTTGGTTAATCATGATCCATAAAACGAATTTGTTGGTTAATCGTGATCCATAAAACGAATTTGTTGGTTAATCGTAATCCATAAAATGAAATATTGTTAGTTAACCGTGAGCTTAAACGGCGTCGTACCGCAGGATTCGTTAATCTGCTAACCCGGAATGGAGGGCGCAAGTCCATCCACATATGATTTCCGGTTGGTCATCTGTTTGTTGATCACATTTGTATGGTGCATACACTTGCTTGAATTATCACTTGCTTGAATTATCACTTGCTTGAATGATTGTATTTTTTGTGTTATGGAAGTTATTACTCACTAAGCTAGTTAGCTATGCCCCATAGTTTTTATCTATTGCAGCACGAATTTATATGGCTTAGGCCGAGGCAAGCCACAGCACAGGTACCGGAGATAGGAGTTTCCCGTAGAAGTTTAATCCACTTCTTTTTGTATAGACTTCCATTGGAAAACTAAGGACTCTGGATGACTGTAATGGACTTGTTATTATTTTGCGGGGAACGCTCCTTAGATTTTGTAAACTATAATTATGCGTTTTGATTTATTATCTATGGCTATTGAATGCCACACTAAACTGCTTAACTCCATTTGTCGAAGTATTCTATTATCGTAAGGGAACGCTTTACATCTAATTAAGACTCCCGAATGGCTCGGGTAGAGAACTCGAGAGTCTACTTAGTATGTGGCGGGCTGTTACGTTTAGGATACCCTATGGGGCGTGACTTGAACATCTAGCCTCCACTAGCTAGAGATGTCAGTATGTAATTGTTGAATGTACCTGTCACACCCCATAGAGGTATCCTAAACGTAACAGTTCGCCACATACCATATAAGACTCTCGAATTACTATCCAAGTCTTTCAGGAGTCTCGTATAGATATGAGCCGTCCCTTTACGACAATACAATACTCTATTCAATGGAGTTAAGTAGTTTAACCCAACATTCGATAGCATTAGATAATAAATCAAAACACATATGCAATAGGTTACAAAATCTAAGGGACATTCCCCCGCTAAAGAATATTTAAAGGTCCATTACAGTCATCCAGAGTCTTTTGGTTTCCTGTGGAAGTCTAAACAATTTGAATACAACTTCTATAGGAAACGCCTAGCTCTTGTATTTGACCTGTAGCCTATCTCGGTCTAAGCTAAATAAACTCGTGCTACAACAAATAGAAACTATAGGGGAGTAAGCTATACTAGCTTAGTGAGTGAAAACTTCCATGATCACAATTATAACATATCAATCAGACAAGTAACTAATTAGACAAATGATATATATCAAACACGTGAATTCACCAAACATATGACCAGCCGGAAATCATATGTGGATGGTGATGTGTTAAATTAGTATTGAATTTTCAAAGCATCTTATCCAGCAAGCGTACTGGGCCTTATCTTGTAATATAGCATGAGTCAAGTGTCGATCCCATAGAGATCTATTAACTACTAGACAGTTATCAACTAATACTAATATCTAGGCAATTGATCTTTTAGAATGATTAGATTAAGACTAAATTATCTAATTAAGTATCTACTATGAATGCAGTGAGCTTTTGAAGAGAGTGATTAGAAAAATGTGGGAAGGAGCAGAATTCACTTTAAACTATTTCCAATCAATTTGAAGTCATGTTATAATGATAAATAGATTCATGGATATTCATAAGAAATTGTCAAGATTTAAAAACAGAGTTAAAAACCTTTTAAACCACAAAAATAATCTAATAGCTTCCGCTAAATAAATTATTTGTGGAATCAAAATTACAATTATTAATCTCCGATTCTATAATTGACTAATACTTTATATTGACATCCCCTAATTCCTTAGTGAGAAATCAATATAAAATATTGCTTTAGTATTCATGGACAATTTCTAAATTAGATTAAACTCCGCTGCTTCCGCAATTGTAATTTAATCTCATTTATGAATTCATATGAACCCTAATTTCCCTTCCGAGTTATCAGAATTATACACCAAAGATGATGAATAATCAGAACTCAATATGAATATTCCATGATCTAACTATCTTATAACATGGTTTCAAAGATCATTTTAGCATGTTTAAAGCTTCATCAACTTCCCACAAAAAAGGATTTATCTACTCATGGATGAAGATTCAAAAAAATAAAGAAAAATTGCAAATGATTCATTATGATCAGAATATTCATATATGAATTACATAAAAGGAAAAGATCAGATATCACCAATTCAAAATATCAAAGCTTCACTTGCAATTTCTTGGAAAACTTCAATATCCCTTCAAAAATCTCTATGAAATGCTAATTCTAATCTATGTAATTGTAATGTATTTCAGAGCTGCTTGGATGATTCTGCAAAGTGAGGGAAGACCCCCTATTATAGGAAAAATTCGTACAACTCATTAAAGAAAAATGGCATTTCATCCAAAGCCGGCAGTTATGGATCCTATGTCGGCAGCTTACAGGCGGTGTGTAAGCCCCGGAAAATTTCAGTAAATAATTTCAAGATGAACTTCGAAAATAAACCCTAAAAATCACTCCAAACTAAAACCGAATTTCGATAAGTCCTAATTCACGAACGATTCAGAAACTTCTTAATCTTGAGAAAATGAAAATCTTTAAACAATAAATAAGAAATCAGTGGTCTTCAAATTCAAAACCACGATGTACGAAAATTCCATATTTAAACTCCGACTATACAAACAGGTAATAGAAAGCTAAAAAAACAAATTATTAAAAGCAAATAACGATTGGCTTTCGAAATATAACTCAATTCAAGAATTCCGAAAACATTAAGAGATATTAAATACATTACAAAAATAAAATTTAAAATAAAATTTCTCAAATTAAATATGTTGTATATGTTGGGAATTTACGATCCAAATCTGAATCGTGCAGCGGAAAATCGTTTTTTTTTTTTAAATTTCCCAATCGGATCCAAGCATTTCAATTAAATCAGAAATAAATTCCAAGGTTTAAAATTTTTATAAAGATCAAATCTTTTTGCAGCGGAATCAAAAGAAAACCCTAACCCAGTATCCATGTGTATCGATTAGATCAGAACAAGATAAAGATTTCAGATCCATACCTTTTTGGTACTTTTTCAAATCTGGAAATTCGGATCTGAGATGTTGCAAACGCAAACACCCTCTACGGTATCCACACGAATGAATGCTCCTTAAAGATCCTCTGTGTGCTAGCACAATCTAGAACACCTTCTAGATTCGAACGGGATTAAACTTTCTAATCACGACTCTCGTGTTATTTGCTTTAGGGTTTACAGTGTTTCACTGCAGTCTAATGTGACAGCATGTGTTGTCTAACCCTAAAGACAAACCCTTATGTTCTATTTATAATGTCATTCAATAATGACATTTTTACCCCTTAATCTAATTAGGGATAAATAATTATATTATAATTTATTAAATAAATTATAAGATAATTAACGAACATAAGAATCCCTAATCTAATTAGGGAACATAAAACTATTTGGCCTAGGGCATAATTACCAACAATCTCCCACTTGCATTAGGCCAAATTATAATTGTTTATTATTCCCGTTGGACTTATTTAAATTCAGTCCACGATCCTTTTAGTTCATTCTTGTGTGTGACCCTGTAGGTTCACTTAATGTTGGCAGTAGATCTAAAACACACTTTAGATCTACAAGACATAATTGGTCTCTAGCAAGACATTATGTCTACCCAAATTAAGTGAAGATCGGTGATCCGACTCTACCTATTAACAGTCAGTTATTTAATCCTTTTGTTACACGATATCTTATAATTAAACATAAGGTGTGGATCAATACACACTTATATCGTTTAATCACATATTTCTTGATTCCAGAGTATGACTGACTTAAACAAATGATATTGATAACTCCTTATCAATTCATTCGAGCATGGCCATGCATTTCTCAGTCTTACCCATCAAGAGGCCCAAAAGATATCTCTCTCAAATTAATGAGAGGAACAAATCCCATCTTAATCACTCAACTTCCTCTACATGATTCATATTATGCCGAATCCCAACCTTTATAATTATCCGGTTAAAGATAATGTTTGATTGAGTCAAAACACAATATTTCTCATGTTGGAATCTATGATGATTTCAGGTCTAAGGACTAAAATAACACTGCAAATGAGAAATACTTATCGCATTGATCCATATAGTATTCTCATATTTGGTCAATCCAATACAATGTACTCTTACATGTATTCATGTGCTGAATTGACATCTCATATCCATAATCAGTAAAACATGATCATCATCCAGCCAACATACTAGTCTTAATTCATTATTATTTCATATAATGAACGACTAGGGATAATTTAGAATAAAGTTATTTCTCACCTTATGGTTTTACTATTAAAGTGACATACTTTAATGACATAAGGAATAACCAATTTATTCAAGGAATAATACTTTATCAAAACAAAAAGCCAATAACAACTTTGATAAAGAAAATGACAAATATACTATAATGATAATAAACATTCAAATGACATAGAATCCATATGGCTTAGGGCACATCACTAGCAATCTCCCACTTGCACTAGGCTTGGTTAGATACAGGTCTAACACCTAATGCTCTAGTATGACCATCATACTTTGACTGTGGAAATGGCTTAGTCAATGGATCTGCTACATAGTCATCTGTATGTACTTTGCATATCTTAACATCTCTTCTATCGATGATCACTCGAATGAGATGATAACATCTGAGTATCTTTTTGGATCACTGATGTGATCTTGGTTTCTTAGCTGCATCCGATGCTGCTATATACTCTGCCTCTATGGTAGAATCCACAACAGTGTACTGTTTGGAACTCTTCCAGCTTATAGTATCTCCATTTAAACAAAATACATAACCTGTTTGCGATCAGAAATCATCAAAATTGGACTGGAAACTGATATTTATGTAACCATTTACCACAAGATCAGTTTCCTATCCCATTTGTCAAAACGACATCCTTAGTCCTTCTCAAGTACTTTAGACTGTTTTTGACTACTATCCAGTGACTCTCACATGGATCTGACTGATACCAACTAGTGATGCATAAACGACATCTGGTCGAGCGCATAACATGGCATACATGATGAAACCAATAGCAGAAGCATATGGAATCCTACTCATGTGTTCACGCTCCTCCTTCTAAGCAGGACATTGAGTCTTACTCAATTTAATTCCATGTGACATTGGGAGAAATCCTCTTTTAGATTTTTCCATACTAAATCCTTTTAGTACTTTGTCAATGTATGCACTCTAACTTAGGCTAATGCTCCTTCTAGATCTATCTCAATAGATCTTAATGCCTAGAATATAGGCAGCTTCACCTAAGTCCTTCATTGAGAAACAATTTCCTAATCATGTCTTGACATTTTGTAATGTAGGAATATCGTTTCCAATGAACTATATGTCGTTTACATAAAACACTAAGAAAACTATTGCGCTCCCACTAACTTTCTTGTAAACACAAGATTCATATTCATTCTTGATGAAATCAAACTGTTTGATTGCATCATCAAGACGAAGATTCCAACTCCGAGATGCTTGCTTCAATCCATAAATGGATCTTTGAAGCTTGCAAACCCTATGTGAATTCCCTAGATTATCAAAACCCTCCGGTTGTGTCATGTACACATCCTCAATGATGTTTCCATTCAAGAAGGCTGTTTTGACATCCATTTGCCATATCTCGTAGTCATAATACGTAGCTATAACAAGAAGAATTCTCACAAACTAAAGCATGACTACAAGTGAAAAGGTTTCATCATAGTCTATACTATGAGTTTGCTTAAAACCTTTTGCAACTAGTCGTGCTTAGTAGGTATGCACTTTGCTATCCATGTCAGTTTTGTTCTTAAAAACCCATCTACACCCAATAGTCTTAACACCATCAGGTGGATCAATCAAAGTCTAAACTTGATTATCGTACATGGATTGCATTTCTAATTTCATGGTTGATAACCATTTCTCAGAGTCAGGGCCCTCCATCGCTTCCTGGTAAGATGTGGGCTCATCTTGATCTATGAGTATAACATCACAATTGTCAGTGTTGAGAAATCCATATTTCTCAAGCTCATGATAAATCCTACCAGACCTACCCGGCCTTTAGCTAGTGGTTCAGGCTCAGCAACTACTTGCAAGTCTGATTGAACATCCATCATGGGTGCTATGTTAGTTTGTGGTTCTCGAACTTCTTCGAGTTATATTTTACTCCCACTGGTTTCTTTAGAGACAAATTCTCTTTCTAGAAAGTAACCATTACGAGCAACAAACACTTTGTTCTCAAATCGGTTTTAGAAGTAATATCCTTTTTTGTTTCTTTTGGATATCCCACAAACAACCATATATTAGATTTGGGTGCGAGCTTGTCAGACACTTGACGTTTGACATATGCATCACAGCCCAATATCTTTAAAAAGACAAACTGGGACGTTTCCCATTCCATAACTCATATGGTGTCATTTCAACCGATTTTGATGGAACCTCGTTCAATATAGACGCAACAGTTTCTAGGGCATACCCCAAAAAGAATATTGGAAGATCTGTCTGACTTATCATTGATCGAACCATATCTAATAAGGTTCAATTTCTCCATTTAGAAACACCAGTCCATTATGGTATTCTTGGAGGAGTTAATTGTGAGATTATCTCATAATCCCTAAGATAGTCAGAAAAATCTTGGATTAAATAACCTCTTCTAGCAGGTGAACTCAATGGTCTGCATACATCTGTATGTATGAGACTCAACAAGTCAGTAGCTCTCTCACTTTGTCCAGTAAAAGGAGTTTTTGTCATCTTACCCATTAAAAAGATTCTCATGATTCATATGATTCAAAATCAAATGAATCTAAAAACTCATCTTGATGAAGTTTTGATATGTGTTTCTTTTTAATGTGTCCTAAATGACAATTCCAGAAGTAAGTCGGATTTGAATCTTTTGGTATTTATATTATAAATGGACTTATTATCAGATTCATCAAAGTTTAGAACATGGAGACCATTCATTAAATGACTAAATCATAAAAGATGTCTCCATAATGGATGCAGATTGTATTATTCTCAATAACAAATCTAAAACCATCAATGTCCAAACATGAAACTGAAATAACATTGCTACTCATAGCAGGCACATAGTAACAGTTACTTAAAATAAGTCCAGAAGGCAAAGCTAATTCAAAATTTCCTACAGCTAATACAACAACTTTTGCTCCATTAGCCACACGTAGGTCCACTTCGCCTTTTGCCAATTTTCTACTTTGCTTAAGACCCTACACATTTACACAAATGTGAGAGCTATATCTGGTATCTAATACCCTTGATATATAAGTAGATAAATTGACATGTATAACATAAATACTTGAAGAAATAGTCTCACTATCCTTTTTCCTTTTCAGATCTTCCAAAGATAGTTTGCAATTCCTCTTCCAATGACCTGGTTCATTGCAGAAGAAGCAAACCCCTTCCTTTGGTGGTTTAACCTTAGGCTGGGTTTTGAGCCCTTTAGCTTTGGTCCGACCTTTTAGCTTTGCCCTTACCCCTACCATTGGCTTTTCTCTTCTTGCCCTATCCCTTTTGAACCAACACAATTCAATACTTGTGTGATCACAAATCTCTCATGCCTTGCCTATTGTTGGAACATTTCCTAAAGGTGTATGATCATATCGTATGCCTCCATGTCTTCCATTTGCTTCCGAAGCTCAGGATTCATAGTGGCAAGCATGATGCAAGTGACATTCAAAGAGTCTACAACTCTTAGAGCATCAGCAACAAGTTCATTAGGGATTGGTTCATTTAATTTCCTTTCATGCTTAAGAACAATTCTTAAGTTACGGTACCAATCAAGGAAATTTGTGGTATTCAGATTATCTTTTCAAGAATCGATCGCAAGGTTATGTTGTTTGTTGTCATGATCTATATACAGAGGCATGCAAAGTTAATTATCTTTATATAAGTCATTTTACATACTTCTACTATTTTATCAAATTAATAACCCTTCAATATTAATTCGGAAAACAAATTTTCTTAGTAGAATAAGATCCATATTTCACCAAATATTGAGTCAGCTTTGGCATGACGCTCAAAATTTAGTTATTTAGGTAGGAAACCCTTTTCCAATTACATCACATGTAACTCTTGTTATGGGATTGACATCACATGTCCCGGCCAAATAATCCCATTTAATGCCATAGGCCCAAAACCGTTTTGATGGCCTATTTAAGTCTAACCATTACGACATGCAAATAACACTATTATTCACTCCTGTCTGACTAGGATGGTCTTTTGTACCCTGCTTTGGCAGAACCTACAATTGGACAATCTAAGTCTTGACAGGTGTCGAAACATGGAAGGCATTTTATGACTTAGTATTTTGTAAAGGTTTATTTTATCTATATGTTAAAACCTTATCATATTAGATGGATACTAAGCATGTAAATGTGCAAACATGGTATCACATACATTCACATATATCATCATATATGGTATAACATGCTTATAAAGAAAAAGAGAAAGTGTCATAGTATGGCCCTTAATCTATGTTAATCTTCATAAGCCAATATGAAGATCAACGGTCCAAACCTAAGGTGAGAATCCATAAGCATGGATTTAAAATGATAGAACTCATATCTTCATCATGGTGCTTTGACTTCTCCATCATCATGGGTTCGAAAAATCTTCATTACATCTTCATGTCTTCATTACAAGATAAAGAAGATACAACAAACAAAACGACACGCAAGCCGTATTTATAAAATTACAACCCAAGATGTAAAAGAAAGCAACCTGCCAATCACATAGGTCTTAGGGCCATACTATGCACCATGCATTCAACACAACATATATGAAAATTATACATATGGCTTAAAACAATTCAAAACCACTCACATATGTTGACTATCATAATAGTCAAAAAATTGCAGGGGTCAGGGGACAGCGTCCCCTTGCGGTGTCCCTAACTGGTTAGTGGGCAGGTCAAGGGACAGCGTCCCCTGTGGGGTTTCAAGGCAACGCCCCTGAAACCTAGACGAAATTGAAAAAGAGAGTACAATTTTCTTTACAAAACTGAGTTGTAAGAAAAATTTTCATCAATGAGAATCCATAAATTTATGTTCAAAACTGTTAAGGGTTTGTCATGTTATATACAAAAAAATATAAGAACCATTCTGCTATCATATTCTCATTGAAAGTGATAAACAAATTTGATAAATAAATCAAATCATAACGTCCTTTAAAATTGCAGATCACTATTCATCTAATTGCAGAGTCCAAACATTTGAAACCGATTAAAACCATTAAATATGATCTGCATGGTAAGACATTATCTATTTACTTTTGTAATCCGATTACAAAACAAAACAAAAATTCCAATTTCGTCCAACGTTGAAACCCTAAACTTTGATGTAATCACATTACAATGGATCTGTTCCATAACGAACAAAAACTAACAGATTCGTTACTCATGTCAAAAACCCTAGATTCTGATGTAATCACATTATATTCAAAATTAATGCGATCATATTACATCCAAACCTTTTCAACAATTGAACAGAATAAGACGATCCAACATTCAAATATTATCAACATATATTTGTCAGATTTGATGTAATCTGATTACACAAAATAATAGCGAAAAAGGGTTTCGTAATAAGCATGCATAAAATTGAAATTCAAAATTTCGAATTATATTCATTAACATGCATGAACAGATCCGAAATATCAATCCCAATGAAATATCAATAAGCGTAAAATTATCACATGCATATCCTTAACACGATTTCAAAACTTGTACATGTATCACACATACATACAGTCTAGAGAATCGATTTAATTGAAATCGCAAGTGGCTCTGATACCACTGTTGGGAATTTACGATCCAAATCTGAATCGTGCAGCGAAAATCGTTTTTTTTTTTTAAAAAAAAAATTCCCAATCGGATCCAAGCATTTCAATTAAATCAAAATAAATTCCAAGGGTTTAAAATTTTATAAAGATCAAATCTTTTTGTAGCGAATCAAAAGAAAACCCTAACCCAGTATCCATGTGTATCGATTAGATCAGAACAAGATAAAAGATTTCAATCCATACCTTTTGGTACTTTTTCAAATCTGGAAATTTGGATCTGAGATGTTGCAACGCAAACACCCCTACGTATCCACACGAATGAATGCTCCTTAAAGATCCTTTTGTGCTAGCACAATCTAGAACACCTTCTAGATTCGAACGGGATTAAACTTTCTTAATCACGACTCTCGTGTTATTTTTGCTTTAGGGTTTACAGTGTTTCACTGCAGTCTAATGTGACACATGTGTTGTCTAACCCTAAAGACAAACCCTTATGTTCTATTATATAATGTCATTCAATAATGACATTTTTACCCTTTAATCTAATAGGGATAAATAATTATATTATAATTTATTAAATAAATTATAAGATAATTAACGAACATAAGAATCCCTAATCTAATTGGAACATAAAACTATTTGGCCTAGGGCATAATACCAACATAATAAACATATAATATCAGTTTCCAAATTGGCAAAGGTCTAAACCGGAAAATCACCTGAAACCCTAACCG